>CM057847.1:43871722-43905616 GCA_030068395.1 Apalone spinifera
GCCAGTTACCTCATCATAGAAGGCAATCAGGTTGGTCAGGCATGACTTGCCCTTCATGAATCCATTTTGACTATTCTTGATCACTTTCTTTTCTTCCAAGGGCTTTCAAATGGATTCCTGGAGGATCCCCTCCATGATTTTTCTGTGGATTGAGCTGAGGCTGACCAGTCTATAGTTCCCTGGATTGTCCTTCTTCCCTTTTTTTAACGATGGGCATTATATTTGCCTTTTTTCAATCATCTGGGACCTCTCCCAATCTCCACAAGTTTTCAAAGATAATGCCAAAGGCTCTGCAATGACATTTGCCAACTATCTCAGTACCATCAGATGCACCATGGATTTGTGTATGTCTAGCTTTTCTAAATAGTTCCTAACCTGTTCTTTCTCCACCAGTGGCTGCCCACCTCCTTCCCATACTGTGTTGCCTAGTGCAGTAGTCTGGGAGCTGACCTTGTCTGTGAAGACAGAGGCAAAAAAAGTATTGAGTACTTCAGCTTTTCCCACATCATCTGTCACTAGGTTACCTCCCTCATCCAGTAATGGTTCCACATCCTCCCTGATCACTCTTTTATTGATAATATGCCTGTAGAAACCTTTCTTGTTGCCCTTTACATCTCTTGCTAGCTGCAGTTCCAATTGCACTTTGGCCTTCCTGATTATACCCCTGCATGCTCGAGCAATGTATTTATACTCCTCCCTAGGCATCTGTCCAAGTTTTCACTTCTTGTAAGCTAACCATGGATGTTGCTGGACCCGAGAGTATCAGACTAAAGAGGTTCAACCTGTATAATATAAATATGCTTTTAACAAGTGATAGAAAGAAAAAGCTGCCACCTTTATAATGAATGAGTCCAGCAACATCAGGATGAATAATTCTGGTCAGTCTTATTTTGGCTGCTTTTCAAATTTTACAGAAACCATGTCTATCACTAAAATGTTAGGTTGTGTAATACATTCTGCTGGACTGTTTTCATCCATCTATACCACACACAGAGACTAAAGAAAAGCATGGGTGCTGGATGATAGAGGTATGTGAATAAGTAATAGCTGAATCTTGCCAGAGTTTAATTTAGAAACATATCACAGGGCGGTGACTATAACCTTTTGAAATACTTCCTGGTGTCATTCGACTGCCATAGTGAAGACAGGCATAAAGTCTGATTGTGTGTATTTAGTTAGAGCTATATATCCCGAGCCTATGAGTACTCGTATGAGAAATTAAAGAAGCTTGTACAAAAGTGAGTAAAATTTATTTCTCTATCAAAAACTCCACAATATTATCACGATAAAAACACTATAAATTCCAGGCCCCATCATATGTACATAAGCATTTAGGTCTAGCTTTTATATGGCCTGATCCCAGAAGGGTGTTTTAGCATTCTCTTCAGTGCGGACTGCAGAGCTTTAGTCCTCATTTGGTCTACACTCCCCTTGAAGCCAATGTTTAATGGCCAAGTCATGGCTGCAGTGGTCGACCACTTGGAATTCCTGCCCAGAACAGATGGGGATTTGAGGTCTGGCAATGCCAATGTTTCAGCTTGGGGGCGGAGGGGCAGAGGGGAGCACTGCAGTACCACCTGGCGAGGGGCTAAAGGAGGCAACTGCAAATGGTGCTTCTGTTTGAAAACCCATCAGGAACCACAGGAAAAAGAGCATTCTTCTCCTGTCAAGCTGCCAAAGTAGTAAATGTGGCTATCCTGTTGGATCTAATAGCTGTTATGGAAACAATTTGTAATCAGGAACCTCCCTTCAATGACTGTGTGGCAGCTGCTAAAGTGAATAATGTTCAGACATATAACTTTGCACTATACTTAGGGATGGCCTTAATCAATTACATAAGAATGACACTTCTACTGAGGATTAAAAACTGTAGTGGAGATATGCATCTGGCTACTAGCCTGTGTGTCACAGTTTGGTTTTAAGAATTAATTGGTGTTGGAATTGGTGTAGCCAGACTCATCCTGCAATTTCTCCTGTGGAGAATCTATTATAAGGAATTATAAGGTGCCTATCATGTCTAAAGGCAATATGTCCCTTTGATCCTAACCGAGAGTGACAGGACTAGAAAGGTTTAACCTGTAGGCAGTACTGCTGAAAAGGACCTGGGGGCATCACCGAATGAACAGAAGTTAACAATGTGATGCAGCTGCAACAAATGACTAATTTCACTGTCAGTTGCATTAACAGGACAGTGGCAAGACACGGGAGAAAATGGCCCTGCTCTGTTCAGCACTGGTGAGACATGAGATGGCGTGCTTGATACAGTTCATCCACTTAAACAGAGAGATGCGCAAATTGAAGAGAGTCCAGAGCAGAGCAATAAAAATGATAAAAGGGTTAAAAAATCTGACCTGTGAGGGAAGGTTAAAAAATTGGATATGTTGAGTCCTGAGAAAAGAAGACTGAGAGGAGACCTAATAACAGTCTTAAAATATGAGGGATGCTCTAAAGAGATGGGTGATCAACTGTTTTCTGTGTCCACTGAAGTCAGGACAAGAAGTAATGGATTAATTTGCAGCAAAGGAGATTTAGGTTAGCTACTAGGAAAAGCTTTGTAACTTTATGACTAGTTAAACATAGCTATATACTTCCAAGGGTGGTTGTGGAATCCCTGTCACTGGAGAGTTTTAAGAACACCTTAGACAAACACCTCTCAGGGATTATGTAGGTTTACTTGGTCCTGCTTCAGTGCCGTAGTTGGATTAGATGACCTCTCAAGGTCCCTTCCAGCCCTACATAACTATAATTTCATGTGCTTGCCCTGCTAGCCAAAACATCCCTTGACTTCGATTACCTTGCTTTAAAAAAAGGAATGCTGTTTACAGAAGCTGCATCCTACGTGTCACTAAGCCTTCAGATATTTCACTCTGTGGATTATCTTGGCCACTTCCAGCATCCCTGTCACCTCCAAAGAAGCTCTTTCTTTTAATTCACATTTTCATGTACATTTCTGGCAAGCCTATAGTGAATATTCCGTAGCTTTTATGAATGTAAGGAATGTGGTGGTGAACCACAGGATTCCCCCACCTACAGCTCCCCCTTTCAGCTGCCAGCTGCTTGTCAGATTTTAATTAACGAGAAAGTCGTGAGCAGTTATTCATGTTGGTTCTTTCTGCTCCTCTCTGGAGAGTTCCTAAATAGAATTCAGAACCTTGAACCCTCTCTCTCTCTCCCTCTCTCTTTAATACTCTTTTTCACAGCAGTCAGTGAAAAATCTTATTAATAGGATTTTTGCATCATGAGAGCAGTGAACAGGAGGCGCTGTTAACCACATAGAGAATGAGTAAACAGGACCACCTTTTCCTCCACCCTGCCCCACCACCACCAGGTAAACACAGAAAACTAGAATACCTGTTTGACTAGAACAAAACTATGACTGCTCAAGTACTGTCTTACCAGGAGCATAATTTAGCTACAACCCTACAGAGCTAAAGGACTGGGCACACTGGTTGCATCAGTATGAGCATGTCTAAGTGAGGTTTGAGCCATGGAACCATCCACTCTATGTAGTGAGATGGTTGTACAGCTTGTGCAAAGGCACTGCTGCTCAGGGATGAGCCTCCTTCCACTCTCTCAATTCGCCTCCTAAAAAAGACATTTTTGTCCCAGCCTGTCCTCTCATGTCCTTTGGGCAGAGCAGTGGGAGTTCTGTCCATCTGCCTCTCAGAAAAAGGCAGAGATTGGGTGCTACCAATTTTTTGGCACCACAGCAATAAGTGTAAGATCTGGGCTAACACAAAGTACAAGAAGTGAGCATTTTTAGTTTTAGCCTATGTCTAAAATCTCTTCCCTGAAAATCACACTATGGATATTATTAAATGAGTAGGTCACATTTTTCAGTGTTGGCTGAAATATTATTAAAATACAGTAATATGCGAAAGTCATTCTAATTGACCCCGGAGTCAGAAGGCATTTATGTACTAAACCTTACAAAGTATTAGTAAGGACAAATGTTTGGTAGTAGTGATTTGCTTTCTAATAATATTGATAAGCTGCAGAGATCTCTCGTTTTACTGTACTATACAGTCACTAGTAACTGCCCCATAGTTAAAGTTATAGAAGTTTCCATCATAAATTCAGTTTTGGTTCCCCTAAACCAATCTACATTCTAATGTTCCATAAAAAATTCCTTTCTGTCTGAAATTTCTGGTGTGTGGTCTCTAACCAGAGAAGAGTTTGAGGATGGTTTGAGGTTACTCAGACAAGGCATATTTGAACTGTGGGATTTTTGAAGAGGATGTTTTTCACTTTTGGAAAAGCCTTTAAACTAGCCTTCAAACTTTTTCTGGGACAGTCAATTTCCCAACAGTGCATATAAAATGCTCTCCAAATGATTTTTTTTCTTTTTAACTTCAGTCCGCAGTAAGAACTGGTACATAATTTATAACATTGGGCTGAAAATAGGGTTTTATTGGTTATAGAAATTTAAATCTCTGGGACTATGTCTACACTGCAACACTATTTTGGGATACTGGAGTATCCCGAAATGGCTATCCCATGTCTTCATGGCAAGCCCATTATTTTGAGCTCACTATTCGGACATCCCTATAAACCTCATTCCACAAGGAGGAAGGGACATTTCGGAATAGTGGGTTATTTCAAAATTTGGTGCTATATAGACAGAGCCAAAGTACAAAATAAGTTATTTTGAAATAAGTTACGCAATTTGCAGTGTAGACGTAGCTTAAGAGTTGATATTATGAACTTCCATTTGCCATATGGGGCCTTGTTTATACTTACCTGGACATGGACGCTCTGGAGATCAATCTTTCAGGGTTCAATTTAGTAAATCTAGTAAGGACCTGCTTAATTGACCACTATCAACCCTAGTACTCTATGGGGTCATGAGGAGTAAGGGAAGTAGATGGGAGAGTTTCTCTGGCTGACCAACTGCAGTGGGGATGCCACAGTAAGTCGAGCTAAGGTATGTCAAATAGCTACGCTATTCACATAGCTGGAGTTGTGTGTCTTAATACTTTGTGAAGGGCTCTACTGACAGAACTTTTTAGATCCTGCAGAACTCATAGCACTTGCTGCTATGAAGATTAGTCACTAAACAGGCATTATAGAATATATGCAGTCTGCAGGTGAAATGCCACACTGCAGGAGTGACAAAATCCAGGTCTCCTATGCCTACCAACTGGAAATGTATACACTAACCAGACCCAATATCATTGATGTTCTGGATCATAGAATTATAGAATCCTAGAGCTGGAAGAGACCTCAGGAGGTCATCAAGTCCAGCACCCCGCCTAATGCAGGACCAATCTCAACTAAATCAACCCAGCCAGGGCCCTGTCAAGCCCAGACTTAAAAACATCCAGGGATAGAGATTCCACCACCTCCCCAGGTAACCCATTCCAGTACTTCACCACCCTCCTAGTGAAATAGTTTTTCCTAATGTCCAACCTAGACCTCTCCCACTGTAACTTGAGACCATTGCTCCTTGTTCTGCCATCTGTCACTACTGTGTACAGCCTTTCCCCATCCTCTTTGGAACCTTCAATTTGAGGAAATTGAAAGCTGCTGTCAAATCCCCCCTCACTCTTCTCTTCTGCGGACTAAACAAACCCATATCCCTCAGTCTCTCCTCATAGGTCATGCGCTCCAGCCCCCTAATCATTTTGGTCGCCCTCTGCTGGATCCTCTCCAATGCATCCACATCCTTACTATAGTGGGGGGCCCAAAACTGGACACAGTACTCCAGGTGTGGCCTCACCAGAGCCGAATAAAGGGGAATAATCACTTCTCTAGATCTGCTGGCAATGCTCTTCCTAATGCACCGTAATATGCCATTAGCCTTCTTGGCTACAAAGCACACTGTTGACTCGTATCCAGCTTCTGATCCACTGTAATCCCCAGGTCCTTTTCTGCAGAACTGCTACTTAGCCATTTGGTCCCCAGCCTGTAACAATGCTTGAGATTCTTCTGTTCCAAGTGCAGCACTCTACACTTGTCCTTGTTGAACCTCATCAGATTTCTTTTGGCCCAATCCTCTAATCCAGGCGTTCCCAACCTTTTTTGGTCCCCATACTCCCTTGGCTTTTAGTAAACCTACCCGTACCCCCTATTCAATATGAAAAGAAATAAATTCTAGACTCTAGAATCCACAACTTTTTTCACTAACACTACTACTTTTGGAATATTTCAATTAGGATAATCTAGTTATTTCCCAAATATTCCCCATGCCCCCTTGACAAGCTTTTCATACCCTCGGGGTACGTGTACCCCAGGTTGGGAACCCCTGTTCTATTCTGTCTAGGTCACTCTGGACCCTATCCCTGTCCTCCAGTGTATCTCCCGCTCTCTCTAGCTTAGTGTCATCTGTAAACTTTCTGAGGGTGCAATCCATCCCTTAGTCTAGGTCATTAATAAAAATGTTGAAAAAAACCAGCCCTAGAACTGATCCTTGGGGCACTCCGCTAGAAACCGACCACCAACCTGACATCAAGCCGTTGATTACTACCCATTGGGCCTGACAGTCTAGCCAGCTTTCTATCCATCTTACAGTCCATTTATCCAATCCATACTCCCTTAACTTGCTGGCAAAAATATTGTGGGAGACTGTATCAAAAGCTTTGCTGAAGTCAAGGTATATCACATCCACTGACTTTCCCATATTCACAGAGCCAGTTACCTCATCACAGAAGCTAATCAGATTAGTCAGGCATGACTTGCCCTTCATGAATCCATGTTGACTATTCCTGATCATTTCCCCCTCTTTCAAGTGCCTAAAAATGAATTCCTTGAGGGTCCCCTCCGTGATTTTTCCGGAGACTGAGGTAAGGCTGACTGGTCTGTAGTTCCCTGGATCGTCCTTCTTCCCTTTTTTAAAGATGTGCACTACATCTGCCTTTTTCCAGCCATCCGGGATCTCTTCTGATCTTCATGAATTTTCAAAGATAATGGCCAAAGGCTCCACTATGACATTTGCCAACTCCCTCAGTGCCCTCGGATGCATTAAATCCGGACCCATGGATTTGTGTATTCTAGCTTTTCTAAATAGTTCCTAACTTATTCTTTCCCCACCAAGGGCTGTCCACCTCCTTTCCCCACTGTGTTGTCTAGTGCATTTGTGTGGGAGCTGACTTTGTCCGTGAAGACAGAGGCAAAGAACTCATTGAGTACTTCAGCTTTTCTCACATCGTCTGTCACTAGATTACCTCCCTCATTCAGTAAGGGCCCCACACCCTCTCTGATCACCCTCTTATTGCTAACATGATTGTAGAAACCTTTCTTGTTACGCTTCACATCCCTTGCTAGCTGCAATTCCAATTGCGCTTTCTCCTTCCTGATAACTCCCCTGCATTCTCAAGCAATATATTTAAACTCCTCCCTAGTCATCTGTCCAATTTTCCACTTCTTGTAAGCTTCCTTTTTTTGTTTAAGCTCACCAAGGATGTCCCCGGTAAGCCAATCTGGTCGCCTACCATATTTGCTTTTCTTGCTGCGCATTGGGATGGTTTCTTCCTGTGCCTTCAATAAGTCTTCTTTAATATACTACCAACTCTCCTGGACTCCTTTCCCCTTCATGTAAGCATCCCAGGGAATCCTGCCCATTAGTTCTCTGAGGGAGTCAAAGTCTGCTTTTCTGAAGTCCAGGGTGTGTATTTTGCTACTCTCCTTTCTTCCTTTAGTCAGGATCCTGAAATCTACCATCTCATGATCACTGCTTCTCAGGTTGTCACTGACTTCTACTTCCCCTACTAAGTCTGACACCGTATGCCACTGCAGTAATCTTTAAACTGGCAAACACTGGGGTCAGCTCTCTTTTCCCAGATTCAACAATAAGAGTTTTGTTAAAACATTAGTGGTCAGCAATTATGTTCTGCAGTTGTATTCCGGTAGCTAGCCTATGTCACCTCACAAGCCGTCAGCATCCACGCTGCTCTTTGTAACGTGCTAGCTTGTGTCTGTCTACCTGGGCTAGGAGGAACGGTCCCAGCTGCAGCACAGACATAGCTGTAAAGATGGAGGGCTAGTTGTTAGCACTGAGACATGCCAGTTAAGATTTTTAAAGCCAGCTAGGGATCGTTAGCCACACAGCTCCTGACTTTCAAAGCTGAGGAGAGGATATAATTAGCCAGTTCCCATTAAATGGCTGAATTCCCTGGTCAGATGTGAGGACCTCTGCCCATGTAGTTATATGTCTGCAGGTGCAGAAAGAAGAGCAAATAAGTCAACTTAAGCCTACATCCAACAAAATTAAAATACATGGGTGGGATGGTTTCACAAATTCCATTAAATTACTGTTAGCCTCCCTTTAGAGACTACAGACTTCCATTCATCAGCTGATGTTTTTCTCCTTTGCTGGAAGGTTCCTGTAAATCAGCTTATAAACTTTTGGCTCTAAATAAGAAGATGCCAGATTTTCTTTTAAAATCAATTGCAACTACAGTTGCAAAGGTCTCTCCTTTCACCAGGGCTACCCCTGGGAGATAAAACCTCAGACTTACAAAAGGTCAGAAAAAGCTCCCACTTTTCTCCCCCCTTCCCCAAGGAAGTTCTGACTCATCTCTTTATCAACCTTTGGCTTTTATATATCCCCAAAATGATTCAGAAATGTTTTGAGGTTGTCCCATGCAGGAGGTGACGGTTATAGTACTACAAAGACTCTTCTGTCAATTTCAGAGGCGTCTGGGAAGACTGCCCTTTATTTGATCAGCTATTTCATCTCTAAAGAGGGGTTTCTCTTTTATTGCCACATTGCATGTGTCCTGACCATCTGATTCATACTGGCATTCCTTTTGTTCACTGAGCCCTGATTAAGGGCTTTTATTACCAAAAAAAAAAAAAAAAGTTAAAAGCTTGTATTCAAGAAGTCTCGTGTGTTTCAGGCTAAAGTGCATTTTAATGATATAAGTCAAATCCTATTCACGCAATATAAATAGGAGCATAGGATTTGCCCTACCACATCAGAGCACTGGCCCATGAAGTCTTGTATCCTGCATCCAGCACCTGATGTGTCAGAGGAAGGTAAAAACAAAATAAACATTATCCACTTTAGCCGATTGTGCAATTCTGCCCACCAGAGAAAAAATTCCTTCCTGAGCCCTGTGGTGATCAGCTTACACTAGTCTAATTAAAAAGGGCTTCTCAGCTCAAATTCTGCAAAGAATGTATGAAAATATGATAACAAGGGGGAAAAAAAGCAGGAAGATGCCAAGATGTTCAGAGCCAGCTCCAGTTTTCCCATCATGGGTTTAAATAATCTACACACTGCTATTTGGGCAAATGCATCAGCTAGAAGCACAATGCAATATATATTAAAAAGGAATAAACTACCACCAGCAGCAAAGAGAATGACATTATTAGGTACAAAAGAATTCAATTCTGTGGGAAGATAGTCTCTCCATCCATCCATTTTGTTGTATATTTCTAGTGCAATCATCACCCTAATCTCAAAGTACCTCGTCCCTTTATGATGCCATCAGAGGTCCCTATTTCATGGCTCTAATATCACACTCTTTCTAATGAGAGAAACTCCTAAAACAACATTTGTATCATTAATGTGCATAGGATTAAATCATCAACGGAGTGGGGAGGGGAGGGTTGGATCTGGCTAGTGGCACAGATAGACTGGATTTAATTATTATGCAGAGAAAAAATTATTTTGGCAGCAATTAAAATAGGAAATATTCTGCCCCCAAACAAAATATTTCAATTTGGAAATGTTGCTTTGGTGTCTCAAGGGAGTTGTAGTTTGGGTGCTTTATGCTTCCATTCAGCTTTGTGGCTATGTTCCTTAGATCAGACTACATCTCCCATGATACACTATGGTATCTCATCTTTGAGGCACCATGGCAGCATTTTCAAATAAAAACATTCCAATTTTGATTAAATATTTTAGGTTTGAGGCATTCAGTCTCTACAGTGTCTTTGGTATTTTGGGTTTTAATATCTGTGCGATCTGTGGATTGTTGGTTTGTTATTTACTTCATAACCATAAATGCTTCAAATCTGAAATGAGTGTCAGGTTCTGCTTGCATTTCTGATGTAGAGTAGGTCTGCTCAAAGAATAAGGTGCACTATATGAGAAAGTGTGACAGAATCTGTCCTTTTTTATTCAGAAAGGGCCAGTATAGGTTATAGAGAAAATTGTTGCTTAGGTTTACATTTAAAGAGGAATACTTTTAATATTTTCTTTAGCTTTCATAAGAGCTGTAATTAACTGAAAATGTGAACTTCTGTGATTAGATAGCTATTTAAAGCCTCTGCTTTAAGTACTAATTATTTTTCAAAGAGAAGGCCATTCTTTAAAATAATAAATTAAGTCTTTTTTAATTTAGAAGAATTTACCTCAGGATTTGCTTTGTAAAGCCTTCATTTGCTAACATTTTGTAACTCTGCAGTCAGTGTTAAGTTGTGTGGTCTGTCTTATCATTGTTTTTTGCATCTCTTAAATTCAGGAGACATTATAAGGCTGGGCTTTTTCCATTAAAGGCTGCTTTGGACAACACTAATCCAAACCCCACTTTGTTACCCTAACAGCCAAAGGCCTTGTAATAATAATTCCTGTCTGGCACCGTAACAAGCAACTTCACTTAAATCTTCTCTCACTATCTTTGTAGGGATGGTAAAATAAAAAACAATTCTCCTTGGAAGTTGTTAGGGGTTTTTATATACATGGGATTGTAAAGGAATAAGCCAAGAAAGGAATTAAAATAAATAATGCCACAATTACAAACAGAAAACAGTCAAACGTTTGTGTTCCTTTCTTTCTTTTTTTTATGTAAAATGCATAGCACCATTTTGGACACAGTCAGATGAACACAGTTGTGCTGCACCTTAAGTCCAAAAATCATGTGCAAATTTATACCATTTTTATCTGGTGCCTTGTTTCTCTGACTCTGTGCTGATGTAAATGACAGCATAAGGTGTAGGGCAATAGTGAATGAGGGTATGTTTACACTTGCACCCTAGTTCGAACTAGGGATGCAAATGTAGGCATTCGAAATAGTCAATGAAGTGGGGATTTAAATATCCCACACTTCATTAGCATGATCTTACCAGCGTGTTACTCCGAATGCCAGCTGTTTCGAAAGTGCGTGCCAGGACGCGTTAGTTCGAACGTTACCCCTTGGTTTGAACTAACGTTAAAATGAGGAATAACGTTAGTTCGAACCAAGAGGTCCCGGCACGCACTTTCACTTTCGAAACGCCTGGCATTTGGAGTAACGTGCCGGGATATTTAAATCTCCATTTCATTAACTATTTCAAATGCCTGCATTTGCATCCCTAGTTCAAACTAGGATGCAAGGATAGACATACCCTGGGTGAATAGTGAATAAATATATAAATAATTTCTGGCTAGTGAATGTGTAATTGAAGCAGATGAAATAATAGACCGGGGTGGCCAAACTTTCTCACTCTCCAAACTGCATACGATAATGTTCAGAGGCTTCAGCTCTGAGAAGAATGCCTGCCGAGGCATCTGTCCTGTGGTGGGGAGGTGAGGGAAGAGCCTTCTGTCCTACAGGGAAGGAGGGAGGGTTCTCGGGGCTTCAGCCCCACAGGAGATACCTGCCAGGGCTCTGGACTGTAGCCCTGGTCCTGCCAAAGCATCCAATCCCAGCAGGTGTGCCCTGGGGGGCTGAAGCCCTGAGCCCCAGCAGATGAATCTTGCCAGACTGAAGCTCCTAGTCCCATTGCTCCACCACAGGGCGAAAGCCCCAAGCTCTCCTTCCTCCAGTCTGGTAGGCAGAGAATGGGGGTGTTCTCTAAGGTGATGCTAGACTATTCATTGTTTTTTTAAGTTTTTCTCATGTCTTGGAGAGTCACTGGCAGCACTTGAATTCAAATGGCTTTCCTTCCGTGATGTAATATGTCCACAGACAAGGAGGCACTAAGCTAGAAGTGGGTAACTCTGCCCCTAATCAAACCTCCATGGCCTGTGACATCCCCACAAATCCAGGTGATAGCTGATGCTGTGGTTAATGAATCTGAGTTTTCACAAGAACAGGTGGGAGTTGACTAGTGCTTCATGTTCCTTGCCAGCTAAACACTCTCCCCTTCTCCCAGGCTCCAGAGTACCTCTGGACCAATTTATAAGTAAATGGGCATAACAAGAGGAATCAATGCCATAATCATTTGCCTAACTTGTGAGAAACACACATTGCATGGAGCAAGAGATGGGTATGTTTGTCCAGGTGAGATATTGATACTGAAACATATTGATTCTCCTGAATGTAAGGTTATCTTCTATAGCAGGACTGGCATGCTTCTCATGAAAAGACACACACTGTTCTTATGTCCTTCCACAATGACACAATATGTGCGACTGGTAATGGCAGTTAATCAGGGATCAGTGACCAGATAGCATCCTGATCTCAAGTGCTTCCTCTCTATAAAGTTTCAAGTCATGGCGTGTGAGCTCCCTGTAACTTAACTGTCGTTTAGGGGTCTAATAAACCTTCCACTTTCTCCCTCACACAATTATTATTTAATGATTATTCTGTTCCTATGTACATTCCTGGTTAAGCTTTTCTAATTACACCTAACTTTGAAGAAAAGAAAAAAAACAATTGTGGAGTGAAACCAAAGTGGATTAGTAGTGCGGAGTGCCTTCTGCCACCAATTACTGAACTATGCAGAAAGTTCAATGTTTCAAGATGGAAATAAAGTTGTTGGTTTCTGCTATTGCTAGACCTCAAGCAACAAAATGACCGTATCTCAAGCTTTTGCCTTACCAACAGTATTTTAGAGTAAAGGAGGATTTGGCAAGTTTTTACCCTAATGAACAGCTCTGTTCTTAGGTTAAAGTTCTATAGCATTTAAATGGGATGAAAATAATAGTGTTCAACTTTTAAAACATTGAAAAGTCAACTGAAAGAGTCCTATTGACTTTAATGGGCTTTGGTTCAGGCTCTTCTAGAGGGAATTTTGGTGGCAACATAAGTTTTCTCTTGCTAGAAAAAATTAGAGCAGCTAAAAATTTAAATATTCAATATATTTGTCAATTTCTTTATAAATAATCCCAGGGAGTTTGCATCATTCTTTGTTATTGTTAGGAAATATTTTCTGTTGTTCAAACTAGTCAGATAAACCCCAGTTTATTCCTGAAAATATTTGCAAATCCTAAACGTTTCACAAATTTTAGCATAAATAATGAGTCCTCTGGAAAATCATACCAGGAGTGTATTATTTGTTATTTGTCCTTCTTCCGTCGCTTCTTGTAAAGAATTTCATACATCTATTAGGAGGCAAAAATGTCTAAGATTTGTGACTTGAGGTGACCAATTACATACTACAAATAGGAACCAGTGGTGGACTACTAATGACAAAGTTTGCAAGCATCTCACAGGCTAGAATCTGAATGAATAAACTTTCTTTTGGTCCCCAGAGGTACATACTTGGGGAGGCTATCGTTATCCCATGCCACTACTCCCTCATACCTGTGCTGCCACACAGCTTCTCTACTATTTCTGGTGCGCTAACGTGACGAGAGCGAGTGCCAGCATGTCTATACAAACTGGGAATCACACCTCCAGCACCAAGTGTACATGTAGCCATAGATTCAAATGGCTGTTTCCAATGCTTATGTTTGGGGCCAGGGCTGATGCTTTACTGGCCCTTGGGGGAACTGTCTTTGGGCCCCCATGACATGGGCAGGCATCTCGGGCAGAAGGGGTAGGGCTTGGGCTAATCTCCCCCAGCCAGCTCTTCAGCACCATCAGCGCTGCAGAGCATACACTGCTGGTGGCTCCGACGGGGATTTAAAAAGGCCTGGGCTCCACCTGCTACTGCTGCTAAGGTAGAAGTGGTGGCCTGAGTCCTTTTTAATCGCTATCGCCTCTGCACATCTGTGGCCCTGTTTAGGACACAGAGCTAGGATTACATTGGTAAAATGGGAGGAGCTAAGAAAATATTTCCTTTTGTATAGTGAGACTCACCCTGTGGCTGAAATGTTGTGCTCTGGTCGCACCTGGCAATGTCTCCAGCGTACCACATACCTACGCACAAGGTCATGACGGGACTTCTGCTGTGCAATGTCCTTCTGTAATTGCTTTGTGGCCGTGAGAAGTGCCTGTCAGTGGGGAAGTGTAGTAAGTATAGTGATTTAAGCAGCAGCAGCACAGGTAAGGTGTGAAAGAGGAAACTTTAAGTCTGAATATAGTCGCTATTAGAAATATTATTTTAAGGTATAGAATTAATGTCAAATAAAATATTCTCCATATTGAATAGCCACTGAAAAACTAGGTGCACATGGGCACAAAAGGAATTTCAGGCAGAACTGAAAGCTGGACTAGCCTGTTTTATAATCAATAATAATACTTGCAGCTAGGGGAGCTATGAGAGTAGTAAAAGTAAACAAAATTCATTATTTCTTCACTCTAGGAGGCCAGAAAGGAATTTCACACCATTCCTTCCCGCATCAACAGGTTGCACAACAGGTTGAGAGCATTATTGTATTTTTTCTAAGATGCATCAAGTATTGGAAACTACCAGACACAGGATACTGAGCTTGATGGAGCTGTGGTGTGATCTGGTATGGCAAATCCTATGTTCCAAACTACTACACAAGGTAGTCACATGTATGCCTGCTTGTTACACAATAATCACATTAATATAAGTTTCTCACAAATGACTTTCCCCTCTTTATTAGGTCATATTCTTTATTCTTTAATGACTAATCCAGGGTGTGAAACAAATCCAAGAAGTCAGAGAGTTAGGGCAGTGCAGAAGGATTAACACAGAAACACAAATTTCTCTTGAATGCTGTGCAAAAGTGTACCTCTAAATAACAAAAATTCCTGGTGAAAATGAATATTCTGCTATGAGAGTCACAGCTGAATCAGGATTGACGCTGATTTCAATTGCAGACGTTGGCACAGAAAGAAATTATTTTTCGAACGCCAAAGCTTCCCCTGCTAAAGCAGTTAAGGTTGTATTTTCATGCTAGAAGGAAAAAGTGATGAAAAGTTCTTAAAACTGAAGAAACAAAATCCTTGATTCTTATCCAAAGTTCTGCAAAACAAGATCCCATAGGCTAATGGCTTGGCTTAGGAAGAGGGATAAAATGGGTACATCTTTCTGACTTTTTTTTTTTGCGCTCTTTCATACCTTATTTTGTATTTCAGTTTTTTAAATTAGTCTCTGCAAGGACATTGGTTGAAACCTTTGATTTTAGGGAATCGTTAGATTTGTTCTTTGGTGACAAGAATCACATGCTTTATTAATTGTGGTTTTGTGCATGTATGCGGGGCTGCTAAGGGCCAACGTCCAATTTTAAAATGTCCTGTTAAGTTTCCTTATTTATAAGTTTTATACATTTATGTTGCCTTTTTCTTCTCATATCAAATTGTTTGCACTTTCTGTTTTATTTATGTCTGGAGAACGTTTCGCACGAAAGGACCCGGAGCCTGACTGGAACCTCTAGGCACACCTGGAAAACCAATAAATAAACAATAGTAATCATGTAGACATTATACTATGTTAATCTTTGTACTGCAGTAGAAAAGGATTCTATTGATGTAGGTGCTATACAAATTGTACAAAGTGGCCTCTACCTCAAAAAGCGTGCGGTCTAACTAGACTAGACAGAAAAAGTACCCAGATATTCTGAGTCCCACACCAGTCCCTGGACCACAAAATGATCCTTCCTCTTGTTTTATAAGCAAAACAAATAGCTGAGAAATGAATATAGGCCCTGTTCCTGCACAAGTAACTTTATATCCATGAGTAGTCCCATTGGTTACTAATCTATTTAAGATCTTCAAAGAGCTTAATTTTTGACCTGAAAATTCAGAGCTTGAAATGAATTGAGCAAATGAAGCATGCTGCAATAAAAAGATGAAGAAGAAAGGCAACATTTCCAAACATTCTTGAAAATCCAACTAACAGGCAAAAATCCTAGACTCAATTTGTTGGATCCCATTTCTCATAGAACAATTGGGATTTCCCCCCGAGGTATCTTAAATAAAATAGAAGGAAAAATGCTCCAGAGCTTCAATTCACTGTCCTTTTATTATTCTGGATTCTCTAATAATTGTAGAGATGGAGATCAATGGAAGAGTGCTAATTTTGTAACGTTTTGTGTCTATATGCAAGCTAAAATAATTAAAGAAATCAGTCCCGTCCTCTAGGACAGTGAATAAATTGAGGACATGCAGAGTTTCAGAAGGAATTTCCTCCCTATTAATAGCATTGCCCTGCAGGCTATGAGCATCATGGGATTTTAATTATTTCCCCAGGGAAAAATCAGGTACTCCAGCATCAAGTACTGATCGCTGTTGGAGGCCAGAAACCAGATTAATTGAACAAACAGTCTGATCTGGAATGAAAAATCCTGTTTGCTGACATGGAGGGATTTGTTTGGATGTATGCTAAACTCTTCATCAGGTTTTGGTCTTATCCTTCCAGTCAGGGACCAGTGGACTTCTGTAACCAATGCTTGTGGTGTCTCACATTCTGAGCCAAAATCCTGGAATGTGTTGGTTATATGGCTTTAAGGGGAATAAGCCCAAACTTAAGCAGTCATTGCAACTGGCCCATTGATCTCTAAGGGTAGGTCTACACTGCACACTTATTTCAAAATAAGCTACTCCAGAAGAAATACACAAGAGAGCTTATTTTGAAATAGCACATCTACACTACAGGGAAGCCTCAATATTAGTCTGAGGCAGGCTTCTGTAATGTGGATGTGTTACCTCAATTTAGAGCCCAAGGAGGCACTGGGGAGTAATTAGTTTGAACAGCCCTGGGAAGGAGCTATTTCAAAATAGCAGCAGTGGAGTGTTCACACTACAGCTATTTCAAAATGGAATAGGCATTATTCCTCATGGAATGAGGTTTACAGAAGTCGGAATAGGGTGTCCATTATTTCGAATTTATTTCAAAATAACGGAATTGCTGTGTAGATGCTTGAATTGTTATTTCAAAATAACGTCATTTATTTCTTAATAACTGTTCTATGTAGACGCACCCAAAGATAGTAAAACTTGGTATCTAAAGATGCTGAAGAGGAGATTTATGTTTACTCCTCAGAAGATGCAAGATTTGCCACATGATGAAAAAGGAGAGCATATCATGTAAATAACCCCTGAATGCTGCATTCTCCCTCTCTGTCCCTTTCTTAACCCCGGACCTTTACTATGTTACTGACGCTGCAGTAATCCATTCATAGACGTTACAGTGGGACAGACAGGAATTTGGATCAAGTCTCTGTTAAGAAAGTCTAATAGGTTTAGGTAGAAGGTATCTGGAAAAGACTTCTTGATGGTGTTAGAGGAGGCCTACATTTCATGCCCATAGGAAGACAAAGAAGTCACATCTCTTCACTACCTCAGTATTTTCATGGACTTTCTTAAGATAGTCAGGACAGGATTTCCTAAAGCTCTTCATCAGCTAGGTATGGGATATGACATTAACTTAATCCACTTACTTTAATAGCTCCATAGATGCTTCTGAGACTCTCCACTGAGCCACCACTGACACTATAAAGATGTCCACCTACAACACAAATTCTATCATAAGTCATCAAAAGTTTTGATGGGCCCAAGATGCAAAGTTCATTCTGAGTCTGATTTCCAAACTTGGTAAAGTTCAGAGGTCCTGGGATTTTGGTTCATGTTATGGAGAAACATTTACATTTGCATCCAGAACCATATTTTGAGCTATCTCCAAAGTCTGGGACCATTCAAAACGTAGCTTGTGGATTAGATTAATTCTTAATGAAAAGGTATGGCTATTAGAATATGAACGGATCATGTAAAACACTAATGTCTTGTCAGATCTGTCCTCTGATGTTCAAAGGTACTATTGTGCTGTGTTGTTTCCATAAGTGCTTGAACTTTCACTTCTTGAACTTCAGAAGGTGACCTGAAAGACCTATAGTAAGTCTTCAAGAAAACTTGCTTCTGGAAATTTCACAAGATTTACAGGAAATTGATATGCCTGTCATGAGTATTATTTGGGGAGATCTTACTGTATTACATTTACATATTATCGTGGGTCAGGGACTGTATGTAATTCTATGTGGAAGAGTAATCACAGCCCCTCCAGGAACTAAGAACAGTAGAATGGTTAAGTGAATTCACTCATGTTGAAACATCTCCAGCGAGCCACCATCACCCAGAGAAACTCACATTTACTGGCTCAAAATGAATTCTCCGGGGACCAACAGATAAAGAAAGGACTATTGAATGAATAACCTGAGTTAAATTCTCAGGGCCTTCATTTTAAGGACAAGACTCCCTGTCCAAGGTAAGGATCCGAATCTTGGCACTGAGCTCTTGTGGAAATGGGGGGGAAGGGGTGATCTGTGGTAAGCTTATTATCATGCATGTGGATTATTTCATTGTTTTGAATATGTCTTTCTATAATTCATCTACCTTAAGAATAAAAGTGCTTGCTTAGAAAGAGTTGTGTAATAACTGTGGCAATTACTCTGTTTAGCTCCTGAGGAGAAAAGTACAGCACATCTGCTTAGGCAGTCTTATTTTGCTGGGGAACTCAGTGTAGGCAAGGAGCCATAAAATCTGGAAATACCCAGTCAGGAGGGAGAGACATGTAGGCAAGGAGACATAAACTCTGGAAATGCCCAAAAGAGGTGACAGCTGGGAAATTGAAAGCCTAAGAGTGGGTGCACCGCTGACAAAGGGGGGACAGGACAACTGTGCAAACCTACAATGAACTTCTACATATAGCTTCTAAAAGAGGTCCAAAGTTGTTCTTCAGAATAGAATATTTATTAATTGTTCATTAGATTGCCTGTTCCTGGCCAAGACTTAGAGAGCCCAAGTATGGTGACACTAGATAGCTGTGTTAGTCTGGGAGCAAACAAGCCAGAGAAAATACAGGATTATGCTTCCATCAGTGGCCTCAGTAAAAAAATTCTTTAATGCTAATTACAATCAGAGCTGGTAAAAATGAAAAATCCTTTTCCCATGTGGAAAAATTCAACTTTCTGGTGGAAATTCAAAAAATGGAAAAATTCATCCAAAACTGAAAGAATTTGGCCAGAAACTGACATATTTTGATTTGGAAATGCGGTGCTCATTCTCATTGACCCACATTTCTCATGATGCACCGTGACAGACTGACAATATCCTGTAATGCATGGAACAAAATTTATGGAATGAAAGAAAAACCTTTAGTGAATTAAGTTAAACCTTATTGAAGTAGGGTTAGATACCTTTAAGGGTCCATTGTATTACAATGCAATTGTGTATATGTTATTGTGGCATTTTATGTCCTTTCTCTAGCAAGGAGAGGGGGAGGCTAATGAACTTCCTCATTTATCAACCTCTGAAGCTCTCTAGGCTTCGTCTACACAGCAGAGCTATTTCAGGATACCTCCGGTATCTCAAAATAGCTATTCCACATCTTAAGAGCAAGGCCGTTATATCAAAATATAACGGGCTCGTTATTCCTACATCCCTGTAAACCTCATTGCATGAGGGTTAAGGGACATTTCAAAATAACTTTGAAATAAGATACAACTACTTTGAAATAACATTGAAATAAGATACACAATTTGCATAGTGCAAATTGCATAGCTTATTTCGAGGTAAGGGTGAGACAGGCATATATTGGTTCAGAAGTGAATTCTCCAAAGACCAATTAAGAAAAGACAAGACTAGATTGACTCAGGGCTTTCTTCCTGAGCCAGCAAACGGACAGGACTCTTGGATCAGGGAGGGCCCCAATCTTGAGGTCTCATAAGACTGTGTGTGCCTCTTCTGAGCTGAAGCTCTGTTGAGCTTGTGACCACAAGGAAGCCCGCAGGGCAGAGTGTTGAAGGACTGCACTCCCTTGAGACCATGCGAGAGCTGGGATAAACTCCAATACATATGTTTTCACTATAATGCTTTCAACTCAAGAATAAAGTAGTCTCACTTAGAAAACTCTGTGTGATAACTTAAATCTGTAGGAACCACTGTCAGTCTCTGTTGAAGAAAGTAGGCAGGTCTTTCTAAGCCGGCTGTCTAATACCCATGGAACTGGAAGCCTGAGGGACGGATGCCCTCGCTGAACCACTGAAGAGAATACAGGGTGGCTGTCCTGAATGTTGACACTTTACGTTCCCCTGTTGGACAAGAGCAGTGGTGCATCACCAGACTCCATATTAGGAGACAGAGTTTCGCTGGAGAGCTTGACCCAAAAGGACAACGGGGAGTGACACAGCTCAACTACAGCACCCCGATACAACTGAAAACCCAATTTTCTGTTAAAACCCCCGGGTGGGAGAGCAATTTTTGACTAGTTCTAATTAGAGCTGAGCTGGAATGCAACCAGAATTTTCAACAGATGGGGACCCAGAACTCTCCCTCCGCTGCCCTGCACCCAGATCCAGACTGTCCTCCCTTTCCTCTCCCCCCTGCATCCAGCCTCACACTCTCCCCCAGCTGCCTCTGCACTCTCCCCTGCATGCAGCTGTACACACACACTTCTCCCACACTCCTCCCCAATGTTAATCTGCACCCAGCTCCAAGTTTTTGCTTGCCCCTCATCCAGCCATGAGCTCTTCCCCCCACACAGCCCTGCACCCTGATCTGAACAGTAGCTGGGCAGGCGGAAGAGTACCATACCTAATAGGGGCCAGGCTCCGTTCAGACTCCATCTTCCTACATGTCTGCTTCCTCCAGAAGCACCAATAGTTTAGATCCAATCTTCTTTCTTCAACCCCTTCTCCAAGGACTGGATGTTCCTGGTGTCCCCCGCTCAGCTTCTCCCTGAGGACTAGAGCGCTGGAACAACTGCAAAGGAAAGAGGCCAAGCAGGTGTACCAGGGTCACAATGCCACTTAAATCTGGCCCCACCACCCCTTCATCCTGGACAGAGGGGCAGCTAGGCAAAATTTGAGTAAGTGGCGTTCTGGATCTGGTGCACAGGATTGCATCACTAATCAGATTTGGGCCAGTTTATTCACCCATCATGATAGAGGGATGGCTGGGCCAAATGTCAGGCTCCAATCAGGCCCTCTGGCTGGGGCCTGGATCTCCCAATTCCGCCACTGTTGACTCACATCTCTTCTCTCCCATGAAGAATGCCATGTTGTTATTTCTCCAAAGAAATAAGAGCTCCGTGAGCCATTCTGGTAAATGGCCTGAATTTACTGACCTCCCAGACACACTACAAAACCCATCTGTTTAAGCCTGCCTTGGCACAGGGCTGAGGCCGTTTGGGGTGAGGTTTCTCTCTGGTGAACAACTGCAGTGAGGTGAGTAGGTTAAGTCATATTGTGCTGATGACAGGAAGGAAAAGTGCTAACACTGCTCTGGATTATTTATATTTTTTAACTTCAATGTGATCGTGTTTTTAAATGTACGCCAAGGGCACCTAGAGCTTTGGAAACTTGCCCCTTGGGGTGGGGTTTCTTTTACGCTGAAATCTAAATAAACTGCACTGGAATTCCTGTGGGAAAACAGGAATATTTACAGCAGCTAAACCAACTGTATAAGATCATTCCTGCCTGATTCATATTCATTCCTGTGTGTAATATGTGGTAGCTTGAGGAAATGCAACAACTGAATAAAAAACACACACATTAAATTAGCACTTAATTATGTCTCACTTTTTATTTAGCTAATTTTATTCTGGAGGTAGAAATATAATTTAATTGCAATAGGCTGGTCAGAATAAGAAATTAAACTCAAATACTTAAAGGTAGCCCCAGAGTAGAATATAATTTAGAACTGTCTGGTGTGTTGGGCTTTTTTTATAATGTAATATTAAAGCTAATGGGTAATTTGTAGGGTGCATACATATGAAACAAATTAATTCTAAAGCCCAATTTTTACTGCATGTCGTGAAACAAAATGCTACATCTATATTCATTTAACACCACTGAGCAACAGTACTTTGAAAACTAGACAAGAATTTGACTTAATCTACATTATGTCTAAAATGAAATACACAAGGGGGTCGTTGTTGTTGTTGTTCTAAGTGTTTTAATCAGTATTGCATCTGTTAGGCCCTCTAAAGGGCTTAGAACTCTTTCCTTATTTCAAACACAGAAGTCTGGCTTAATCTGGCCTACTTTCAAACTGCCACCTGCTATTTCTATTGACCTGCACTGTCCTTTAGTTTTGGCTGTTGAATTAAAAATACAGGAGGGGAGGCAGTTTAAAACCTGGATGGCTGATGGCTTCACTCAGTTGCAGCACCTCTCTTATGCTTTAGACCACTGGTGAGCAACCTGCGGCCCCATGCAGCCCTTTGGAGTTCTATGCGTGGTTCCACGGAACATTTTGTTTACCTTTGCCCTCGTGCAGGGTTGCTAGATTCTGTTGGTTTTTGTCTGGATAGTTTCTTTCCTACCTGTATTACAAAAGTGACGGACATTTAAAGCAACGGCACATGAAGTGAGGTATGTGCTGATTGCACACAATGTTGTGAGAGTCATGTGCTCTTTCTACATCCAATCAAAGCAGTGCTATGGTTCAATTGGCGCACACTGCAAATTCTAGGTACACAAGCACACTTAGCAAAATTACCCTCTCCCGGGAGAGGATCTTGGTTGCGACAATCTTGTGGCCCACTGAAATGAAGAAGGGCCACTCATGTTGCCCTCTCACTAGCCTAGGTTGCTCCTCATTGCTTTAGACCCCTGAAACGTCACTAATTTCCCTTCAGGTATATGCGCTTTCTTAAAAAGGGCTCCTATATAAGAGCCTGATCCTTCAAGGGCATGTGCATTCATGACAAATACTGTGTGTTTTCCATTCCCACTGACCTCCAAGGAGAGCTAAAGGGGCTCAAACAGGATCAAGCACTAATGGTCTGATTTTCAGAAGTGCTGGGCACCCTCGTTTCTCATGGAAGTTAACCAACTGGCAGGAGGTCAGTGAATTTGGAAGCCAGCCCATAAGATTTCAAGAGACAATGAGCAAAAAATAAAAATAAACCACCGTATAATCAAACAAAAACATCAATCTTTTGTCTAATTTCCTAAATGAATAATGTCATGGGACTTCATCATCTCTAAATGCTACCGCTTTGTGAAATTCTCCAGGGAGCTATTGGATTCATTTTGTAATGCATTGGTAGCCATCTTTACAATGGGGTGTGACAATCTATAATGGAGCATGCTATATGGTTATTTGTGTGGTTCATATTAAACATGAGAATAAGGCATACAAAGAAAGACAGTCCCTGCTCCAGCAGGCTTATCGTCAGATCCATGGCACACATATCTCCAGACCTGTGTGAAATTATGTTGACTTCAGTGGATCTCCTCCCGAGTGCAGGGATCTCTCTACACTGAGCATTTGTAGATTCAAGGTCTAAAAGACAGACTCAGAGATGAAAAGAAGGCCTTGAAGATGGAGAGGAGGGAAGAATTTGAGGTCTCTTTAAAACAGAAATGTGCTTGTTATTAATTCAGTTCCTGTGGGCAGCATGGACAAAGCATTTTGAGGAGAGATTTGTGAAAGGGGAGTCTGGTTTCTGTGTGTGCCTGGTTACACACAAGAAGTAAATGCACTTGAACTGAAGAAACGTAGGATAGTCTTCATAATGGTCATTCAGCTTCTGGTTGAGCTTCGCCTAGCCCATGTAATGATTTGAGGCTCTTGAAAGGTTTCCTAGGAGGAGCCCTGTTTGAAATACAAAGTGTAGGTGGTTTTAAAAGAGTAAAAACTGTTCATCTTTATTAATTGCAAATTATGGAAGCCCTGAATTATGGCCCTTGATAGAACTAAATGACAGCATTCATAGTAGCACTGTAAAAGAAATATTCCAGAAAACTGGGGGAACTCTTGAGGGGAAAAAATGACTATAGATAACATAAAACCCATCCCCCATTGTCCTTAGCAATACCAGAAGAAGGAAACTCTGATTTGCATCTTGTCTGATAGATCAAAAGATCAAACTAATTAAGTAGCTGTTATTGTTAGGAATGCCTTTTAGAAATGAAAAATTAAATTGTATTTAGCACTCAACACCTACACACCAGAGTGCATAATCCAGATGAGCTAATCTTTGAGACTGGAGTAGAAATGAGCTAATGTTGTTCGGGGATTGTATGCACAATATGGCAAGAGATCAATAAGGACTGAGGGAAAAAAAACCCACCCCAAACTACTCAGCTGCTAGCAATAAAGCAGCACCAAGTTGCAAAATGCATTAACTATTCTTTGACTCCTTTCTATTCTATATTCAGTGAAGTTTTATAAGGCAGGCTCGCACCTTGGCCCCAGGGCTGCAGCATGTTCATTGAGCCAGTATGTTCCTATGCAATTCAGAGCAGCTTGGTGAAAGGTAGTAAACACATGTTCCCTCTGCAGAATGATAGCAGGACAGTTGGACACTATGGAAGCTGAGCTAACAACGGGCTATATGATTTTTGTTTAAAAAAAATCCCAATAACCTAATTTTAGTTTTAAAAGCCTGAAATTGGCCCCAGAAGCTAAGCAACTGAATTTGTAAGCTGTTAAATGTCAGAGCTGACCTCTGGGAGTTTGGGGAGGGAAGATGTGGGGAAGGGCAGGCTTCAGGTCATGTTTTATACAAAACGTTTAGTTGTTCTGGCGAAGAAGCAAAAGTGACTCATTTAGTTGAAGTGGGTCCCTATCTCCCAGTACAGATTTTGAATGGGGGAGGTTACGGCTAGCAATAATATCTGTAAAAGAATTGGACTGGTTTACTTCAGTATTTTAACTACTTCCATCCAGATTCATTTGTTTTGGACACATAATTTGATAGTGGTCCAATGATAGCAAAACAGTGCCTTTGTCACCCTTTTTGAACCCATATAAGTCTTTTCACTGTGTTTAAAGCAGGGAGCTTTTTGCCAAAGAAAATTATATGTTGTTGGGCCTTTTCCGAGCCTTTTATTGAAGAATGTTAATTAGTTTATAGCTATACGAGCTGTAAAGTCATCATGACACCAATATTTGTGGTTTAGTATTCTCCAGTTGCATTTTCTTTATTGTCTCAGAAACTTCCATGTCTAGATTAGGCACGTGCATTTCAAATGTGGCTAAAGAAGACTGTTTGCAAACCAAGTACAAAACCAAAATAGTATGGGTGTTTTTCTTTTCAGCTCAACTTGGCTATGACCTGTTCTGCATGCCTTAACTCACCAAGTTTTTGCCACCTGCTCAGTCTTAGCATTCTCACTGCCATTACTAATCCACTCCCCCTACCCGACTCTAACTTTAAATTGAAGAGACACCGACTTGTCCTGTCTGAGAGGCCATTTTATCAGAGTTTGGGAGGTGCAGGATTGGGAGAAACAGCACAAAGCTGGAAGACTTTAAAATGATAATAATGCTTTAGATTAACCACAGATGATCCTGCTCTAGTAAAAATTAACATCAAATTTGACACTGACTTCATTGGTGCTGGATGAGATTCATATAGTGCCTCTCTTCGGGGAATCTCAATACACTTTATAAACACGAATTAATTAAATTGAGTCACAGGGAGGTTAAACGACTTGTCTAAAAGTATTTATCTAACAATTGAACCTTGGAGCCCTGGCCTCCCATTCTCCTAGCCTAGCCAGGGCACCACTCTTCCGTTCTAAGGTTCAAATGCTATGAAATGTGGAGTAGAAAAAAAAGAAAATGGATTTAAAGGGCACAGATATGAATGAAAGAGTGAGTGTGGGATGGTAAAAGCAGTAAATGGACAGGGAAAGTGGTAACAATGGGACTGGAAAGAATAAAAACAAAGATAAAAAAAGGCAAGAAAGTAGAGTTGGTTGAAATTTTTCAAATTTATTTTTGTGACTTTTTTTTGAAAACCTCCCCCCTCCAAAATGCAGACAAAATATTTTGCTCGTGGTGGGGTTTTTGTTTGTTTGTTTTTTGCTCTTATATAAACCTGATCAAATTTCTGAAATAAATTAGAAAAACACTCAATTTGTTACTAGTTTTATTACCATTGCCTACAGAAGAAATTCCTGAGTTTCAGAAAATGAACATGCAGAACATTTCAAGAATAATATATGTACAACATATGCACACTATGTCCCTGGTCCCATACCATTAAAGCAGTGGTTCTCAAAGTGAGGTCTGCAGATCACTCCACTTCCCAGGTGGTCTGTGGCTCAAACTCAGTCCTCCTTCCTCCCCCATGCAATGGGTACGCTGACCATTTGTCCTAGATTTTCTAATTTTTTTTAAATAAAGGGTGCGTTATTTTGGCATCCCTGTAACCCTCATTCCAAGAGGGTTAAGGGATGTCTCGAAATAGTGTGTTATTTCAAAATTTGGTGCTGTGTAGACGTGCCAAATTTCAAAATAGAATCGAAATAAGATATGTAATTTGCGTAGCACAAATTGTGTATCTTATTTATGTTTAGGGTGCTTTGTAGACCCTTAGTTTTTCTGTGCCTCAGTTCCCTCTATGAAATAGTCCTATCCTACTTCATAAGAGTGTTGTGAAGCTAAATGGAGGCACATATAGATCCCTTCATAAAATAAATATTAGGGATTGATCAGCCCTGAAGATTAAGTTCAGGCCATCAGTTTTAATATACAATCCCCTTAAAGTTTTGCTTTAAATTCTGTTTTCACACCCAAGACCTAAAGTCAAAACATGCACTTTCATTTAGTTCATATCAAATCATGTGAAACCATAAATCTTCACCAGTATGTTCAAAAACATATATAAACCTAAGTTAAACCTTTGATGTACCCAGTCTGAGATTTGCAAAAAGAAGAAAATATGAAAACAGGTGTATTTCCCATTGTTCCATGTTGTGAACACTTTCCTTGGACTTACTTGACTCGACATAGTGCGATCGAAACACCTCTGAAAAGTGGAGCTTGAAATTCTAACAGACTCAAAATTCACAACTACTGACATGACATGCTGGATTCAAACATGCAGAAATTTGGAGGCCTCAAAATCCAGAACTGTTCCCTTTCCACGTATTATGTTTTGATGGTATCTATTAAAAAGACACATTAGGATTTTTCACAAGATTTTTTTTTTTAACTTTGCTTGCGGCTGCATGCCATTATTTCTCATTCACAACTGGATTCCACATTATTCTTTCCTGACAGGGTTTTATGAACATTTCCTTATGTATGAAATACACAAGTGGCAAAAGACCCAAGTACATAAGCAAGAATGAATATGTACACCGACATGAGGGAAGCAGGTTGCATTCTTTTATGGCATTTTTTTTGAAGGTACAACTTGTCTTCTGGACCTCCCCCTACCATTCATAATCTGCCTGTGAAAAAAGGAATCCCAGCAAAGCCAAAGACTAAACTTAGAATATGTCCATACTAAGGGTGTGAACATGTATCCACATACACAGTTAACCAGTGAGCCTTGCCTCACTGGTTAACCCTCACAATTACATGCAGCCCCCACACATGTGCCAGCTCCTGTGCAGACACTTCCCCTCCACCCTGCTGCCTCCCACAGAGCCACCTGCCTGCCTGAGCTGCCTCCCACAAAGCCACCTCCCTGCTACCTCCTGTGGAGCCACCTGCCTGCCTGTGCTGGGGGGGAGGGCAGAATGGGAGCTGGTGCTTGCAGGTCCTGCCTGCTCCCCCACGCTGCTGCCTCTAATACAGAGGGAGCAGCATGGGTCAGGAGGGAAATGGGAGCCAGTGCTCATGGGCAGCCAGCTTACAAGCCAGCCCTACAAACACTGGCTCCTGCCTCCCCTCACCCACCGTGTGTAAACATTTAACTGCTGAAAACATCAGTGGTTACACCTTTACAGAAATCAACACATTTTAACATCCCTTCTCCATTCTGCAGTCACCAGATGTGACTGTAGCTAGTGTAGACATCCCCAAGCTAGCTTTTGTGTAGATAGCTTATGTACCAAAGCAGGAAGGCTACAGCAGCCTGGGATTCTGCGTGGTGAAAGACTATTAGCCCAAGTAATTCCTCAGTGTTCTGCGCTGACTCCTACAGCCCACACTGAAGCCTGCTTCCCTGCTCCGGTTCTCAAGCCAACTAGTTAGTTCAGGCTTGTCTACATGAACTGCAATCACGTTCTTTGATTGTAGTGTAGCTCTACCCTTGGACAGATAAATGCTAGCACAGAGCTTTGAATGTGTAGAACCAGACTAAATCATTAACTGTTAGCCACCAATGTTATGAAATGTGGTAAGAAAATGTGCTAATCATAGTGCTAATGTGCTTGTCCATAACCATCCATGGACATGGCTTTTGGGCTCTTGAACTGAACAAGAAACACACAGGGATATTTTTGTTTTTCCTTTTTAAGGGTATCACAATGTGTGTTTGCTTCCGTGGATGCCTGCCAGCAGCCTGAATAGGGAGCCAGCCCTCCCATTAATCTCCTCGCAATGGTTGTTTCATAGATTTGTTTGCTCAAGACTTGTTAAAACTCCTAGTAAAGATACACTCTGTAAATGTAACTCTCCAGGAGAGTGCTGTGGGCTGAGATGATGGATTTACTTGCTCAAGGGAGTGATAAAGTCAGAAGAGTTTAATGACACTCGATGATGAACCTCAATAGGTTCAGTGTTTTGTCCAGGTGAGTACTTAAAAGCTTGGATACTTATTAGATCTTGGGGCTCTGCAAGGTAGAAAGCTCATGGGAACAATCTCCCTCCTGAGATTTCCTTGTGTGTCCTGTTTCTCTTTCAGCCAAAAGTGAAAGGACGTTCTTGCATTATTTAAGCATTGCTGCTATCAGCCTGAATGCAGATGTGTGAATGAAAATGAATGAGTTAAATGCACTGCTGGATTACTCGGGTGTCTACAGACATAAGCAAGAGTACTGGGGCCTGGGTGGAGGACAGCCCAAGTGATGGAGATTGTGGAGCACAAAGCAACAACTTCTCTTTTTGTTGGAGAACCCGTAAGGAGTTAGTGCATTATTACAATCAGCTGTACCCTTCACCAGCAGTTTCGGTGGAACCCTGAGCAGAAACTAGAGCTGCTCCAATCTTGTGAAATCTCTAAGGAAGGGCAGCAGTGCAAACAGCAAGACTCTATGGCTATGTAGGGCTAAGACAGCATTCAGATTTTTTCCCCCCGTAGCTCAAAGGAGTTTGGGGTGAAATCTGGGAAAAAGCTGTTTGGTTCTTATTTAAGAAAAGTTCATTCAACCCTCTTTGGATTTCACGTGGCTATACGAAATTAATGTGCTGGTTAGCATTTGTATGAAGTAGTCTTGGTTCAATCTACCTTTATGATCTACTAAAAGACCAGCAAGCACCACTTACATGAGTATGCAGAATTAGAATGGGCTTTTCAAACTACTCAGTAAATTTAATATCCAGCACCAGAAGCATGATTTTATAAGAACTCAATGTAGTGTCTTGTAATGTGACTTATGCTCATTATTGGTTATTGAATTTATGTTGCTGGGGCCTGGGCACTGAGGGTTTGTTTTAAGTGTCTAGCCTTCCGCCGCCTTACACAATATCATTATTCATGTGAATATTGTGAACTATCTAAAGCTTGAATTATGCAAAGTGTTTGGAAAAGCATTTGCTGTAATGAATAGGAGATGTGAAATTTTATCAAGTAACACAGGAGCAGATACTGTAGGCAATGAATTAAAGGAACAAAAGAAAACGTCTGATGCCCAGTGTTATTTTAATTCTAAGGAAGGTAGCCCATACTGTGCATGCAACTTTTAAACTCTTCCCCCTCCAGTGCAGATGGACAAAAGCTTAACATGTTGTTCTTTTTATTTTTTTCCTTGGAAGCAAAGAGCTAATATTTTAGGAAGAGATTTTACAAATGCAATTACAGCAAGACACTGTAGTTTAGTTTGCACATGGGTAAACACATGCTTTCACACCAAGGGGAAAGTTTAGCTTGGCAGTGGGGTCTGAAAAGCATGTCTCCAATCTTACTTTAAAGCCAAAACTGCAGAGACCCAAGCCATTTCCAAAACTAACATCAAAATTAGAGCCTTGAACCTCCTCAGACTGGTCATGCTGAGAATGATGATCCTGGGGACCAACAAAGCTACTGAGACCCCTACGGAGTCTTTTTGCATGCTGATTTTGTGTTCCAGCCATGCTGAATGAAACATATTGCATCAATGGAATACAAACGTAAAGGAAATAAATTCAGTTCTAGGGTGGTTTATTTGTTTGCTTGTTTTAAAGTATGGACTTGTATTTTTACTTGTAGTATTGTTGCAAGCCTAGTAGAGCAATCAAAGTTCTATTATCAGTGACACACAAGCTCTGAGAATCAATATCTATCTTTGGTACCAATATAACCACTGCATTGAGACAGTGCCAGAGGCATATCTGCAAAAACAACGAGGAGTCTTGTTCCATTTCACGGGCAAAGACTCACTTCATCAGATGCATCTAACGGAGTAGATCTTTGCCCACAAAAGCTTATGCCCAAATAAATCTGTTAGTCTTTCAAGTGCCACAGAACTTCTAGTTGTTAAGATACCATACAAGAAAGCGCTATCTGATTGGCTCACAATGTTTAATTCATTTAGCCTCACAACACACCTGTATTATTACAGATGGGAATTTAAAGCACAGAGAAGTTAAGTTCTAAAACTTAGTCTAGCAAGATATAGTCATTGTTCAAAATGGTTTCTCTCACCAGCCATTCTTCTTCCCTGTCATGGTTAATGTTCCCTCAGTCAAGACCTTCCATGAAAGTACAAGGTGCTAGCTTCCTTTATTGTCCTAGGTGAAAGATCGTTGCCTAAACAGGTTTCCCACATATTTAGTTCCAGACATTTCCATCCCCATCTTCGTGGGAGGGCCCATCGTTCTCAGCTTGCAAAAGCTCTAGCCTCATACGTCTGTGTAGCTATGGATACCAAAGATGGCTTCTATCCTTGCTTATATCTTCAAAGTGTAGTTAACTAGTTTCAAGAGGCAGGGTGACCTCAGGCTCTTCTTCCCTTCCTGTGGATTTCCTATCCTCTTGCTAATTTGTATGTAAATGGGGCTTTCATTGGTTTTGGACACTTTGTTTAAACTCCCTGAAGACAAGTGTTTAAGGCATGTCTACACTACAAAATTATGCCAAAGTTACGCTGGCATAGAGCCTATGCAGTACTTAAATCACACTTTGTGTGCTCACATTCCTGGTGTTGGCAACAAGCATCCTCATCTGGGATGCTTATATCGAGTGTTCTGTCAGTGTGGGACAGCTTCTGAAAGCCAGTAAAAATCAATATAAGCAATAGAGTGTCTATACTGAAACTACACACACACACACACACTGGATGAAGTGGTTTTTACCCATGAAAAGTTATGTCCAAATACATCTGTTAGTCTTCAAGGTCCACAAGACTCCTTTTTTGTTTTGTGTGTTGTTGTTGTTTTCGGGTTTGGGTTTTTTTTTCAGATACAGACTAATATGGCTACCCCTGTAAGACTTGTACACTGACACTTCATTGACCTAACTTCATCAACAGCGACTCTAGGTGGAATTAAGTCAATAGGAGCAAACTTTTAGTGTAGACACTTAGTCTATACAGCACACTTATTTCAAAATAAGCTATTTTGGCATTATTTTTCCAAAATAGCACATCTACACTACAGGGAAGCCTCAAAATTAGTCCAATGCAGGCTCCCCTAATGTGGATGTGCTACCTCGATTTAGAGCCCCAGGAGGCACTGGAGAGTAATTACTTTGAATGGCACTGGGGTGGAGCTATTTTGAAATAGCAACAGTGGAGCATCCACACTACTGCTATTCCGAAATAACTATTTCGGAATAAGCATTATTCCTTGTAGAATAAGGTTTACAGATTTCGAAATAAGCTGTCCGTTATTTTGAAATTATTTTGAAATAACGGAATTGATGTGTAGATACTCACATTTGAAATAACTGATGTTATTTCAAAATAACTTGTAGTTTAGATCAGTTCATAGTTGTGACATCCCCTTCTGTCTGGGCAGATGGTAGAGTCTAGTATATCAAAGAGTGTTCTTCTACATATTAATATATACATTTCACAATGATATTAATCAAGACATAACTCTATATATTTTTACAATACATATTATAGTATACAAACCATTTCTTGTTGTTTGAGGTTCAGTCCCCTGTCTCTATAGATCACTAAACCTTTCAAATGGATTTTTCTGAAACGTAAAACCCAGATGAAGCTTTTCTCCCCTACTGGCATGAGTTTGGTTTCCTGGGTCTGTTTACTGCTAATATGTAAACTGAGGTAAAACACACATTCCTTTGTTTAAGATAGACCAGTTTAACAACTCTCTGATGTACACACATTTTAATTATAATTCCAAGATATATTTATAAACCTCAATATGCACAATGTGCATATATCACACACGAAAATTAATGGGCAGTGAGTTGTTAGTGATTGGATGATACAAAGCGTATTCTGTTCAAAGATTACTACAATCGTGTAGGGTTTGAATACAGGCCGGGGAGCTTAGTGTCACACAAATGTGATACAGAGGCAGTGTCTGGTTTCTCCCATTGTTCCAATGGAGGGACATAGTCTATGCCAGACCTGTATCTGATGCACATTACTTCCTCTGAAGCATGGAGACCTGAGGGGATGAGGGAAACCCCAGCACCTTCCATTCCCTGTCCAAATGGGTGGGCAGGGAGTAGAGGCCCCTATGGAGGCTGCTGTCTTTTGTGATGCAAGTAACCCACATGGAAGGAAGGAAGCTCTTCTTCATCCCCTTACTCTCCTGTTCAGGACCATAGCCATGGTCACACAATGGCCATTGTTGGCTAGATAATTCTTGGCCCTTATGCAGGTGCACAGGGGAGGAGAGGAAGTAAGTATCACTCCTTGTTCATCCCTATAAAGGCCAGTTACATTTGCAGTCCTAGCATATATAGAAGACAATGAGCTGTGTTCCCAGATGCTTCTCCCTAAGAGCAACTGGGCAAGAAAGGCAGGAACAGGACAGAGTTTAAAGCATCCATCCCCCGTGTGCTGGGCAGCTGGACACATGGGCTACGTCTAGACTGGCCCCCTTTTGCGCCAAAGGCATGCAAAGGAGGCCAGTCGCAATTGCAAATGAAGCGGGGATTTACATTTTCCCCGCTCCATTTGCATGAACATGGCTGCCGCTTTTTTCCGTCTTAGAGTTTTGACGGAAAAAAGCGCCAGTCTAGACAGGGCTCTTGCGGAAAATAAAGCCTTTTCCGCAAGAGCCCTGTCTAGACTGGCGCTTTTTTCCGTCAAAACTCTAAGACGGAAAAAAGCGGCAGCCATATTCATGCAAATGGAGCGGGGAAAATGTAAATCCCCGCTTCATTTGCAATTGCGACTGGCCTCCTTTGGCGCAAAAGGGGGCCAGTCTAGACGTAGCCATGGGGAGAATGCTTTACTACAGAAAGGGCTATTGCAAATTAGCTCCCACCCTAATCACAACTGGGGAGCTATCTCTTATCTTGGGCTGCAGATGGACAGCACAATCTTGCCCTACAATGTTGATTTTTAGTATCTTTATCCGATGGCACAACACATTTTGATTTTCCCCATGAATAGAGCTTCTGCTCTGCTAAGAGAAACAACACAATTCACACTAACTATTACAGATCCTCAGAAGCCTAATAAACCAGAGTGATTGATAATATGCACACACTCCTGTGCCTTATTATTCAGCTCTACATAAAAATGTTTACAATATGTTAAGGAGGATGTCCTGACAACCAGAAACTGTGTTTATGAAATTCAAGACCCTGTCCAAGAGCCTCCTAAAACAAATTTTCCTCAGAGACCTGCTCCCTATAGCTGTCTTCTAAGCATTTTGGGCATTCTGTTTTACACGTTTTGGGAGCTACTTAAGGTACTTAATTGGAGCGACAAAACATTCACCAGAAATATTTTCCTAAGGCCACATCCTGAAGCCCTGACCCAAGTGAGTTTTGTCTGTATTTATGATGACTGATAGCATGTGTGTTCTCAGTGTTCTTTCAATGCTCTGCTTTATGCTCGGCATTGTGATGGGGCCCTGTACACATCACTTAGTTCGAGCTAGGTAGGGTAATTAGGGCAAGCGGAGTTGCAAATGAAGC
>CM057847.1:43912488-43941930 GCA_030068395.1 Apalone spinifera
ACAGCGCCCCCCAGAGGGAACAGCCAGCATTTCGGTATTACAGACTCTCAGACAGTGGGCTACTATATATATGATGTGCCAAATTTTATGTATGCTCTCATAAGGTAGACATTTAGGTACTACCATAGCACAAAAAGATGGTTAAAAAATTGTCTAAAATTCTTATGCCTAAAATTCTAAAATATCTGAAATTCAGGAATGAAGGATTAAGGTGAGAGTAAAATATGCAAAAGGACAACAGAAATATTACCAAGAATAAATTCTCCTCCCTTGATCATCTCAGCTAAAAATGTTAGTTAGTTTTATGTAGAGCTGACAGGAAAGTGGTAAATATTTTCTGTGAAAATGTTTTAACTCAATGAAAAAGGATAGTTTTCTGCATTGCAGAGATCTGGGTAATATTACCATACTCTGAAATGACCCTTAGCTCAAGTCTAGTAATGCTTTCCTTAGCATTCCTAGTGTGTGTATTTATTTCCACATGTACTTTTTTATAAATTCTTATTTCTAAAAAAATTGCATAAGAAATTCTCTTTTGCTAAATTAAACAAAGTAGCTCACTGTAAACTGAATCATTAGTTAGAGCAGCTCTTTGACTTCTCTGATTTACACCAGGCATTCAGCTGTCCCCCAAATAAGACTAACAGATGGGGAGGCACCAAGGTGGCATTAAGGCAACTTGATCCCCCTCCACTTAGTCCTGGGGAAATTCTGCAATTGTTGCATTTGGAGCCATAGTCAAATTGCAGAATTCCTCCAGGACTGATCACTTGGTGCACCAAGAACAGCACTCTAAGTTTGCACTATTTCTTATGAGCAGAAAACACAAGCAGTATTAACTTTAGAAAGAAATACTTTATAAACTAAACTTACTTGGTCCAATCTTGCAAAACCTTATTCAACCAAATACTTTTCCTATCATTAACTTGGTTACCGTCTTGTTTAGGATTATGGGATCGCTAAAGAAAGCTGACAGATGCTTTTACACAGATATAAACAGAATGCCTCTTGCCTCACTGAAGAAGAGCACTTAATGACCCAGGTTTTCATTTTGATGCACTCTCAAAAATCCAGAATTGCTTTGCCCCACTATTCTATTTAGGCTAAAATCCTACCAAATCGCTTGGATGTGGGGTTAGTGCCACTGACTTGTGATAGGACAACTTTTTCCATACAGCACATGATTGTTGGTTCAAGAGATGAGCAGATTTGACACCCATGGGTGAGATTCTAGCAACATTACTCATATTGAGCATGACCTTACCCCATAAATACCTTCCCCCCCCCCCCCATGGCAAAAATCTAGTTCATTGTAAACAAGCAAGTAACCATATATGTCCTAATATAGATATTGAAGAATATAGCTTAGCCTCTCCCAAAGCAGTCTTTCCTCAGGAAAAAACAAGGAGTCTGGTGGCACTTTAAAGACTAACAAATGTATTAGGGTATTAGAAAGAATGACAAAGAAAAATCTCTTTTTCTCTTCAGCATCTGAGGAAGTGAGTTGTAGCTCACTATAGCTTATGCTCCCAATACGCTAATAAATGTATTGGTCTTTAGAGTGCCAGGGTGGTTTTGCTGAACCAGACTTACACAGCTACCTCTCAGAAACCTATCGTTCCTCAGGGTTTCTGAGTTCACCACACTTTGCAAAGAGTGTTTCAGAAGGCTGGAGACTCTTAAACCCTAAACAAGCAATGAAGCGGTAATGCTGCAAAATGTAATCAGCAAACAGTGCATTTTTTCTTAAACTAATCTCTTAGGCAATTTATTTCCAACCAATATTTTGATATAATTTTATCTTCAGACTTCCTGACCCCCCCAAAATGTATTGAGTCACAGTGGTCATTTGTGTGCTTATTGATGGTGCTATCAGAAGACACCACTTGCTGGTTACTGTCCATTTAGAGCACTTGGCAGCATGTTTGTTTATTATTAAGTTAGGTATTTCACAATCTCGAACAAATTGAATGTTTCTGGAAGATCTTAGTTTAACAAAGAACTACTGTGTCCATGGGACCTGATGTTTATGCTTAGACTATGCTTTACTTTTTGCTTTCCTTTAGTTTTTCAACCATAATTAAGGTACAGATGCTTTCCTAGAAAATAAAAGGTTTTATTTCCCCTGCTGCTGCTGGATGGAATGCACTAAGTGTTCACAGTGCAAATCACTGTCCTTTAAAATATTATTTTTGCAGTAGGAGAACACACACATAACAAACCTCTCTAAATTGTTCCCAAACAATGGTAATGATTTTTGCAACTCAGCTTCAGTTTTTATGAAACCTAAATGAAATACAAGGATAAGTCCTTTAAGGATAAGTCAAGATAGAGAAATAACTAGCTCTAACACTGTAGGCCTTTTCTTAATAACTGTAGCTAGCCTAACTACTCCTGGTAACACTTCCTTCTTTCTTTCTCTGATTTCTACAGAGCTGTTTTTATGCAGCTCCCTGCTTTAAACTCTTGGCTTCTATCTGAATCCACAGCCAGAGATGCTGCCTCATTACTCCCAATGTTTTCTACCTATTTTGGCTAGTGGGGATAGGTGAATTCAGTAGAGTGTTAACAACAGGCTGCTAGTATTAGAATAAGAACTCTGTATTTTGTGACATGCATGCTATGCAGTGGACCTTCAATTTTACACACACACACAGAGATCTGAACAGTGAAAAACAGAAATTCAGATGTAAAAGCCATTAAACTATGGCATGGCATACCATGAAAAATACTAAATGACTAAGTGACAGTTTAATTATTTAAAGTTAGTAAGACATTGAATGATCAAGAAGCCACCACAATTTTGGTTTTATTTATTTTAAGTTAATTTAGCTCTTATAAACATTGTCAATTTGATTGCTCTAAACATATACATTCCTCTATTCTCCCTCCTCCTTTCCCCCAAGCACAAGAGAAGTGAGCTTTCCCCAGCTGTCTCTCTCTTTGGGTAAGAGGATATTCCATGACAATTAAATTCTTGGTCTCTACTGAAATTCAGTGCCAGTAGAAACAGTCGTTTTACAGATAGGACACCGAACTACTAGACCCAAGAAGAGAATGTTTTCAAAACATGCCCATGGAAATCACAATTGACTTGTTTCCCCCGTTTCCATCCAAACTGACCGCATAATGCTCAGCAATTTCTTGAGCTAAGAAAACCAAATGAATGTAAGACTATTGTATACAAACACTTTAATAAAAAGTGAATCTAAATTGCGTAAGCAACATTTTACACTATTCTACCCTATCAAGGTTCTTATACCTTCCCAAGCAGTGCCTTCCAGCAGTGTGGTAAGTAGTGTGTCTTCATCTGTCATGTGTAGCTCTTTTGTCATTCCTCTCAGAAGAAATGACATGCCATACATTCATTTTTATTTGTATGTGAAGTGTTATCTTTTCACTAGTGCAGGCCAGAGCAAAGAATATGAAAAATTGTGAGAGGTTCTTAAGCTCTCTGGGGTGTGAATGTCACGGTATTAGACCCATCCCTCATACAGTTCTGTCTTCTGGATACAAGTTGAATTCCTGCCTTAGACAGTTCCATTGTGCCAGAGAAATGGAGATATCAATTGTCTTCCTAGGCCTGGATTCTGAGGCAGTGTTAGGTATACTGGCTCATTTAAGAGCCAGGAAGGTAAGAATCAATATTTTGAGCTTACTAGTCACATTTTGTGGGAAGCCAAGACAAGCCCACAATTTGAGTTGCTAGGGACACAATTCTGGGTTCTCCACTAACTGCAGCTCTCATGCTGAGAAAACCCTTGCATATCCTGGTTATCACTTATATTACTAAGCTCAGAACCTGGGTCTGAGTCCTTCCTCATGCACAACTCTCACTTAGTTTTGCCTCAGATTCATATCAATGGCCTTTTTTTTACTCAGTATCTCTCCTCCCAGCATGCATTCAATACATCTGCTGACTGCAGTGGCAAAAGTATATATATTGTTTCTAACTATTCTAATTAGGGTTGCCAGATGGTTTCAACAAAAATACTGGACACACTTGACATTACATCACAATCTACATTACAACTTATTTAGAAAATACCAGACATTTATACTATATTTTCTCATTTATATTTTCTCAATTTGTTTCCCAAACAGAAAGCTCAAATACTGGACTGTCCGGTTCAAAACGAGACATCTGGCAACCCTAATTCTAATAGCAGCAACTCAATCTTACATAGCCTTTTAAAACCAATAGGTTTTAAATAGAGCATGTCCATTGCTCTATCCACTAGGCAACACTGCTTTCCAAATTCACATTTAAATAGAGCATGTCCATTGCTCTATCCACTAGGCAACACTGCTTTCCAAATTCACATTGCAAAGCAATGCAGCTAACAAAGAGTGAGACAGAGTCTCTTCTTTCTCGAGAATTACCAATAGAACTGGTTCCTAGATTTCAATCTATACCTGTGCAAACCAACTGACGTGGTACGATAAGTGGAACTTGGGCCCAAATTTGGACTGCAAAGTTTTTATTGAAAGTCATGATGCATAATACAGAAAGAACTCAGCTTCACTTGGGCTATTGTGCTGGTATTTAGGAGGAAATATATATATCTATTGCTAACAAATAAAGCACATTTGATGTAAAAGTCAGAGAGACAATAAAGGCAGAACCCCCCAATGCAGATCTCAGGCTATATCTACACTACAGAGTTTTTTCAGAAAAACTTCAATTTATGTCCACACTGTAATCGCCTCTTTCAAAAAAGATTAAAAGAACAGAGGGGTTTTTCTGACATTTTTACAAGGAAGAAGACTTTTTCCAAAAGAGGTCTTTTGGAAAAAGGCATTTGTGGACGGGGAAGAGGGAGTTCTTTCAAAAGAAGAAGAGGAAAGAGGAAAAAGCACAGGTGCCCTGTTAACCACTCGGCCCATACTAATCACAGCTGAAATGCAAGATAGCGTCCAATCAATGTGGACGCTATCTTTCGAAAAAGCAGATGGCTTTTTCAATGCGCTTTGGCAGTGTGGACGCTCTGGGAAGAAGTTTTTTTGGAAGATCTCTTCCAGAAAAACTTCTTCCAAAAGAAGCCTGCAGTCTAGACGTAGCCTCAGAAAACCTCAAACTGAGAGGTAGCGTTGCCTCTGGTAGCTGGGTGTCGGCATCAATAAGTCGATCACTTTTTCTCTGTTTTGCAGCTTAACAAAAGGTGCACCCCATACCCGAATCCCTCTGAAGCTGGCTACTCACAGAAATCCCAGACCATCCACTTCCAGAGGAGCAGTGTATCCCCGATGTATTAGTTTTATCCTAAAAACCACCATCCCCATATAACATACTGGACTTGTGAACATTTACAATAAAACCAAATGTAGATTTATTTAGGAAAGAATAGAACAAGAAACTAGAGCCAAGAGAGTGTGGAGGAAACAAATGGCTACGATAGAAATAAAAAAAATCAGAAAATGCAAACTAGGGCCTGTTACCTTTCCACTCTAAAATGCAGCTTTCCCACCAATGTTCAGTATGATGCAGAGCTAGCTAGCTTGACAGGATCCAAATTTTCGTGACAATTTTCCTACTCCATAACATGTTTCCTCAGTGAACAGATTAAACAGTCTTTTGTCTATATTCATAGACAGAACAATCCTCTGTTTGTTGTAATGTTCCTTTTTTTTACCTCCAAGTTGTTTTGATTGTTTGCAATTGTCTTTGATGGTTTTCCAGTGATAGTCTTGGAATAGAACAAGACTAGACAATTGAGGCTCACATTACATCACCAGCTAACCAGAAAGGGATGACAACTCCCTTCTGCTTGAATGGACCATCACCAAGACATATTATCCCCGGTGACTAATTTTTATTCCAAGACCATAAAGCATACTTTCCATATAATAGTATAATTCCTTAAATATTACCCACACATACATCTTGCAATGATTATGAGTCTTGGTAAGTTATAAACTATCTGTAGATACCTATATGTTGCCCCTTATCAGTAAATACCCTACAAGATGTTTGGTGCATTGAGCTTCACAGGTCTGAGATGAGAGTGAAAAGATAAGAGGCCCCGTTGCCAAAGGGTCTTTGTGTTACATCCCTTCAATGGCATTATTAGAGTCTCTTTGCAGAGCACTATGTTCAAGTAAGGACTGTGGGATAAGACTTTCAGATTAATTTTAAAAGCTACCTGACTCTGAAATGGTTAGTACAGCATGTCCATGAGAAGCAGATGCTTCTTTGAAAGAGAGACATAGAGGTTGTGGAGATTTACAATGTTTGACTCAACAGGTGAAATAAAAATCCTCAGCATTCTGGGTGCAGTCTGCTAAAGCTGTAATCTTTCCCTTTTAAGCATCTGCCTTTTCTGTTTAATCCGCAGTTCACTGGCTGACATCGGTTCCAGGCTATTCAATGGCTTTTCAAGCAGCATTGTGGAGACGCGTGGTAATTCTGCAAATTAACTGCATACTATTTGATATTCCATATTATGCAAGAGTTGTCTTACATGTGGCAAAGTTCTGGCCATACCTTATGGGTCTCACGCTACTGGTGAATAACGTTAGCCTCAGAGACTTGATGTGGTCCTATGCACACACCTTTCTCTTTACAGGAGGCAAAGTCCATAGCATAGTGAGCCCTATTCATCATAGCTAGGCCATGGTTTGGGGGTGAAACCCCCCTGTTAGTCCTGATCTCTCTTCTTGGGACAGGCTCTGTGTTGGTGTGGAGGAAGGTTCAGGGGGAACCCGGGCCCACCCATTACTCCTCCAAAATGTCTCCCTCTGGTACCTGTTAACCAGATCTCATTTCACACATAGCTGCTTCTTGTTCCATCCTTTTCTCCTTCCTGTCTAACATTCTTTGTCTTCCCCTTGCTCCTTACCTAGGGGAGGCCTTTTAAAGCAACTCCACTGTCTGTAATTGGCTGCAGGTGATGAGTGACTTGCCTGAGGGAGTAATCTAGTTAATTATCCCCAGGTGTTTTCCTGCCTTCATTTTATTGTAACCGGTTCTAGTAGTTTACTCTGGAAAGAGAAAACCACTTATCCAGTGCCCTATATATCTGCCTTCCACCAGAGTGTGGCAGGCTACTGGCTTAGGTCTGTCACCTATATTTTATCATAACAACAAAAAGCAGACTGCAATTCCCTCCCACAAAAACACACAAAACTAATTTCCAAACCTCAGGGCTTATACTTAGGCATCTAAATCCACATTTAGGCTTCTAAATGTAAGTGGGCTGGTTATCAGGTGTGCTGAGCACCCACAAAACACAGTGAAATCAATGATATCTGTTAGTATTCAGCAGCTTTTATTTTAGTGGTTACATACAGATGTAAGAAGCTAACTTTGGACTCTCCTGTTGGAAAATCTTGGCCCCAAAATCTGTTGCCAATGACAAACATTGAAGACTGGCTACAGCATGTGTACTATGTTAAAAGAGATGTTAAGAATAATAGTAAACAATAACAGGCTATAACAAAAAAACCCCACCATCCCTCAGATTGACCATACTGGACACCAGCTGGTGAGAAACAGCCAAAGTCCATAAAATATGCTGTAAATTCTTTTTTAAAACTAAAATGTGATCAAGAAAGTTCCGAGTTAACTTATTTAGAATGCATATTAACAGGTTGTATCTATAGATTTCTTTAAATGACTAAGAACCATGACTGAAAACTAGCACAGCTCTAAAAGAAATAAAAGGCATCCTATGCCAGCCTTCTTTATGCCAAGTGTTTTGCATTAAGATCTATGAAATGTTCAGATTACATGCATCTTCACCATGGAGCCATAAAGTCTTCACTCATCAATAACCAGTTGCAAAAGCAGCAAAATGTATAGGATCAGTTGCCAAGGAAACCTTGTTTTTTAAAACAATGGGTGAATTCACTATTGCAACACAGAAAATAAGCAAAAGTATATTTTGATTAACTACTTCTGGACTCTCCCAATAGCTGTTCACAGCCACTGAGAGATTCTTCAAGGAGCCGACCATACAGAAACAAAGGAACAGGGTCTCTTTAGACCCAGCAGTACAGTCTCCTATCCAAGATCCCACCTACTTCCATTAACAGATTTCCTCATTACAAGGCTGGATTCTGGGTCTAAATTCCCCTGAAATCAATGTGAGTTCTTCCATTTGTTTCAATGGCTTTTGGGCCTTCTGATGAGCAGTAGTTTCAGCACCCCTTAACTTCAATGTACTGTAAGGACTGACTGAGCACTGTTCAGTAGAGGCTTATCATGTTGCACAGTCATGTCCTATTAGAGGATTCCCATTCCCTTTACTGCCCACTGCACTGGGCCTGGCTGAAAATTTTCCATCTACCCTATCTGATGGAAAATTGAGTGTTTGAGGAAACAACTTGTTTGGCTAAACAATTCCTTTTGAAAAATGTGTCCTTTCCACAAACAAAAACAAAACATTCAAAAACCTTATAACATACCTATGATTTTCATAGAAAAATGAAATATCTGAAAAAAAAGTTTTCATTTTCAGCCAAATCCCCAAACTTTTGGCTGAAAAAAATAGAACTTTCCATTGAAAACATGGGGGTTCTGGCCCTCAAAGATTGATTGGGCTTGGGGGGGGTTACTTTCATTTTTTGTCTTCACCAATATTTTCCAAAGAAAAAAATACTTATTTTCTAACTAGCTCTACTATGCATATTCTCCCCTTGGCTTTCTCTATGCTAAATCGGTGCTTCTGCAAACAATGAAGCAGTGTCAATTCAGTGAGTCTGGTGAAGGCACACTAAGTCAATGGGAGGGTTGGCTCCCTTTGACATCTGTAATCCACCATGTCAAGGGGCACCTCCCCTCGGACAGAACCTCCTCAATACTGGCCCAATGGCTCAGTCTTTAAAGTCCTCCCCTTTTGGGGGAAATACGGCCTCTTGGCACAGTCTTTAGAGTTCCCCTCTCCTGGGGTAAATACGGCCTTGTGTCCTAATCCTCAGGCCTGTTGGCCCTCCTGGATTTTGAGGTGATGCAGAGGGGGAGGTAGGGGGACCCGGGCCCTCCCGCTCCACCGGGTCCCAGCCCAGGGCCCTATTGGCAGTAGCTTGGTCCATTGCCTGCTCAGCAAGGGGTTCCTCCCCGTAACCTGCTGAGCACTCGGGGTTCTGTTACTCCCTGCCCTGGGCTGCTTCCTACCTGCCCGCCTTTCCCCCATGGTCATACCTCTCTGCAGTCCCTGGGTCCCGGGTTGGTGCGGCAGTTGTGTTGGTCCCGGCGGCAGGGACTCCTCTGGATTAGGAGCTGGCCTCGTCAGTCCTTCCCCTTCAGCTATCAGCCCCAAGTGAGCTGGATCAGGGTCTTTTATGGTGCGACTCACCGGTGAGCATGCCTTGCAAGGCCGTGGGGGAGGGGCAATCTCCGCCAGCTGGATCCTCTCAGCCAGCTGGGCCCTGCCCATAGGCTCGCTTATAGTGTGGGGCGGGACTGCCCTGTCACACACCTCAACAAGGGGTGGAAGCTATATATTTGGAGTGTATCTCCCATCAACATAATGTAGTGTAGATTCTTCTGTAAGTCGATCTAAGGTACATTGACTTATATTATGTTGTTTGCATAACTTAGACTGATTTACAGCATAAGTGCAGACCAGACCTAATATAATTCTTTCTCATCCAGAGAACCCCATTCAACCTCTACTCCGCTGTTCTCCCAGAGTTGCCCTTCTTCTCTTTAATACATTCCACAATGCTCGCAAACTTCCTTGCTCACATTGAGGCCATCCTTCTCCACAAGAGACTTGTGGTTAAATGGTCTGAGCACCAGTGGGGGACCAAATAACTCCTGTGCTTTACTCCCAGCTCAGACACTGACTGTGTTTGTGATCCTGGGCTAGTCAGTCAACCCCTCTGCCTCAGGTTCCCCATTTTTGTAGTATCTAACATTGTCCCCTTGTATTTTACAGATTGTTAAAATCATTTTCATCTGCGTTCTCTTTCAGATTTCAGTAGCACAAGAGAACATTGCCATTTCTATGGGCTGCTTTGTAGACAAATTGGAAGAAGTTCAGTCAGGGTTAGGAATGGGCTTGCAGATGCTGGAGGAAGTTAAACAGGTGAGAGATGGGCTTGAAGAAAGCCACAGACAGGAACATCTACAAACCTTGACAAACATGGATACAGTTTGATCTTTGGCTTACTGGCACGTGCCCATTTCTAGGCAGTGTGGGTCTGGAGGCTATTGGTGGCAGAATCTGGGGCAGTGAGAGAGTTATATAGTCTCTGTTAAAGGAGGACTGAGCACAGGGTTAATCCTGGCTTTATCACTAACTGTGCGTAGCATTAAATTACTTACATATGGCTTCCTTTTTAGAAGGGCTAATTGCTGAATGGGTGCTGTTGGGGTGTTCTCGCTTCCAAAATGTCCCTGTCCTGAGGAGATTACACTCTAAGACCCATCCTATTCAATTGTTTCTGTTAGCACTAACTCTTCACCCATGAGGAGTCCTCATGAGTCCTTTGGCAGAACTAGGTTGAGTTTCCAGGCAGTCTAATAAGAAAGGACCAAGTGTTACAAATTTATTTTGAATAACCTTCTAAACAGTACAGGAGTCCTGATTTATATTCCAATACAAACAAACAACCCAGACTCTTGGAAGCCAATGAAACGTAGACTCTTTCATCACCCGGGGTATATCTACACTGCAATAAAACAACTGCAGGCTGATCCTACAGGGTCCCAGAGCCCGGGCCCAAGTGTCTACATTGCAGTTTTATAGACTCAGAACACAAGCCCAATTGCAGCTGACACAGGTCAGCAGGACCAACCTTACGGGAGGCCAATGTGGACAGCTGCTATAGTGCCATGGTCAGGGGGACCTTAGGGTCAAGAGGCAAGAAGTGGGAGGGCCCGGGGTGTGAGGCCACAGGTGTGCAAGTGTTTTATTACAGTGTAGACATACCACATGAGGCACCTCTAAACATTTTTAATCCTACATCTCTAGCTTTGGAAAATTGTGCATGTGATAGATTGACAAACATGGTGAAACAGGAGGGAGTGAATGAATCTGTGGGTGGCTCATAACTAGATGCAGTAAAGGAGATGAAAACAGCTCTATCATCATGGTCTGCCACTCCCTCCCTCTCCCCTCTCTTGAGATTGCCATCAAATGCTGTAATAAATGAAAGCTGCTTGAGGAGTAATAATTTCAGTTCACAAATGGTGTATTCAGTTAACACAGACAGTCCCATACATTAACAGTCTGGCAGGCGGACTCGGTGTCATGATGCTTTGAACTACTGAAACAACAAACACGCACATTTCTCACTGTTCCATGTGCCAGTTATTTTAGCACCACATTGATGGATTTGTTTTCCCCCCAGTTCAGGGCACAAACTAAACTCCATCATTGTGTTTGTCGGTAAATTATACTGAAACAGGGTACTCCTTAGCCTTGGGACTTTGTAAGCTGTTTCTTTGTATATTCTAAAAAGCCACAGCTCTTAAAAACAGCATTAAGAATGTGCAGTTAGTAAATGCCCTTTTGTACCCTTCATAGATTACAGGCCTTTCATACAATGTATTCAGCCAACTTTCTTCCTGTTTCCCATCTGTTAAATTTAGAACAATTGTCTTCATCTATTTAGTGAGATAGAATGTCTAGGAAAGTCAATACCTAGTTAGAAAACAGGCACCTAACAAGTCTACAAAACTCTTGGTAGCATTGGTGCGTGTTTGCAAGTAGAGGGGTTCCTCCTCTTATGTCTCCTGGAGTCATATAAACAGCCTTTTCCTTCAGGATCTCTATTTTTGCCCTGAATAATGCCTACTGCAAATAATGAAATGATTATATGGAAAATTTCACTGAAGCAAGATAGCCCATCGAGCTGAACAAAAACATTTTAAAACTGGGTTCTCTTTAAAAAGGCCATTTGAAAGATTGCAACTAACTACCTCTACTGCTTGTTTTAATGCCATTCATTCTAAGACACAAAAATGAAAAAGACGCAGCAGTGAAGAATGGAAAAACTGGTTTTAACCCTGCATCTCAAGAGAAGTTTGGATATTCCCAAAATTGTCCCATCTCACATTAGGATAAAAATGTGAAAAATCTCAATTTTTGCAAACCAAAGATTTGAGGGAAAAAATTGAGTTCAGGTTAATCAAACCATTTGTTTCACTAATTTTGAAATGATTCATTTTGTGTTTGGCCTTCTCCCCTTTTGCCTTTTTAGTGTAAAATTACTAACATTTTGAAATGAAAAGTTGCTTTTTACTTGAAATATCAAAACTTTCTGGTTCAGCTCTAAATTGGGATGCTTTGATAATCTCTACATTTTATATCAACATTTTAAAAAGTTGGGTGCTTAATAATAGCTGACACTGTTGTTTTGATTTCAGTCAGCATTTTTCTTCAAAAATGTTAGATAAAAAAATCGCATACAGCTCTAGTTGTGTCTGTTTATATTACTGAAGCACAAGGCCCCAACATGCTAACAACGGTAAGGACACACACACAGAAACATGAAATAAGAAACAGTCCCTACTTGGAAGATCTTGCAATCTAACGAGACAAAACAGAGAAAATGTAAAAGACAAAGAAAATGTCTTTCTATTTTCTATAGTTTTCTGATGGTGAATTGAGGCAAAATGCAATTTGGTGACTTGCCCTAGGACTAGGTTACTTAAGACCAGTGTTTCTTAAACTGTGTTCCGTGGCACTAGTGTGCTGTGAGGCAGTCAGAGGTGTGCCATGGAGAACAACAGAGTTCAGAATGGCTGCTCTTTGTTTTTATTGTTTTTTCCCTCAAGAACTCCCTCTCCCCGAAACTTTTTTTTTTTTTTTTGGTTCAACAAAAAATCCTTGGTGTTTGGTGTTCTTTGGTCTTAAAAAGTTTAAGAACAACTGCTTAAGATGCTCATGGTAGAGGCATGTCTTGAACCCACATTTCCAGTGTACTCTGCCAATGCCTTGACTCCAAGCCACTCTTCCTCCCCATGAATGTTTGGCCTCTGCTGAACAAAGCTGATATGAACAGAGGCTGTAGTGAGGTCACTCCTGTCTGCTTAAAATCATTTGACATTGAAAAAAAAAGGGGATGTTTAAATCAGTAAACCAAGAAAAAGACACCAGAAGGTCTCTGCTCCCACTCCCCAGTAAAACTTTTTGCCCACGATTCAAACTCTTTTTTGAACGCTTAAATCATTCCCCCTCATTTTTCAAGTTTGTGCATCTGTGCTTTTATTGGTACTGTTATTCAATATTGATAATATAGCTATGCCCAGAGGCCTCAAGCAGGATTGGGGCCCCATTCTGCTAGCTGCTATGCATACACATAGGGAGATGTGATCTATGACCCACAGGTTTCAGCCCCTGCTGAGTTTGTCTTTGTGTTTTCTCTGTTAAGACACAATGGTGTTTCACCGTCTTAACCTGTTATATTATTTTCTGGCCTTCACATTCTTCTTCTTCACCAGTGTGTTGCCACGGTGAAACTTAGAGGTGGTCCTTTCCAGATTCTCCCCCCCCCCTTTACTCTTCTGGCTTTACCTTCGTTTGCCCTCCCAGGAGGCACGTGATGTGCTACAAGGTTATAAATCAGGGAGTTTCTTTCCAACATTGCTCTTGCAATGATGAGCTGTTCCATCCTCCAGACATAAATTATTTCAGCACATAGCAGCATTCTGGAACATATATGCTGCTCTGTGGTTAGATCACAAAGTACCAGATGCCTTTTTGTTTACAGGGTAAAAGGCTGTAGTGCTGAGAGAAACCCACCCCTTTCTTTTTTCCCATTCCAAAGACTGGCAAAGACCAAGAAGCCATCACCATCCAGAAAACTGTATGAAGTGCACAGCTGTGCAACTGTATGAAGTGCTTAGTTGACAAAAACTGACAACCCAACATTGGACTCCCATGTGTTGCGCGCCTATCTTCGGGACAATCCCGAGTAATAAATCATTACCTCTTCTTTCTCCAACCTCCTTGCTTTATTTGCTTCCAACCTCTGGTATTTTTCTGCCATCAGTGGTGGCATCTTCATACACCAGTTTGCTCCCCTGTTATTTTCTTAGGCTATGTCTACACTGCAGGCTTTTGCCGGCAGATACCATGCTAATGAAGCGCTCATTAGCAAATGACAGCACGACAAATGCATATTCTCTGCCCGAGACTTTTTGCACAAGAGGTTTTTGTGCAAAAACAAGCAATGTAGACAGTCTGTTTTGCGCAAAACCCCCCTTTTGCACAAGATCCTTATGCCTCAAAAAAGGAGGTTTACAGATCATGCACAAAAGCGTTTTTTTGCGCAAAACAGACCCATCTACATTGCCTGTTTTTATGCAAAAATCTCTTGCGCAAAAAGCCTCAGGCAGAGAATATGCAACTGACAGTGCGACAAATCCTAATGAGCACTTCATTAGCATACTCTCTGCCAGCAAAAGCCTGCAGTGTAGACATAGCCTTAGAAAGTGCCATGTGTTTGAAGTAGCCTCACCACCATCACCAGTTGGTTCCATTAACGTAAAGTTGAGGGTCACAACTCTTGATAGAAATATTTCTGATAATTTGAGTTTAGACCTTTATACACTTATGCTATGTCTGCACTGCAAGGTTTTTGCACAAAAACGCATGGAGTGTCCACACCTCAAATGCACTTTTGCGCAAGGAAATCAAGTGTAAAATGGCAGAACAGAGGGCTTTTTTTGGCAGAGAGTTCTTGCGCAAAAAGGCAAGTGTGGACGCTCCAGAGGGGTTTTTTGTGCAAGAAATCCCTATGGGAAAAAGCACAGGTGCTCTGATGGCCAGTCTATGAATGGCCATCAGAGCTTTCTTGTGCAAGGGTGTCCATGCAGTGTGGACGCTCGCTTGTGTAAAAGCACATCACTTTTGCAATGTGCTTTGAGGTGTGGACATTCTCTTGTGCAAGAAGTTTTTGCGCAAAAACTCTTGCGCAAAAGGCTTTTTGCACAAGAAGCATGTCGTGTAGACATAGCCTTAGTGTGAGACTATTGGGCAGGTAGAGGCAGGAGCCAGCCAGGAGGATCTTGTATAAGAGAACTTTTGAGGTTTTTGATACATCTTTTAAAATACACATCGCCACTTTTTACTGCCTTTGAGAGAAGGAACTACCCTACAAATGCTAACATAGCTGGAGAGATCTCCACAGTTTATCAAAGCTCTGGTTTGGTAAGTTGCATTTTGGGACTCGAAAACATAAATGCCTTTTTGCAGAATTTACTCTTTTATTGTACTCTAGACACAATTATTAACACCAGACAGGTTAGAAAATTGATTTTTCAACACACTGTATATCAGTGATGTCTTCACTACTCAATTATTTGCTTGAGTTGTTGTATATAGATACTGTGGTCATGTTTATATTGTTTTTGCAAATGTTTGAGTGACTGACTTGTACTGACATAAGAGTTTACCGAAGACTCCTCAAATGAATACTTTTCAAAATGAAATCCTAGTTTTGCATATGCCATTCAGAGAAGTAATGGCTGCCTGCTCATCTACTCAAGGAACAAAAATAATTCCGTGAGATTACTGTCAGGCTCTGAGTTCTAGGTAGTCTGGCCTAGTGTCCGGAGCTGTGGTTGAAGCTGAACATAGAGTTGGGATGGGGCAGTACTGACACCTGGAGGCCCAGGCACAAGTTGTGGGAGAGAACCAGGGTCAGAGTCTGTAGACAAGCAAAATCAGATTGTAGTCAGAGTCAAGAAGCAGGCTAAAGTCAAAGCGGGGTTGGAATCAGTCCCAGGATTATTTGGGGCTCAAGAGGTGAGTGCAGGTCAAGAGTGATCAAGAGCATGGTCAGAACAGGACGATGGACAAGGCTGAAACAGGCTGGAACAAAGCTTGGGCAAGGCTAGTCAGGAACCAGGGCAGGTTCCAGAACTGTCTGGAACCTGAGGAGTCTTTTACACCATGAGGCACCAGAAGATTCCTAGCCAAGTGGTGCCGTTGCACACGCTAACTTGCAACTCTAGCAGCAAGGGTGAAATACCAGTTACCATCTGACCCAGGCCCTACTGAAGAATAGGCTGCAGCAGCATGCCTGAGGGATGAGTCATGTGACTGAGTTAGCAGCCCAGGTCAACCTACTTGATAATAACTAACCAACATATCTCAAGTCTCATATATTTGCCCTCAATCCAGTGTTTTAAAAAAAACAGAAAACGTTCAAAATAAATTAGAATCATGGATGAATATAGGGAAACTGCAATCTGCATGGGGAGAAAATGAGGCTAAATTCATCAGATAAGTTAGTGCTTTCATATTTTTCCTGGGGTGAGACACAGTGGAGCAGGTGGGCCTGCATCCCCCCGCCACTTCAATCTGTGGGTGGCAGTCTCTATGCAAAATGCCTGCACTTGTCGGCTCTCCACCAGAGCTAGGAGACCTGACTATTTGTTGCCCCACCCTAACTGAGGGCCTGGGCTTATTGACTGTTTTCTCAGTCTGACCATAGTCCCGAGGCCCTGAACTATTGCTGTCTTCCCTGACCACAGAGCTTGGGTATGCTGTCTCTGTTGGTGGAGAGGGCCCTGGTTACAGGGCCACACATGTGACACTTAACTACTGTGACACTGTGCTACTGAACCAGCTGTGTGGGTAGGTGGAGTGGCTGCTCACTGATGTGGAGGGGAAAGAACCCCTCCCTGAGACCTGATGGGCAGATTCCCACCCCCAACAGGATTACACATGGTGGAGAACATAGGCAGCGGCCCAATCCCTGAAGGAAGTGGTCCTGTCGTCACCTTTCAAGAAAAAAAAAGAGAGAGAGAGAAGAAACAAAACCAATGGATAGGAAAGAGTTCCTAAAGTATCTGGTGGAAAGCCAGAAGCAGCAGTTGGTGCAGCAGCTGAGTGCCCACCAGCAGCAATTCTGCCAGCAGTTCGGGACCCGGAGCTATAGCTACAATGCTTTCAGCCACTTACAATCCTCTGACCCCAACCCAGCAGACCTCCACCCAGAACAGTGGGAGATCTGCCAGACATAGGCAGAGGTTGAAGGTACGGCTGGGGGAAGCAAGCCCCCAGCCTTGCACCTTCTGCCCAGACCCCAGCCTCCAGCACCACAGGGAGGTGGGGCGATGTGCGGCCCCAACCTCCCTGGCCTGGAGGCATTCTGAAGGTGCAGTATGGGTGGGGCCATGCTTGGCAGTTTGGGAAGTTAGTCCCCTGACTATGATAACAGCCACTCCTGCCGTCAGCCCCCACCATACCCACCCGACTCTCCAAGATAAGGCCTGAAGATGACCCAGAGGACTTTTTGAAGACCTTTGAGTGGGTTGCTGTGGTTGCAGGGTGGCCCTAGGAGCAGTGGGCCACCCTCTTGGCAACCTATTTAGCCATATTAGATACCCTCGACATTATGCCAAAGACCTTCCACTGACAGCTCCAGACAATAAACTACCCACCTGGAGCTCAGCTCCAAGCCATGGCACATGAGATAAAGAACTTTTACTGGCACTGAAGCAGTGTTCTGCAATTGAGATCACCAAGCAGATCACCCAAGAACACTTTACCCAGGTTCTTCCACCCCATGGTTGGATGTGGATACTTTGACTGCCCAACAACCCTAAGTGCAGCTGTCACCTAATGGAGGGCTTCCTGGCTGTAAAAGCCCCCATCAGGCCCGGGGTCTGCACACACCTTGTGGTCCCACCACCAACGCAGAAACCCAGATCCACATCTGACCTGCATTCAGCCTTGCACCTGACCAAAGGTCAGGCTTGGTATGCTTCTCAACCATCCATCTGCACCCATAGTTTGTAAGATTCTGAAGGTCCCCAGTCCCCAGTCCATTGGGTTGAGAGACAAAGGCCTCCTCCAGCTGGAATGCCTCAACCAGCCCATTCAGAGCTGGGACCTTGCTTTGCTTGTGGTTGCATTAGGATCTGCAATGAGACTATCCAGAGATGGATTGCAGCTTTGGCCAGGTTATACCACAGAATCCTGGGCCCACAAGCCATCCTCACCAAAATTGATGACATCCATGGTGGGGGGATAGGTCCCCAGCAGTGGACTCAGGGTGTGGATAGACCCTCATCTGCAGGGGAGTCATCCCTGACTCTAGGGTGATGGAGTGGGAAGTCAGGCTTCAGTACATTAATGGGAATGTAAAGACATACCCCTGCATCACAGTACTCCTGACCATAAATAAGGTAATGGAAGAAATGATAGTGGAGCTGGCCCCTATCCTAACCTAACCTATTCAATCATATTTGGCCAGGATAGGCCAGGATTTAATGTGTTTATGTGGGACACCAATTGCTGCAGACATCTGTGTTGCCCTACAGGGAGACCCCTTTGGAAGCCACAACCCTGAGGCCAGTGATGGGGACTCCCCTGGGGAAAGGGAAGAGATGTTGGCGGAACCTGAAGAACCCGAGGAACTTGATGCTCCAAACCTGTCCCCCAATTCCCCCAATGAAGAACTCGTGACAGCCTGCCTATCTGACTTCCCTCGAGACCAGTGGGGAGATGCTACACTCAGATATGCTTAAGATGACCAAGTAACCTATCCATTGAAGGCAAAGCAATTGCCCCACTTCAAGCTAGCAGTGGATCACTTCTACCAGGTAGAAAAGAATCCACAAATCCACGAGGTCCAGACCCAGTTAGTTATCTCCCGCTGTCATCAGAAGGCAGTCTTACGACTTGCACATGACATCCCAGCAGCTGGACATCTGGAGCAGGACAGGTCCCTGGCATGGGTTTTATCCCATTTGTATTGACCAGGGGTCTATCAAGAATTAAAGACCTATTGCCATTCATGTCCTGAGTGCCAGCTAGCCACCGACCCAGGGCTAGCTCCTCTGTTCCTCTTGCCCATGGTTGATATCCCTTTTGAGCATGTTTCACTCAACCTGGTGGAGCCCCTGCCAGTGAGTAAGCCTGGGTTCTGGTGTATCCTTGTCCTAATGTACTATGCTGCCTGCTTCCTTGAAGCCATTCCCCTACAGAACAGCAGCACTTGCACTGTTGCAGCTGAGCTAGTAAAGGTCTTTGCCTAGGTGGGACTTACTAGGGAACTTCTTACTAAAGCTACGTCTAGACTACACCCCTCTGTTGGCAGAGGGATGTAAATTAGATATTTCGAAAGTGCAAATGAAACGGGGATTTAAATATGCTTCATTTGCATAATCGCGTCATGGCACTGTTTCAAACAAGCACCATTTTGAAAGTGAAACCGTGGTATAGACGCAGTTCTTTTGACAATAGGGTGCTTTTTTGAAAGATCAAATGAGGAGTACAGGATCTTTCAAAAAAGCACCCCGTTGTCAAAAGAACTGCATCTAAACCATGGTTTCACTTTCAAAATGGCGCTTGTTCGAAACAGTGCCATGATGCGATTATGCAAATGAAGCATGGGATATTTAAATCCCCGCTTCATTTGCACTTTTGAAATGTCTAATTTATATCCCTCTGCTGACAGAGGGGTGTAATCTAGATGTAGCCTAAGTGACTAATTTCACTTCCCAGCTGTTCCATCAGGTGTGTGCCCTGCTAGATATTCGAAAACTGCAAATGTCTGTGTACCACCCACAGACAGACAGGCTGGCTGAGTGCTTCAATGGGATACTAAAGGGTATGCTGAGGCAATTTCCCCTTTCTGAACTGCAACAGTGGGACCAGTAGTTTCCGCTCTAGCTACTGGTTATCCAGGATGTACCCCAGTTGCCCACCCTTTTCTCTCCCTTTGAAGGCCTGTATGGCTGAGAGTCCTATGGGATACTGGGATTGATAAGGGAGACCTGGGAACACATCCCTCTACACCCAGTGTCTTCTTATGGCCAACCTAAAGAAATGCTGGATCAGCTGGCAGGAGACTACCCACCTGGGGTACCACATGGAATGTGGTATGCCCACTCGTAGGAAAAGTTCAAGAGCTACAGAACTATCCTGCACCCTCCACGAAGTGGCAGGTGTGACAATTTCTGGGCCTACCCAGGTACTACCAATGTTTCGTTCCCCAGTTTCTTTCTATCACCACACCCCTCATGGCTCTTCTGGCCAAAGATAGCCCACACTGTATCTGGTGGTTGGCAGAGTGCAAAGAGCCATTCCAAATCCTCAAGGAAAACTACACTGTTACACCCATATGCTTTTAAAGCAGCTTTTTATGTTTTAAATCTAAGTTCTTCTGCCACCTGGGAGTTTGCCTGAAAATACAATAAAAGTAGGAGCTTTGTTCACTACTGCATTGGTCTAGTATCATACTAATGTAGCTCAATGGATTTTACTTGGTGCATAGGAGATTAGCCCCCAGGAGGCAAGAATAGGGTTTCTCATAACAGTAAACAAGGACACAGTGTTGCCAGCACCTGTCATTTTATCACAACATTTAAAGATTTTCTTAAAGCTCCAGCTCTTGGAATCCTGTGATTACAAGAAAATATCAGCTTTCATTAAAAAGCATGTTAGGTTTCTAGCCCTCGGGATGTAGTTACAAGCTTTAAAATGTGACATGTGTGTACCGTAAAGGCTCAAAATCCAGATAAAAATAATTAAACTATTTTTTTTTAAATCTCCTGATTTTTAAACCAATCTCATGGTCGTGGGAGGCCTGACTCATGGTTTTTGAATGCTTGGGGCTGGCAATTCTCAGGACGGTGCAAATCTGTTGGCTTATTAGTAAGTCTGATACACTTCTTCGTTGACCAATAATTATGTCACATGTCACAATTGTTTATATGAAACTCCTAATGGAAAAGTGGCAGAAATCTAAAGCCCCGATTAAGCAAGAGGCCCTACGGGGATATCTTGATCTATCTTGCCAGGCAAACATGGGAGGGCCTACATTTTCCAGGCATAGAGTTAATGAGTATGTATATACATGCACAGAACAAAGAGTAAACCTCACTGCATTATTCCATAACATTTAAAAAGCAAAATAATTGAACCAAGCATTGTGCAGAATGTAGTATTGTGACAAGCTGCAGTCCTTTATGGTACTTTTGTTTCCTGACCAATTATCATAGAGTCAGAGAAATGTAGGGCTCAAAGGGCTCAAAATCCAGACCCTGGTACTGAGGCTAAAACAAGACCAATGGTTGTCAACCTTTTTTTTCATTTGCAAACCCCTAAAAATTTCAAATGGAGGTGCAGGCCCCTTTGGAAATCTTAGACATAGTCAGCAGACTTCCAGGGGTCCACAGACCACAGGTTAGGACCTACTGTTCTATGATGATGACGACAGCATTTCATGCACACCTTTAATATTGTCTGAGGATTCCCAACGGTCCATGGACTGCATGTTGAAAACCACTGACCTAGACCATCCCTGACAGGCATTACGGTTTTCACAGGATTTGTATAATGGTCCCTGGCCAAGTACCACACTTGCTTTAATTGGAAAAGACATCTGAAAAACTGATATGGAAAATCTGCATTTGACCTTGTTCCCTTGTTTCATGTCAACAATTTCAACCACATCTGCTCTTTCATTGTAAAAATGTTGGCATATTCCACTGAGCTCTGCACTGACAGCTGCAGGCACTCTGTCTCTCTCTCTGGGCAGAATAACTCCACTCCCAAACTCTCAGGAAGCAGTAAGTATGAACTTTTCATTGCAAGTTTCATTAAAAAACTGTAAAGAGAATTCAAAATAGATTTCCACCAAAGTTCTCTTTAGTGCTCGATTTTAAAAGGAAAGATCATAATATCTCTGCTGTCAAACATTCTACTGACACAGGGAGAGTATTGACTGTCAGCAGATCATGAAAAGATGAGGGGAAAATCCAGGCAACCTCAATTGTAACAAAAACCCACAGAGTTCTTTAGAAATGAAGGAGGCTGTAAATATTATGAGTATAGTACAACAAAGACATATATTGCCTTGAAATACCATGAAGGACCTACTTAGCTGGGCTGCGCATCTGCTTTTCCATTCCCTCTCTCAGGGGGGATCTCCTTCAATCCCTTTTTGTATTTAGAACAGGTTCTCACTCTCTCTCCTTGATTGTTTTTATTCCAAAAAACTCCTTGCCTTTTATTGTTTGGATAACAGGCAGGTTAATGTATCTGGACATCAAAAAGCAGAAACTAACATCTGCAAAACACTCAAGAGTTTTGTATGTGAGCAGGTCAGTGGAGCTGCTAACATTCTTGAACACGCCACTGGTCCTAACAAGTGTTCACGTACTGCAAAGTGTATTGGTGACTGAGTCAAGGGTTTGAATATCCAGCCTGTTTAATTTTAATTCCAAGGCAGTGGGAATATATTAAGGATTATCATATATCAAAGTTATTAATCAAGTTTAGCCAAGTCATCTTGAAACATAAATATAAGCCTTTATAATATATTAATACATGAGAATTCCAGCAGGTTATCTGTTCTGATACACATGCTTCATTGTAAAAAGAAAAATATTATGAGGACAAAAATAGGGTGAATAAAAAATTAGGTTTTGAGTTAAGTACTTTAGTTGTAAATAAATATTTGAGCTAAAGAAATCATTCTTCAAAGATCATTAATTTTTGAAGATTAATACATCTTTTTCTGCTGACTTGTCCATAAACAAATAATGGATTTTATAATGCATTTGGTATCTGAAAATGATTTTGATATTCTAATGCTTTCTAAACATAATTCTTCACTTCACTAGTTTTGCTTCACTAGCTTGTTCACAAGCAGCTAACTGTGAGCATTTATAGCTGAATTTCAAGGTATTTAGCTTGTCTATTAGAAATGAAATGTCCATCTGTTTGGGAAAGAACTCCTCCTAAACAGTAACAGCTAAAGCCACCAAGTTTGGTAGGCCTACACTAACTTAAAGCAAGGTCAGGGTTTGGTTGTGCCAGGCACACGGGAAGTAGGAAACAGCCCCTTTCTTGCCACAGCATGGAAAGGGAGGGGCAGAGAGAGAAGGGACAGGATCCTCACACTCACTATTGGGGGCAGCGAGTGGGGACGGGATACTGCAGTGTGAGCACTGGGGACAGCCACACCAGCACGGGACTGACCAGCTGTGGATGGGGCTCTGCATGTTGCTGGCTATGCCACCTCCTATGGGTAAGGTTCCCCTCACTGCTACTGGGTCTGGGCATTACCTCCCACTTTTCTACGGGGCCTGGAATTTCCCTTCTCCCCCCGGGGCATGCACACTTTCCTCTCCCATGCCACGCCACATGGGCATGGGGAGATTCCCCCATCCCTGCTGTGCGGCTTCTACAGGGTCTAGTGGTTTCCCCTTCCCTCCTGCCATTTCACCTGTAGCATGGGGATTCCCTTCACACTCCCCACCTCCAGAGCCTGGAGATTCTCTTCTGCCCTCCCCTCTCAGCACAGCTTCACCCACAGTCTGGGGATTCCCTCCCCTCCCATGCAGCTCCTCATGGGACTAGGGATGCCCTCCTTACCCCACAGAGCTCCTCATGGGGCCTAGGGATGTTGAAAGTTGGATGTCCAGTCATGCTCTTAAGAAACTTACATGCTCCAAGACTTTGCAATGGCACAAGACTGCATTAAATCTCTGAAGCTTACACCATCAAAGTTACCATTTCAGCTGGATTTGCCAAAGTGCAGGATAACTTTAGACCACAGAGTCCATTGAGTTCTACAGATAACCCATTTCAGTTTAAACATTTCCAATTCCCAGTTTGACTCCCTTTTGCAATAACAATAAACATAGCACAGGGCCAGTTCTTCATACTTACAGGAGTGGCTCTGAAACCAGATTACTTTGCACACTGGTAAATATATGTTGCTACATGGAGAGTGGGAAGTGCCAAACATTTGTTTATTTTAGCAAGGCAGGAAAACTGGAAATATTGTCTACCAACAAACTCTAGCTACTGTTTGATTCACTTTTTTACTTTTACTTTTTTTGAAAATTACAATTATTTACATATCACATCTGCCTTTTCCTTTTATTTCCCAACAAAACTCAACCAACCATTTCTTGAGTTACACTCCCAAGCAATACTGAGTAAATCTGCTAGTTACAGTATGTACTTGTCTGGATGAACATGCATCTCGTAATCAGGTTTTCAGTGTAAACTACAAATTCATGATTCCATTTCCATGTATATGAAATACTGGTTTAAAGGGAGTTGTTTGGTGAATATTCTTACGAGCATGCTCACTCACTGGACTACTCATGGAACACGAACTCTTTCACAGTGAATCCAGTTAAAAAGTCAAGTGAAGATTTTATGTTTTTTTGCAATATTCACATAATAATAATCTTCTCTTTTGAGGTTTTCATTCATAGATGCCAATACATAGTACTCTCGCTATATTGATTCACTTAATCTTACAACTCCCACATTAAATAGGCAATTATTTTTATAACTATTTTACAAAAGAAGACACTGAGGAAAGAGATGATGTAATTTACCTTAGGTCCACAGGAAATCTGTGAGAAAGCCCAGAACAGAACACAGGTCTCTTGACTCCCAGCCAAATTGCCCCCTGTTGCTACTTGGGTGACTCCTCCCATGTACTGGGACCAATGCCAGCAGCTTCTGCATCCAACAGGAAACAGAGACAGAAGCTGCACGTTTACAAATGTAATCTTAAATTATACAATTTTTTAGAAGAATGTATGTAATAATAATTAGGAGGTTAGTAGACCCTTAAGTTTAAAGATAGTAAGATGAACTTTGGCTGTGTGAGCCGCCTTTTAAACTTAGCCACCTGTACCCTCAGTCATTTCAGGCAAATCCTAAAATCCTTCTACATTTGTGCCTTACTGTTTGAAACTAACTTAGAATAGTTCTTTAGCAGCTGCTCCTAGAGGAGCTCTTGTTTACCACGCTGCTTTCTCTTTGACCACCCAGATACCCTATCCATGTGCACTCAGCCTTCTTTTCCAGTGCATTTAGCCATGTTCCATAATAAATATATGCAAAATCCTATTTCACACTCCACATTTTGGCAGCTCTTTCCAGAATCAGGAACACAGAATAATAGGCTGTTATACTGAGGGTGAGAAACTCTACAATTTATATTAAAATCTTGCCTGCGTTTCATCTTCCATGTCCTACCTATCGGGTGGTGTTGCATCTTATGAAGTATAACAGACTCAAACAAAATGTTTGCATTATTAAACAGGTCACAAAAGTTTGAACAAGATCAAGTCTATGGTTAGACTGTGTCCTCTTCCAACATGGTTCCACAGGGGAGAAAGGACCCTCGCATCCACCTTGTGTGTGAAAATGTACACCCTACTAGAATCTTGGCCTGAAATTCCCCCTCTGCTAACAGGTATGGCTGGAGTAGTCAGGAAGGGGCAGGAAGTAGATGGAGACACATTTTCCCCCATCCCATGCTCTGATCAGTGGAGTTGGTTGAAGAGAAGGGCAAAAAAACATACACATCAAAAAGGCGTGAAATTACATGCACCTTTCCTCCTCCCCAGCATCAGAGAGGAATACAAGGAGGAATTGTCCCTCTGTGGGTTATAATTACTTCTTCTATATAATTATGCTCCTCAGGTGAGGTGTATAAGCGAGGGCTAAAGGCTTAATGTAGTTCACATTTGGGGTCAAAGAATAGATATTCAAGTGAGTGGAAGCACAAGATCAGAGCCTGTGGTATAATCCCCCATAAAATGTGTGATTTTAATAAAAATGAAAGTTGATGGAGCAGATCATTTTTGGTATTAAAACAACAGCCTGAGTCTCTCAGTGTTCTGTTTGTCTCATTCTCCCACTCCCAATGCCAAGCCTTTTTAAATGGGGCATGCATGATCTAGGGACAGCTTCTTCATCCCTCCAATTTCTCTTGAGCACGCACTGCTTTTGGGTAACCATCCAGTCATGATCTTCCCGCCAGTGCTAGTTATTTCTAATTTGGCATTTGAACCTGTCAAAGGGGTGGACTCACCACCATTGCACCTCCTGCCAGTAGCCCTGGGAATTAGCTTGTTAGCCCACAGGGCGCCTCCCTCTGGCTGGTGTCTCCCCATGTCCTCACTCCACGCTCTCCATTCCAGACCCGTGTCACTCCTAGACCACGGCATCCCCTTCAGGACACTGACCTCTGGCAGTGCCCACTCCAGTGTCTGTTGGCCCCCTTCCAGGGGGATGTTTATCAGTCTCCACATTCTGGAGTCCTCCCCTCCCAGGGAATCACCAATCCTTCTGTACCCACCTTGCCTCATGACCCACAGCCAGTCTTCATCTAGCCCCTGCCACAGAGACAAGTTACAGTCTGTAATGGCCACTCATCACTGGCAGGGGGGTGCGAACCTGCTGCCTTTTCCTATCCTGGCTGCCCCTGTGCAGTGCTAGTATTCTCTGGCCTTGTCTCAGGCCCTGCAGCCTGGGAATGAGACCATACCAGGGCTCCCCAGCATTGCTCTGTCTCAGGAAGCTCCCAGCTTTCCTGGCAGCCAGGTCCCTCCTGCTCCCCATTTACAGCAAGAGTCTCTCCCTTCCTCCCTCCTGGAACTCTTACTTATACAGCCCTAAATGGCAATATCAGTCTCCGTTGTGGGCTTTGCTCTCAGCCCTCTCCCAGGGCTGGGTTTTAGCCTTAAAGGGCCCCATTCCAGAACCAAATTGATTTGAGTTATGTGACAATGATTAGTACAATCCCCCGTTACATTTTTCTTTGTCTTACTGTTCTTCATTCTCCTTGACCTTGGCAGCTGCTGTCTTATTTGTTTTGTCCTTGAATAAACTGTCAGAAACCCTCAATGCCCTGGCTATGCAGCCACTTTAGCCTTTTTTGTCTGGACCAATATTAATGACATCATTACAGTATCACATTTTGCTGTCTAGTCTACTCCTTAAGATGTATAATTGTGGGGGGATATTGGATACCACAGCGGCAGATGTGACTGGAAACAAAAGGGTATTTAGCCTCAGGGATTGAAGATATAAATTATAGCCAATTGGCCACATGGAACTATGTACATTTACACATGGTATTCGTCACATATCTAAAGTAACAATGCAAAATACTAAACAATTGTCTAACATTTATTTTTAATAACAAACAGAGTTGGTTAGTAATGGGAAAAGGGAAAAAAAATCCCAAGGGCTTACTTGGGCACGTAGATCTTTGTATCCAAAATCTGGACCACACCAAATAAGCAGTGTCTGAGCATAGCTCAGTTGGTTAAGGCAGGAAGTTAGCAGGTAAAGTACCACTGGTAATGTTGAAATAAAGCCTCAGACTCAGAAACGTAGGGTCAGTTCCTAGCTCTTCCACTCTTCATCATTGTGTCATTCCGAGTACAGCAAGATTGTTTTAGGAATAGCTAGAGACATGAGTTACCATGCAGCTCTTTCTAGGCTAGACTACTTTACTCTTAAGGAAAAAGCATAATAAAACCCATAAAAGTACCTATATGCATGCTAATAAGCTTACCAGAGTTCATCTCAATGCTTACATGGGCTCTGACAAGTGCAGTCTTTTAATCAATACACCTCCTGAGGGATATCAGAGCTTCATCTCACTTGTAATATGTTCATTACCCTTTTCATACAATTCAAGGGTCTCTGAACTGGAGTTTCCTAAAGTAGACAGTATACATGGGTTTTCTCTCCCCAGAGCATATCTTCAGAAGTCTGGCTTTGGAGGAGGAGAATTTGCATTCCCTCACTTTAAGTATTTCCTAAAGAAGTCCACTTCAAACATATTGTTCTAAAAAGACCTTTGAACTTCCTCATGCCTTCCAGAGAGTTCATTAAGCCTGTCTTTAAGCAAAAAACATTTGCATTTGTAATACAATGAACGGCAAAGGACTTAATCCTAAATCATTAAAGTTTAATTTAATTAATAAAGTTTATCTTCAGTCCATAAGATTTGTTCGGGATATTGTCAGCCCATCACGGAAGAGTCTTCCCAGATGGGGCCGCTGATGAACAACTTGCTGCAGGTCTTTTAACGTTTTAAATTGTGTCCATGCCCAAGCTGAACAAGTGCATTGAACATCTGCACAATGCCTGTTAACAGTGTTCCAAGACCATATCTACTAACAATCCTATATTGTTCTCAGTAAATATATAGAAGTCCAGTTTTTTTCATGGTTCATCCATCCTCTTCCAGTAGTGAGGAAATTGTGACATTTCATAGGTTCAGGCTGGAAAATATAGAGTAATGCTCAGTGTCTGAACTGGGCTGGAGATGGAAAGATTGAATACCTTAAAAAGGGTTAAAGTATTCCTCCTGTGTATATATATTTAAGAAAATGTAAACGTGATTGGATGCAATCAGGTGTATCCCAAAAGGCAAAATTTTGCTCTTCTAAAGGATCTTTATGCTCAAAGATAAAACTGATTTCTGGCAACAGAGATTATCTGCATCCAGAAAGGAGATAGACCTGCCCAGGAGATCAAAAAAAGTTTGCCACAATCACCATCAGCAGCTTTACTTCGAATGCTGCTCTGACTTGCTAGGAAGTACTAGGCTGAAACCTCTGGAGCTGATCCTCCAAAGTGCTCAGTATCTCATATCATATTGAATTGCTTAGGAATCGATCTAAAACCTTCATTTCTAGGAATGGGTCGTGCCCATTTTATAGGTTAAAGAAGTCAAGAAAAAAGTCTACACAACCTAGAATTACTTAATAGAAGTGGGTTAAATGACTCAATATCATTACCTTAAAAAATTCATCCCATTTGTGGTCTTGATGAAATTTCAGGTTCGACTTAATGTTGTAATTTGATACAAATGAAAAATAACAGAGGTTAATGGAAGGACTGGGCCTTCAGCCAACTAAATTCAGTTCCTGGCTCTTTCATAGACTTCCGTGTAGACTTGGGTAAGCCATTTAATCTTTCTGAACCTCTGTTCCCTCTCTACAAAATGTACCTCTCTCATCTATTTAGATTATTAGTTCATTTGAGCAGAGGCATAACTATATTATGTGTTTGTACAGCAGCTAGCACAGTAGGGCCTTGATCTCAGCAGGGACCTATTGAAATTAAGATAATCAAATACTAAATATTAATCAGTGGGGTAGAGATGGTTACCATTCTATATAGGTATGCAGATACCAATGTCTGTGCATCCTGCCCTCATGGGATTTTTCAAAACTAAGCTCGGTGTAGGGAATAATTTGGACTGAAATTTAATAGAAACAGGTGGTTCTACTAGCTGCAAGGTCACTAGTAGCTGCTAGGTTTTCTGCAGCTCTTGGTCTTTTGATTGTTCTTTCAATAAGAGGACGCGGGGAGAGAGGAGGGTTGATATTGTTCAACACTATAACGTTGAAGGTGATTTTCTCAGGTCAGCCGCACTTCCCTTGAACATTGTGTGTTTCTAAATGGGTGGACCAAGATGGACCTAATCTTAATAGCTATCCCTGAACATACAAAAAAATATCTTTAGAATATAGGCCAAATATTCAAAGTGGCCTCAATCAACCCTTTGTGGGTGCACATGCAAATCACTTGCACAGCTAATTTTCATGGACTCGCTTGAGAACACAAATGACCACATTTAGGGTATGTCTAGACTACATGGCTCCATCGACGAAGCGGATCTGGCATAGACAAAGAAACCATGATCGTCTCTGAGGGCCGGCGGGGGTTGGGAGAGACTGCACTGTCCAGG
>CM057847.1:43955654-43990834 GCA_030068395.1 Apalone spinifera
GGGAGCAGAAGAGTTTTCCTGATTTGGCCCAGAGTGGCCACCAGGGCACCCTGGAAGGGCTGGAGGCCCCCTATTTCAAAATAAGCCTCTACACAGCGCTTATTTCGATTTATCTATTTCGAATTTGGTATTAGTCCTCGTGGAATGAGGTTTACCAAATTCAAAATAAGCACTCCACTATTTTGAATTTATTTTGAAATAGCGGTTTGCCTGTGTAGATGCTATTAAAGTTAATTTGAAATAATGGCTGTTATTTCGAATTAACTTTGATGTGTAGACATACCCCAAGTGAATAAACTATATATGTTCTCAAATCTAATAATGTTCTTCTATAAAATATGTTTCCATTTCAGAAACTAAAAGATATAATTAATGAATAATCTAATTTTCCAAAAACAAATACAGTTCCCCTCACTGACTTCATCATTTACAGGGAAAGGCACTGTAGACAATAATATTTCTGCCTGGCTCATAATGAGGTCTGTGGTATAGTGACTGTGATTTCTGTCCTGCTGGGCAGCATTATACCACCAAGTGCTGGACAACTTGATATTATTGGCTCTAATCTTTTCTTTTCTTTTTTTCCCCCCAGTTCTCCAGATTCTTTTGCCATGTTCTCTGGTTCCCAGAGGTAGGCATTTCTGTAATTTCAATTCACTTCCAAATATCTTTACAAAATGCAAAGTACTCTTGGCCTGGATTTCATACATAATCCAGTGCCAAAAACCTATTTGCATTTTTTTCCTTTTATATCCTAATTCTAAACTTAGTTTTTCTTTTACATTCTACAGTACCATGCAGTTCTGGGATGGAAGTGGGGGGAGAACGGCTATTTAGTGCAGATTTAAGCCCACATGAAATTCATTGTGTGAACATTGTAGCTGCCCACCATTTTTTTCTTAAACAAAGTAGTTCTGTGGTTGGGGTTTCTTCCCTTCCACCCCCCGACATTAAATAAAATCTTTCCTTTTTTTTAAAATTCACATTCCATAATCTCTCTTGCAGTCCCTAACTTACTCAGCAATGCCCGTGCATTTGAAATACCAAATATACATACAAAATGTAGCATAAATCTATATTAGACCTAATAAACACAGTTATTGTAACTAGTTTAATTGTTAATACACGCCTTCCACCTGTTGGTGCTTATAGTGTGCTCAAGTGGCAGCAAGTGCAAAATGTATGGTGCTATTTATATACAGTCTTCTTAGAGATGCACAAGGTGTAAGATAAATTAACAAGGCCCTCCTTTCATCTCTTTTGTTAGGCACTACAGAGGTCTCGTCTCCTCTCTAGATGCACATGCAATTATTATTGACAGGACTGAAAATAACACGCTCCTGTCAAGAGGGATGACATTCCAGAGAGACCAGTTCAGGAAGCCTTTTGACTCTGCAGTTCGAGGAAGGGAGAAGTAGAAAACTTCTTAGCAACAACTTTGCTAGTTTTAACCTCTGCATTGAAGAGTCCTGCTGAAGGCCAATGGGGAATGGAGAGACTGAATTAGTCTTAAGTTCCACATTAAATGCATGTTAAGGGGCTAACTGGAACCTGCAGAAGTTAATGGAATGGATCATGGCCTTTGAATCAGATCCTTAACACAGAAATACCCTCCAAAGATTCAGGAGCTTAAAATAAATTTTAGGCATCCAAGACACACAGGGTGAAATCCTAACCCCATTGAAACCAGTGGGAATTTTGCCATTGGTACCCTTGGTGCTAGGATTTCACCCAAAGTTTATGAAGTCTGAGGACATTGATATCCAAAGCTTTAGCTCAGGCCATAGCTAAGATCTTCATCCCCTCCCCCGCTTCCCCGTATGCCCAACAAGGTGAGATACAAATACATTCTTTAAAAGACCAAACAACAGAATTCTAGTTTTAAAAATGAAAATGGCAATTTAAAAAACTGATCATTTATCTTACAATTATAAGAAGGGAAATACAGTCTGTGGGGGGAAAAATTTGTCACTTAAACGTTCACAGAAAACATTTATAGGAATTGTCTTTTGTTCAATTAAATTTTGCAGCCCTTTAGCCCAACAATGTAGCTCAAGGTGTTGTGTGTCAGTTTGAATTTCTTTTCTTTTGTGTGTGTGGTTTTTAATAAAAGCATCTAAGGTTATTAATATTTAAAGATGGTTACAACAAAAATAAAGATCCATATTTGCCAATGTGGTGGTAAATATGGAATTGGATACACTGAAAGTTATAATAGGATTCAAGTATTTCTTCAGTTCATTGCTCACTCTGGAACCATACAAGAGTGTTTTGTTTTTTTTAATCATCCAAAAGTACTACATTTTATTCATAATAGTCCTGTGGAACATGTCAGATTTCAGCCCAAAGCAAACTTCTATGAGCATCTCTCTCTCTCTCTCACACATCTTGTAAATATGATCCTAAGTACCAATGTATATGAAGTAACAATGACCAGCAATGAGCCAGCTAGAACTCAGCCAGAGTCTCAGTTGTCTAGTTCAAATATTAAAATGGTAGGAAATTACATTTTAGCCCTCTAAAGGCACACAATGCCTAATTTACTTTTCAGTGGTGATAAATCATAGCAATAGATAGATAAAATATTAATCAGTTCCTAGGCTTGCAAGCCAATACATAATTGCAAGTACTAATGGATATTTTGGCATACAAGATTTACGGATGATACTAAGCTGGGAGGGAATGAAAGTGCTTTGGAGGATAGAATTAAAATTCAAAATGATCTGGACAAACTGGAGAAATGGTCTGAAGTAAACAGAATGAAATTCAATAAGAACAAATGCAAAGTTATTCAATTTAGGGAGGAACAATCAGAAGCACACATACAAATTGGGAAATGACTGCCTAGGAATTAGTACTGCAAAAAGGAATCAAGGGGTCATAGTGGATCAAAAGCTAAATAGGAGTCAACAGTGTATAATACAGTTGCAAAAACAACCTAAGGTTATTCTGGGATGTATTAGCAGCAATGGTGTAAACAAAAGGTTTAATTCTTCTACTGTATTCTACACTGATTAGCTCTCAGCTGGAGTATTGTGCTTAGTTCTGGGTGCCACATTTCAGAAAAGATGTGGACAAATTGGAGAAAGTCCAGAGAAGAACAACAAAAATTATTAAAGATCTAGAAAATATGATCTGCGGGATAATTGAAAAATGGGTTTATTTAGTGTGGCAAAGACTGAGGAGGTGCATGATAACAGTTTGAAGTGCATAAAAGTTGTTACAAGGAGGAGGCAGAAAAAAATTATTTAACCTCTGAAGCTAGGACAACAAACAATGAGCTTAAACTGCAGCAAGAGTGATTGAGGTTGGACATTGGGGCCACATCTACACTGAAGCGCTATTTCAGGATACCGGAAGCATCCTGAAATAGTTATTCCGCATCTTTAAAGCAGCCCGTTATTTTGAAATATCTTTCGAAATAACAGGCTCACTGTTCCGGCATCCCTGTAACCCTTGTTCCATGAGGGCGAAGGAATGTTTCGGAATAGTGCTTTATTTCAAAATTTGGTGCTATGTAGACAGTGCCAAATTTAAAAATAAGCTATTTCAAAATTACCTCGAAATAAGCTATGCAATTGGCATACTGCAAATTGATTAGCTTATTTCGAGATAAGGATGCAATGTAGATGCTCCCTAGGAAAACCTTCCTGTCAGGATAGTTAATCGCTAAAATAAATTACCTAGGGAGGTTGTAGAATCTCCATCATTGGAGATTTTTAAGAGCTAGTTAGACAAACACCTGTCAGAAATTCTCTAGATAATACTCTGTCCTGCCATCAGTGCAAGGGATTAGATTAAAATACCCCTAGAGGTCCCTTCCAGTCCTATGATTCTATATGGCTCTATGATTAGATATACAAATGCATGTTTTGCACACATAAAATTGCACACGTGTGCATATTTTGTAGCTATAACATAGCAACTGACTTTTAAAAATTCAGTCTAGTCAAATAGATTCATGCTTGAATTGTCTGAGTTTTACCATAGTTTACAAATGGGCAAAATGAGACACAAGAACCCATGCCTTACTGAATTCTGTGATCTTTCACTTCCTAACACTCCTGCCTAAGCCACACCTTTCATTATGCTTATCAAAGTTCTGGCATCTATCTTTGTATACAACCTATGATTATCATAGAGTCCTTGATCTAGCAGGGCACTTATATACAGCCTTACCTTTAAGCAGGTGCATAGTTCCACTTGCTGGTTCAGTACCATAAGACCTATCATTATGGACCTAAGCACAGGCAATCTTGGTCAAAAATGTTCCATCTAACCTGTATTGGGATGGAAAATTACCTTCTTCTGCTGAACAAAATTTTCCACACAAGTGTCTGCATTCCACAAATATATTCCAACTTTTTGTTGAAAAAAACCCAAAGATTTTAAGATTCTACAGGGGAAAAAATCTGACCAACACTATTTCCATGGCTGAATATGCTCAGCTTGACAAGTTCCTTTTCATGCTGGGATATGTTTTTAGTCACTGGGAATTATAGACAGATGGAAGACACAAGTTGCTGCATGAAGATTGTTCAACATGCTGAATAAAATCAACACCACAAACTTATTTTTTTAATGGCCCTGCTGTTCTTTGAAGTGTGCTGGGTGTAGCCTGTGTGATTTGATGTCTTGTTTTCCCATTGAACTTTTTTAAAAAAACCTTCAGGTCTACATGGGTGTTGACTCCATTTCCCCCCACAGTTTGTGACAGTGGTTATATTTAATTTGAAACATGCTCACTGATCTTGCATTCCTCAGTGTAAACATGTCAGCGATGTGGGAACATACTGAACACAAAGAACTCTGCAGACATGAAATGCCGGAAGGTGGCAACGGAGCACTAGCAGAGACATCTATGGCTGATGGTTTCACAACTTTCCTTTCACAGCTAGGTGTCAACTAATGAGGATGGTCTCAATTGTCCTTTGAAGCACAGGCCCTTACCAGCCAGAAGAACACATTAGGGCAGGGCTACTCAACTTTGGAAGTCCCAGGGAGCCACAATGACACTCACAGCAAATGCTGAGTGCTGCAACTTAAGTGTGGTTGCATATACATGCAAATATATATATATATATATATATATATACACAAATAGCTTCTTTCACACTGACAGGCATGTATACAAAGCACTTCCCACAATGCCCCAGCGCTCCTGGCACCTCCTCCCTGGGGGCTAGAAATGCTGACATCCTGTACCCATCTGTTTCAGATAGCCCGTCTGCTTGCGCCTTTCAATGCTCACCCTGCCTGGGAGACACTTTGCCATTGTGGAGAATGTTCCCAGTGGAGTCCACGTAAAAAGGATCCGACCCACAAGCCATATGCTGAGCTCCGCATAAACCCAAACCGCACCACAGGCCTCAAACAAACGGGTAGCCCTGCATTAGGGTGAAGAAGAGGAGTTGTTTTGTTCCACTCAAAAACACACAAAGGCTGAGCTCCATTAGACAGGGAAGTGAAATTATAGGGATCCTGATCATCAACTATCCCCCCTTTTTCAATACACAGAATAGTCTGCTGACCTGTCTCCCCAGCCCAGGAAAGACCTAGTGGCCATTCACCCACTGTTTCAGCATTTTTCTTCGTGTTTCAGCTTTATTAGTAGTACCACCAATCACCAGCAAAGCCCCCAGATCATAGAATCATAGAATCACAGAGCTGGAAGAGACTTCAGGAGGTCATCAAGACCAACCCCTTACCGAAAGCAGGATCAAACTCAACTAAATAATCCCAGCCAGGGCTTTGTCAAGCTGAGACTTAAAAACCTCTAGGGATGGAGATTCCACCCCCTCCCTAGGTAACCCATTCCAGTGCTTCACCACCCTCCTAGGGAAATAGTTTTTCCTAATATCTAACCTAGACCTCTCCCACTGTAACTTGAGATCATTGCTCCTTGTTCTGCCATCTGTCACTACAGAGAACAGCTTCTCTCCATCCTCTTGGAACCTCCCTTCAGGAAGTTGAAGGCTGCTATCAAATCACCCCTCACTCTTCTCTTCTGCAGACTAAACAAACCCAAATCCCTCAGCCTCTCCTCGTAGGTCAAGTGCTCCAGCCCCCTAATCATTATGGTTGCCCTCCACTAGAGCCTCTCTGATGTGTCCACATCCTTTCTGTAATGGGGGGCCCAAAACTGGATGCAGTACTCCAGACGTGGCCTCACTAGTGCCAAATAAAGGGGAATAATAACTTCTCTAGATCTGCTGGCAATGCTCCTCCTTATGCACCCTAATATGTCATTAGCCTTCTTTGCTACAAGGGCACACTGTTGACTCATATCCAGCATCTCAATCACTGTAATCCCCAGATCATGTTCTGCAGAACTGCTGTTTATCCAGTTGGTCCCCAGCCTGTAACAGTGTTTGGGATTCTTCCATCCCAAGTGCAGGACTCTGCACTTCTCCTTGTTTAACCTCGTCAGATTTCTTTTGGCCCAATCTAATGTGGCTAAGTCACTCTGGACCCTCTTCCTACCGTCCAACATATCTACCTATCCCCCTAGTTTAGTGTCATCTGCGAACTTGCTGAGGGTGTAATCCACCCCCTCATTAAGGTCATTAATAAAGATGTTGAATAAAACGGGCCCTAGAACTGATTTGTGGGACACTCCACTTGAAACCGACCACCAACCTGACATCGAGCCATTGATCACTACCGATTGAGCCCGACAATCTAGCCAGTTTTCTATCTACCTTACAGTCCATTTATCCAATCCATATTTCCTTAATATGAGAGATAAGCAGATCAACATGACTCCAAGAGGTAAACCACATCTTTTCCTCTGACCCCTGGGCTTCCCACCTGAGCCATCCTGCTCCAGGCCCTACCACGGCTGCCAACATGTTTCCTAGAGCTCCCCTCCCCATCTGAGCTCTTTTAGTCCTTAAAGGAATCAGGAGCTCATCAGACAATCACCTGACCCCTTGCAAACTATCCAGCCCCAACCTGCTCATAACCGGGCTCCATCGTAGAACAGCAGTATGTGGCCACAGTCCCTCTGGTCCTTGAAGAGATAGACAAGCCTGCTACACATGGACTCTCCTAATACGATCTATCAGGCTCATTTTGTTCCTTGGTCATTTAAATCATCTTCCCAGCCTGCAGCACTAGCAGGCAGGTACTTCATTGACTAAAGAAACACAACCACCCAGAAACACCAAAGTATTTTTAGTATCTCCTGTTCACTTAAGAAATTATTATTATTATTTTAATTGTGAATGCCACGGCTCTGGTTTGCGTCACCCTGGCTGCAGTTTGAAGGAATGCCATGCACGGAAACCACAAGGGGCTTACAGAGTAGAGTAATTGCTGCATCCACATTCTCGGAAATGACTGATAAGAGAAGAGAGCGTTCCTATGGGCCAGCGGCTGGCTGGAGAATGTGGTGAGAGCATGCAGCTTAAAAATGAGTCATGGGCCAGCATAGTGTCCTCGGTGCTTGCACACACTGACATCAAGGCCTAAGAACTCCAGGCCTCCCCTGAATGAGCTCAACTGCATTTAAGGAGATTCTGGCCATCAGGCTAAAAAAAGCACATTAGACATATACAAGGAAGCAGCGTACACAATTCCTCTGTTATCTCCAGCATCACCAAAACTAGGGGGAGGAGGTGTATGCTGCCAGTGGGCCAATAAATGAAAGAAGTGGCCTATGAGATTTGTGAAATGCCCTTCAGTGAAATGAAAAAGATTTTCAGGGAAAAGTCCATTTCTCCTATGTTGTTTCAAAAGAGAACATCTGACATTACAGTTAGACCTTGAATTATATGCCTGTGTTTCAAACTTGCTAGATAATACAATGATGTAGCTTTGGAAAGGTTCGACTGAACTGCAGTGACGTGTTGCTCTTGGGGGTTTTCCTGGTATTGGACTTTTCACATGCTTGGAAGTGCAGCTCAACACTCTGGAAACCACTCATTTTGTCCCAAAATATTTTCCAGAAACTCCAACCCATCAACAACTGGCACCAGCCATCTCCATCCCATTCACCTACCTCTGAGGGCGGTAAAGTCAACCTTCCGAGAGAGAAAACATAGCCACACACCAGGCCTTTGTCGACAGAGTACTGAACTGATTCAGTGCATTCATTGTCACTACTGAGCCAGCCATTTTAAAGCTCAAGAAAAATAGCTTTTGATATCTCGTGCTAAAAAGGCCTATATCTTGTTCATACTCCTGATTTTCTTTTCCCCGCCCATTATTGTTAACCCAGCAGTGTTACCATTTCAAATGCAGCTTGACACAAAGTTTTGTTGCATGTTAACAATCTCACTACTTCATACTAATGCCTGGGAAATTCATGGTGAGTTGTGGGTAAGATGCTGGACTGAGCTGCATTCAATTCTTGCCACACAACGCTTCTGTGACCCTGGGCAACATCTTAGATAGCTTCTCTCTGCCTCAATTTCCCATAAGTAAAATATTTCTGTGCTCCCACTTGCTCTATCTATCATGTCTGTTTAGAAGGTAAATCGTGTGGGGCAGATACTGTTTCTTATTTTGTACTTGTATATAGGACCTAGAACAGTGGAGCACTACTCCTGATGGATGTCACTTATCTCTAGCATAATACATCATTTTAAATAGCCATAATTTGTGAATCAGCAAATGAATGAACAACAAAAAAGCAAAGATACTATATTAGAGCAATGCAGTCTGCAAACATAGTTAAAAATGCTAGATTGGTTTTAATTATTCATGACAACTCAGAATGTAATCATAAATTACCATGGTTTGGTATACATTCTAACAATTACATCTCTGTCACAAAAGACTTTCCTGAAGCAGCTGCTAACAAACCTTTGCTGAGAAGTGAGCAGAGATTAAATGTGTGCATCTGCAAATTACACATTGTGCAAATTACCAAGGTTCTTAAAGGAAAAGATGAAATGGTTCCTTTATGTGGCTGATATGGGGATAGGAAGGAGGGCAGGAGACCCAGTGCTAAAATGTCCAAACTACATAATATTTTACTGAACAGCTGGTTAGAAGCACTTAGGAGCACTGCAGACTTAGGAACAGATGGGGGATTGCAAGGTTGAAAAAAATGGAAATTCCTTGTAAACATTTTGGAAGATGTTAGAATTACTATTTGTTGAGTGACAAAATACATTGTTTTAGTGTTAGATTTATGGTTTTCACCTGCTGTAGCATATGGCAAGTAACATGAAGTATAGCATTGGTGCCATGATATTATTTATATCAACAGCACAATGATCCAAGAATATATAAGCTTACATTCCTTTTATTTAATTCCCTTGCCAGACAGGAGATATTCCCACCTTAATGTTTCAGCTGAGCACATGTAACTATATTTTTAAAATATATTAAAACTGATTCAGATTCAATAGGGAAATCAAATTTCCCCTCAGTGGTGCAATTCCCAAATGTGGGCAGCATCTTCCTTCAGCAATTCTTTGGCCTGCAAATTATTATTATTTGTAGGTTATCAAATGTCTCATTGCAACAATACTAATACACTTCTCATCTATATATGAATATTTGCACTTTTCTAGCTAGTGACTTGTGAATCCCCATGTTAAGTGCTTCTGCACATGGCAAGTTGCTGTGTGACAAGAGTGAATTTACAGTACTCAGCTTGCTGTGCAGTTACATCCATATGGGCACTGCTACAATACACTGAAAGTCCCAGAAGCTCTGTCTACACTGTGCTGGTTTTGCGCAAGAACTATGCAAATGAGGCTAAGCGTGGAATATCGCCAAACCTCATTTGCATAATTAATGAGAGGCTGCTTTTTTGCACAAGAGGCTTTTGCACAAAAAGGAGCCATATACATGACTCCTTCTTGCGCAAAAAACCCCTCTTTCACAAGAGCCATTTTTCTGCTTTTTTCCGGAAAAACAGCTCTTGCACAAGAGCGTGTTTTTGTGCAAGAAGGAGCAGTGTAGATCGCTCCCTTTTGTGCAAAAGCCTCTTGTGCAAAAAGTGGCCTCTCATTAATTATGCAAATGAGGCTCAATGATATTCCACGCTTAGCCTTATTTGCATATTTCTTGCGCAAACCACTGCAGTGTAGACATAGCCAGAGCGAGTCTTGGCTTACTATGTTTACAATGTAAGACTATGAGGGTGCGTCTACATTGCACTGTAACTCAAAATAAGATACGCAATTTGAGGTATGCAAATTGCATATCTTATTTCGATGCTATTTCAAACTACTTTATTTCGTAATTTGGCGCTGTCTACACAGAGGCAAATTTGGAAATAAAGCGCTCTTCCGAAATGTCCCTTACTCCTCATGACATGAGGTTTACAGGGACATTGGAATAGCAAGCCTGAAATAACGGGCTTGCTGTGAAGACACGGGATAGCTATTTCAGGACACTCCGGTATCCTGAAATAGCTTTGCAGTATAGACGTAGCCTGAGGCTACGTCTACACTGCAAGCTTCTTGCACAAGCAGTGGTGGCCCATCCATAGGCACAAACTAGGCAGTCACCTAGGGCACCAAATTAAATGGCCATTGAGGGGTTTGGAGGCGGGGGCGCCGATCGTGTGCCGATCACGCATTTCGCCTAGGGCGCCAGTTGCCGGCAGCTCGTCTAGGGCCGCTCCTGTGTACAAGAACTGTTTTGCGCAAGAGTTCTTGTACCAAAGGTCTTGCACAAGAGCACATCCACACTGCCATGTGCTTTTGCGCAAGATATGTGCTTTTGCGCAAGAGCATCCATGGCGGTGCGGACGCTCTCTTGCACAAGAAAGCTCTGATAGCCATTTTAGCCATAGAGGTTTCTTGCACAATAAACTCCTGTTGCCTGTCCACACTGCCTTCTTGAGCAAGAGCTCTTGCACAAGAAGGCTTATTCCTCGTGGGGAGAGGAATAACTCTTGCACAATAAGCCCTCTTTTCTGATGCTTTACTGTAAATTTACTTGCACAAGAACTTGCGTGCAGTGTAGACGCTCCGCAAGTTTTTGCACAAGAATAGCCGTTCTTGCACAAAAAGCCTGCAGTGTAGACGTAGCCTGACTGAAATAAATGTATATGATGGGCCAGTCAGAGGGGTGACCAGGAGGCCATTTGGCCTGGGCCTCAAGCTCAAAAGGGTGGCCTCAAATTTAGACGCTTGTTAATGAAAACTAGATTTTCCTCAATAATTAGTGCAGTTCCACAGAAAAAGGCTAGAAAAGCATTTGTTAAATAAAAAAAAAATCAAATTATGTCTCAGTCTTTTTTGGTACCTTATTTTGTTTTCATGTGTCAACATTTTTTATTTTTATTATAGCTAGGTGCCTCAAAAGGTGGAAGTAGCCCGGGCCTCTTTGGACCTATGAGAGGGCTTGTATGTGAATGGTCTATACTAAATTCAATATCTATCTGGGATGTAACTGTGACTTTAGTACCTAAGCAGAATGGCATAACTGAGTAAGCTTTATTTCATAGCTTAACTCCGTTTGTTTGTTTGTTTTACTTTATTTTACCTCGTAATTTCATCTGTAACATTGGGTACATTTATTCTTATTATTCTGTTTGTTTGTTTATTTGTTTTTGCCTTCATCTGTGGAGTTCAATGTTCTTTACATACATTGATGAAATAAACCTCACAATAGTAAATCATTATCTCAATTTTACAAATAGTAAATATGAAATTATAGAAGTAATAGCCCTCAATCAGCAAGATGAACCATGTGTAACTTTAAGCAGGTGAGCAATCCCAGGGAAGTCCATGAGGCTACTCATGTAATTAAAGCTCTGCAAATGCTCAAGAATCTTTCTGTATCTAGGCCTAAGTGACTTCCCAAGATCAGACAGAAAATCTGTGATAGATCTGGGAAAAGATCTTTTGGCTCCCAGTCTTGTGCTTCTATAAGACCATCCTATCTCTCTCTCTTTTAGAGGCTGCTTTTTTATGCTAAATCCCTATATCATAGCCCTGTGTAACTCTGGGACTCAATATTCAAGAGTTCTTTGAAAACACTATATCCTGGACAATATTAAACATCTGTATTTTGTTTGGTTCAGTTTCTCATGCAAGTGTGAAAAGGAATTTGAAGTTATAAATCATTGTCGGTCAGTCTTTACGTAAAGTGTTAACCACATCCCTGAATCAACAATATATTTTCCTTTCTTTCCACAGATGGGTTGACCCTGTAGACTTGCATTATTACACCTAGAAATTGCAGCCGTGTTCCCTGGTTGCATCACTAACTGCTATTGTCTTCTGAGCCTCAGAACAACTTCTCAGTTGACTTGCAGTCACACAGCTGGGAGTTTTGTACTCTTCTAAAAGAGCCTGCTTTTAAGAAGAAAAATCTTCTTTTCCACCTTTAACCATTCCTTACATTCTATAGATCTGATCTCATCTTTCCTCCCCTTTACAAGGCAATAATATATTTTCTGTAGCACAATGACCAGGGCACTAGATAGGGTACAACAAACAGTATTGCTTTTGCCTTCTCTCTCTTAACTAATACAACCTGGCAACTTGTTTGCCTTTTTTTTTTTTTTTTTTTTTTTTAAACTACAGCTGTGCTGCTGGATTCAATTATTTTCCCTCAATAACTCCCAGGTCTTTTTCCAGAGCATTATGTTGGATGACTATTTAATTTAGCACACACACTATTCACTGCATCAATTTCTTGCTCACAGACAAATTACTTTTTATGTGTTCATATTGAACTGTATTTACCACCTGCTGGCTCAGATCATCTGAAATTATTTAAATCCTCCTGAGTTAAGATTCAGTGTTCCTCACTTTTTGATTTGCATCTACTGTTAGCATTCTATTCAACTCTAAAGATCTTGCTTTAATTACCCACCTGAAACATTATTTATATATGTTAGTCACCTTAAAAACTATATCTCTTCCAATAGCTTTTTTGAATGCACTTGACTAACTTATAGATTCCATGTAAGGCAGTGAAATGAACTCTGCTATCATAAAACAAATGTAAAATTGAGGTGCCAGTCACACACAGCCTCCTTCCCCTTTGAAAAATGAAAATGGAATGGGACAGATTTCCAGAAGTGCTTAGCACCTACAACAGGGCTGGATTTTCATGCTCTCGGTTCCCATTCAGGCATTTAAATGAAGGGAAAACAATTAAGAACAATAGGAGTTGTTGGCTTATTGAGATCCCTAACAGAGAATTTTGGAATAATAATTTAATAGAAATATAACACCTAACCTATCCTCATAAAGGAGCCAAAAGTGCTTTGCCAAGCATGTAACTGCAAAAATATTTTCATCCACCACCAAAATGTAGTTACCTGGGAGTCTGAAACTATTTAACACTGCACCTTGTTGGTCTACAACATTTTAAAACTAAATGGTATGCTATCCAACTGAATCTGTAGGGAGAATTTTAAGAGTCAAAATGTTTCTTAAATGGAATTAGTCTGGGATGCAAGAATAAAGACTCCCAGTTGCTTCAGAACTTTAGATGAGCAGGGTTCGTTCCAAGCTCAAGATGTTGGTTTAAATTCAAAACCAAAAGACAAATTCTACGATACAAGACAACTAAAGCTTCTAAAGCAGCAGTCATAAGCATGAGAATTACAAGTAGAATTTCTACGTTTACTTACATAGGAGAATTTTGCCATAATTAACTTAAAATCAAGAGACCAATACAATAATGGAACCATGGACAAAGGTGAAGAAAAAATAGAAAGCTGTGACTTTTAATATCCCAGTCCATGTTAGACCTTTTCTGGCAATGCTGAAGAAAATTTTTCCTACATATTTTCAGCCTTATTATGGAAAGTCAAACAGTGCTTGATCACATGGGTAAGTTTTCAACCAAATAAGAGTCAGAAATGTAAAAGAAAAATACCCTGGGAAAGTTTGCTTGTATGTATGAGAGAATATAGTGCATTCCCCTGTCCAGCCTATAATTAAGATGAAAGGCATATTCCCATATAATTTGCCATTTAGTGGCATGGTTTGCATTCCATGTAGACTGCATCATCTCAATTCTTCTATTCAAACAAAAATCCATCTTAATAGTTTAATAGGATGAGTTATTTCAGTTTAGACTATTTTAAACTCACATGAAACAAAGCATTTTAATTACAATTCCTTTGTAGGAATTAAAATATACAAGGCCAGGTTCTGCAAAACACTGGGACCACATCAACAGTGTTATTTGATCCTGGTTGTTGCAGACTCTTATGCTTCTCTACCACTGGCATTCTGGGAAAAAAGGGTATAACCAGGAAAAGGAGGCATACAATTGCTACATTTTCAGTTCTCTGTGGCCATTTGTAGCTCAGCATCAGGGTATGTCTGTAGTGTATTCTGATGTGTGATTGCAGCCTGGGTAGCATTAGTCAGTGCTGTCAGAGCTACTTTTCTATTCTGAGTCATGCTGGAGTGAGGAAAGCTAGTGGAGGTGTGTCAACTCGTGTTGCAATCGTACTTGTAGGCAAATCCTTAGAGTAGAAGATGCTCTATTATGGCCCATTGGGAACACTCCTATGCAACGGCTGCAACAGGATCAGTGCAATGCCATGCTGAGCTTTAAGCCATTGTTGTACACACCCCTGGCTTATTCCCTGTGTGCTTATCTATACCAGTCTCCATATTGGTCCAAGTGAGTATGAGCCTCTTCTTTGAGGTCATAAATATATTGCAAAGGGGAATGGGTGAGTGACAGAGATTGAGAGGCTTAGTTGGCAATCACCTAAAAAGCGTAGAGGCCTGATCATGATCTCATTTTTATCAGATGTCTATGGGTATCATTCCACTGACTTTGTAGGAGAAGTAAGACCTAAACACTTAACCAAATCATAAGTTGTCTTGAAATCTCCTGTAATCAGCCTCTCGTGAGTCATGAGTACCTTCTAATCCCAGTGGTGCCAAAAAATGTCACAAGAACAGTCATCCCCATGATAAAGCTGTGCTTCCATATTTTGTCTGTTTTGGAGCGAAGAACTGCAAAGGATACACAAGCATCAACAATTTTTGTTTCTAAGCGGATAACCTTTTAAAATTCTAAGTAAGAACTAGTTGTAATTCTGTTCAAATTTTAGACACGCTTGTAGGCTGATTCTTGTCCTATATGAATCTGTTTGTCCATCCCTGTGACAGTCACAAAGCTAAGGAGACATATGAATAAAATCAGATGTCTGGTCTTAGGTCTAAGGGAAATGGAGATATCAAGGCACATCTGGAAAAAACTACAGCCACTCCAACCCAAGCACTTCTCTGAAGCTATGACATCTTGCACCAGAAGCTTGGACCATGGTCTTCAATGGACTTCAGTGGGTTTTGGATCAGGCTTCTGATGAGGAGTTAGTCTCCTGTCCTTTCCTGTAAAATGAAGCAGGATTGAGAGTGGGAGTGTGTCCTGATGCTGCATTCCCAGAGTTGAGCAATGACCAAGAGGGGAAATATCAATTCAGTACTCACAGAACAGAAATGTTTTTTTAGGGCTAAATCATCAGTTTACCATAATCCCTGAGCAAAGGGGTCATGTGGTATTTCTCCATTGCAGGAGCAGGCCAGAAAATAAAGTGTCTAATTTGTTGTTCCTCTCCTTCTCCTTTCTGAATATGGGGAAGGATGAAGTTACTTCATACTGCTCACAGGGCAGTTTGCTCCCATGTGTGCACTCAGCCAGATATTCTGGTTGACAAAAGCCCTCGCATTCCTTACCTCTTTCCCTTCCCTTCATGCCTGAACTTGCTTGGAGTGGTGTGTCTTAGGCAAGTAAGCCCTGCTCTCTTCCCCATGGCCAGAGTAACAATCTGTGCAGAATCAAGCAAGACAGAAGCTGAAGTGAAGGAAACCTTTAATCCCTATGTGGCCAAGTACAGGTTGGGACAATCTACATGAAAGTGAATTCTCCCACATGATGTCAGACCAATACACCTTATCACTCAGACACATGGGACCCGATTTTGATTGCACACCAGTGTCATCCCAGTGATCTCCTTGGTGTTACTCTTGATTCAAATGAGCTTCAATCCAAGAGACATTCTTCCATGGAAGCTGGTGTCATTTTGTTTAGATTTCTCAGCACTGCAGTATCAGTGCCAGGCCAACCTCAAAGTGCTCATACTCAGTTTAGTAAGTATCCCAAAGTTTGGATGTTTATCTGAACTGCATCTGAGCTACTCAAAGTAACCTTGAGTGTGCTCATTTGAGCTGGAAATCTTGTGAGAACAAACTGTCTTGTGCCATTTCCAGCACCCCTACTTCCTGTTATGGCAATCTAAACAGCCTTCTGCATGAACAATTCCTGTTCTAAATGGAAACCAGAAGTGGGGATAAAACACATTAGATGGTTCAGAAGTGTAGAACTCTTCGGACTGAGAGTAATTCTAGAAAAATATTAAGAGTTTGGGGTTTAAAAGACCTTATATTATTCAAACCTGTACAACAAATAAGGCAGAACATGGCAGAAAATTGTAAAATAATGTATAGTTCCTTTTCCTATAATGTACAATTTAGGAGACAAATGAAAGGCAGCAAAATTAATAATGAATGAAAAGAAATCATTCTTTTCAGCATATAATAGGCTCAGGTAACCCATGGCTATAGTGTATTGTTGAATATATAGATTTCCTAAAGGATGTAAGAAATGATTGACCATTTATATAGATGAGTACATCCATAGTGACATTAGACAGGGTTAGATTAATAAATTTGGAAGATATATAAACCCAACTGCCTTCTGACACAAACCAGCCTCTAGGGCCATGTCTACATTACAGATAAGATCGAAGCAACTGCAGTCAATCTTCCAAGGTTTGAATTAGTTGTCCTAGTGAAAACACACTGATTCAAACTGAAAGGGTCACTCCTATCAGTGCCAGTAGTCCTGCTTCTATGAGGAGTAAGGAAAGTCGAAGGGAGAACATGCTCCCTTTGACTTCCTGCAGTGTGGTTGGCACCAAAATTTGAGTTAAGATACTTCAACTTAAACTACACAATTAACGTAGCTGAAGTTGCTTATCTTAATTCGAATGTATCCTCTAATGTAGACAAGGAGCTAGTGGGTGGGATAAGGAAGAAATTTCCTATAGGCAAGTTATTCCAAAATCGTCCACTTTCAGATCATTGCACAGTCATCTGAAACATCTAGTACTAGCCAATGTTGGAGAAAGGATACTCAACTTGATGAACTACTGGATTTTACTGGTCTGATTTCCTACTACTTAGCACTCTCATGCGTCTGCAACACTTTGAGTACCTACCTGGGGAATAGAAATCTGATCATCAAGCACCATTCAATCTAGCAGACAAAGGTATAACAAAATCCAAGGTCTGGAAATTTAGACAAATTTAGACTAGAAGTAAGCTGCAAATTTTTCACAGTGAGCATAATTAACCATTGGAACAGTTTGCCACGGACTATGGTGGATTACCCATCACCAGAAAATTTTAAATCAAATTTGGATGTTTTTCTAAATGTATATCCTAGTTCAAACAAGAATTAATTCAATGAAGTCTATGCCCTGTGTTATGCGGGAAATGAAAGAAGATGATGAGAGTGAACCTTTCCAGACTAGTCTGATGTGGATTCTGCTGGCATTCACCAATACTTCCATAGTGCTCATTAATGTAATCCCCCTTCCAGTGTTAATGTGCAGCAGGTTAGCGTGTGCCACACAGGCCAGTTCATAGATGACACGCTAGTGTGCATTAGAACTTACAATCCTCAGGTTCAGACTAATGCATGTGCAAATAAGTCCTATGTTCATGAAAAGTCAGGCTTAGAATTCAGGAAAGCCAAGCTCCCATTGCCAGGATTTGGCTGGGGGGCAGTGGTAAGCCTGTTTCCTGTACCTCTTCAGTCCTCTTGTGTATGGAAAGAGCCTATAGTAGTAGCTCCAGCTCCTGGGTCTGCCATAAATAATGTATACTATTAATAGCTATTGAATTTTACATTGGGTAGTGGTGGAAATAACTATTTTGTGATGTGTGCCTCACCTGTCAAAAAAATCAACAGTCACCACTAGAAATGGGTAAAGTTTTACAGAACAAATCCCAAAGAAATGGACCAGCACATGGTATTGTCTGTCTCCTGCTGGCAGTAAACCAGAAACACTCTCAGAAAATAGAATCAGAATTTGTTTGGCAGCACTGTATGTAAAGTATGTAAAGATGCGAGATTCTAATAGCAGAATAATTGCTGCTCTAAGTCCTTTCTTAGATAAGATTGAGTTTCCAGGTTCCCTCTATTAATATGGAAATAGCATACAGAGACTACACAAGAAAAATCCAAATTGTAGAAAATTACTTCAGAAAGTCTCACAGATGACAGCAAATGATGGAAAGAGAATGAATCCTCCACCTTGATTATTCGAACAGACTATGAATGAGAGAATCTGCCATGCTACCTTACTCCACAAATAGTCCCATTGACTATATGGTGCAAGAAAGATGCTGACGTCCTTACTGCTTCCAACTTCATTCTATGGTACTGCTTCAGAAGGACTAAATTCCTTCTCTCCTCTCCACCCATGCACTTGCTGTTCTCTTTACTGTGTTGGTAAATAGAGAGGAGAAGAACAAGGTATCTGCCGCAAGGGGAAGTTGCATGTTTAAAGAAATAAAGGAGAGATCATTTAACAGATGGGATTTAGCCCCATTTGCCCTGAAATGCCTCTTGAAAGGAAAGTTGGTTCCATAGTTTGGTAATTAATGTGGATCTTGAGAAACTTGGGTTCAATTTGCCACTCTGCCACAGATTCCTTGTGTGACTTTGAGGAAGTTACATAGTCTCTCTGAGCCTCCATTCCTCATGGGTAAAATGGGAATAATAATAGTACTTCCCTATCTTGTGAGACTTTATGAGGTAAAATTGGCAATTGTGAGTTGATCAGATTTTATGGTAATGCAGTTGCCAAGGAAGATCGCTTCTTCTCTTTGTGTTTGGTCTTTGCTTAAGATACTACGACTTGACACAGACAATCTAGTTAATTACCGAGTAATTTTTGGATAGAGTTATTGTGGTCAGATAAATCTCACAGAATCTAGCCACCTGAGCTATAGATAGCAAAAGAGGCCCCAGGGTTTACAGGAGAACGAGCTTCTGACAGCTTTTGGCTCTGGCTTTTTAACTCATTCCCATCGCCAGTTTAAAGTTACCTGAATATGATCATATTCAGGGCATGCTGAAAAGCCCAACTATTTTCTCAGGTTTTGGGGGAAGGTTGGGAGTCCTGAATAAATTAGATGTTTGGGGAGGCATGTCCCTGTAAAGAGAATGAGATAGTCTTTGAGTTATTGACTGGTTTATTATCAGAGGCCTGAGTTACTTGCTGAAGTCAGGTTTTCCTTCCATTTATTGATTGATAGGACTTTTTAAAGAAATTGATATGGAACTATATAAAGCAATACATAATATTAAAATATAAAGTACATTAAATAGCATTGCCATTACGAAGGCTTTTTTAAATACCCTTAATAAGGAGCTCTCTGTGACTCAAAAACCCCCCACAAAACTTAATTTCCTGCCTATCCTGTCATAATTTCCTGCCATCTATCAATTCTTATTGTCCTTTAATTTCAATTTTCCATTTGATTTTCACTGGTGATAGGATTTAAGGAAGTTCTTCATTCCCCAGAATTTAAGTTTAAACATTTTGCCTTCTGTTAAACAACTTTGTCCCATGGGATGGCCTTTAAACAGATTCATCAGAGAAGTAAATACCACTGAATGCTTTTGTATTTTACATATCACAGTAAGACTAGTTTGTCGGTGAAAAACTCCTGGCTAGATAATCTCAGAACTTGATATATGAACCTCTATTCTGAAGGACATGCTTCTTTAGGTCTGCATTTATTTTTTAGGATAGTTTGATGGAATCAAGTGATGTAATATCAATATCCACAAGGGTAAATTTGTACTCTTTAACTCTAATGCTGTTTAGCATTAGTGAGGAGGAAAAATTGGAATCAATAGAGTTACACCAGGAATGAATTTCTCACTACGTCTGTTGTGGTGATGAGAATCTTTGTTTAAATATTTCAGAATGATCAGTCTATAAATTAAGTACAGTTGCTCCGATTCCAAAGTTTAAAGAGACTAGAAGTTGTTCCAAGTTGATTTTTATTACAAAGGCTCCATAGTTAAGGTTCATTTAAGTTTTGATATCGAAGTAGGGACTAAATCTCTTTGCTGTGTCTGATAATATAGCCACCTCAAAGTTACAGCACTTCTCTTTGAGCACTGAATGCATTTTCTTGAGAATTTTTACAAGTAAAACAGCTAATTAGCTATGAGTTATAAATATTTTAAAGGATTCTTTTTATGAAAGCTTTTTAATATTTCTCACCTCTTTCCAGACCTCACTATAAAACAGATTCCCAATTAGCCAGCAGTGAAAATAGGCTACTTTTAATGTAGGTTATGTTTCCAATAGGAAGTTAACAGAGAAAATATTTTTCATCAGAAGGACTGCTTCACAGCTCAAGCATGGAAGTGATGCACTATAGCACTACATAGCAATATGTGGGTGATTGGGATTATACAACTATGTGACACTATGCATCTTCCAGTACTTTATGTCAAATGAAAATGGTAAAGAATCAGAAACATCCGCCTAACTGAATTGATTTATGAAGGAGACAACATTGTCCTCCCAAAAGCGTCTCTTTCTCAGTCTCTTTCTCTCTCTCTCCTTCACTGTAAAATTTCCATCTACCTCCTTCCCCAACTTTTTCCTGCTATGGATACAAAATATTCCTGTTACAGAATCAAAGAAACAGTACATCTATTGTCACATGTTTTACTTCAAAATTTGATAGTCTTGGGAAAAATGGCCCCTTTAAGAGGAATCAGGGCCCAGTCTGCCCACCATTGCCTTCTGAAGGCCCACCTGGAATTTAACTGCCCCAAATGGCTGCTTAACGGTAAATGAATAAATGAGCACCTGGACCTAGTAAAAAGCTTGACTGAGATTGCTTACAGAAGGCACTCCCAGGGAGACAGGAAGCTCTGAAGGAGAGCTGATCAGGATTGCTCACCAGAAGGAGAAGCTTGGAAAGTGTGCTTCTGGAGCAATGGCTGATCCTAGAGTGTGTGCTCTTAGAGACTGATAACTCTCCAGAAAGCGCACCATAGCAGGGAATCTAGGAGTTTCTCCTAGAGCAGGGGTGGGAAACCTAAGGCCTGGGGGGGCAGATGCAACCCCTGTCTATTCCCGCATAACACAGGGCATAGAAACATAGGACCTCCCCCGGCATTGGAGAGCCTGTGCTGGCACTCCAGTCCCGCCCCCGCCCTGCCACCTCTCCACAACCCCTGGTCTTTAACTGATTTTTCTGTGGCTCAGCAGCCTCCAACCCAAAAAAGGTTCCCCACCCCTGGCCTAGAGAGAGAATCCTAATGGAAAAGCTGCAGAAGGCGAGCATCCAGGAAGGCCTAGTCTCTGCAAACAGATCTTCCAAACAGTGGCAGGATGCCAATCAGCTAGGAATTATGTAATGACCTGGGAATATGCTGCAGTTGACAGATCTCTTCAGAACCCTGGCTCCAAATAAGTATTCTATCCATCCAGATAATGGGAAGAGACCTGACTCCAGGGTAAAGGATCTGAGTTCAGAGAAACCTGCTGGTAAAGGGCCTGGACAGAGACTAACACTGGACTCAGGAGTGAAAGGTAATTTAAGACTGGTTCTGTCTCCAGCTAGGATATAGGGATGAAGGTTTCGAATGTATTTTGTGTTTGGCCTTTTTGTTTGGCAAGTGAAGGTCTGTCTAGACTTGTTTATATGCTGGTGAGGGAAATCAAGGTAGGATTCACATGTGGTGCCACTCCTGACCACAAAGGGGTGCCCTATGACAGCCTGCCCTATAACACACGCTTTATGAAACTACTGTCATGATTGGGAACAGTATTCAAAATGTCTAATATTGAATACATATATTAAATAATAAAATAGTATATCCTGAAATGTGTGTATCATAATTAAACTGGCATGGGTTGCAGAACATTATGTAAATCGCTAGAGAATGTGGGAATATCTTGATTTTTTTTCATTGAAATATACTGTTTCATAGAAGCAAAAATGTTTCATGGCAACACATTGATTTTCATGAAGTGTTCTCTGTTTATCCTTAGTAGCATTCTATGCCAAAGTCCATAATATTGGCCAGATGCCTTTTCTTAAGCATTTAATAGGCAACGGTTTTTGTTCTGCTTGCATAAATATATCATGTAGGCAGCAGCTCTGTACTTATGTAATTATTCAATATGAGACTCAAAGAGGGGAAAGAAAGAAGGGAAGAGAATGAAGTTTTTAATGTCCCAACATTCAAGAAAGTGACCACAATTAAAAGTAAATATTTCTCCAAGATCTTATTACTTATACATTCAGTTAACTAACTATTCTTTATTACAGTGTCTGTAATATCACGATCTACTAATTCTCAAGAATATAAAACTAGGCTGAAAAAAACACTTTCCATCCAAAAGACAAAGTTTTGACAAAATTATAACCATCAAAACAACTCCAGTTCTACTTTAAGTATTGACTCTGGCCATAATTTTTCTAAACATTCATTTCAAGAAAACATCAGCATTGAAAGAGTTAGAGAACTTATTTTATTTTACAAATACTGTGCCTTTCTACCCAAACCACATAGGTGCCCCTCATTTCAGATTTCCCCTCATCGGTTCATTTTAGATTTTGGATATATACTGGGAGATAAGCCTGTGCAAAGGATGCTTTTCTTAAGAGAAATGAGGCAATGAACGGTGTCCTTTGCCTTTAAGGTTCTATAACAAAGTTTGGTATGAATAACCGATTTTTTTATCTGAAAGACTAATCTGAGCAAGTAGTGGCTAACTGTCCTCTAGCAGAGCTCAGTAATAAAAATAATGTGCTGGTGTAAAGATAATGGGCTCAGGAAAAAGAATGTGCAAACAAAAGTTTGCAGTTTTATTGAGATTTCAATGAGTCAAAGAGTATCGAGGAATCACAATCTGTTTTCAGTCATAAGTGTCTTGTAAAAGTGGAACAAATGCATGTTAACCACATGCATCTGCAGTTGATGATTCTCTGGTGGTGCTCTCTCCATGAAAGAATGGAAAACAAACCTGAAGAAGCTAAAATAAGAGATAGTGAAACATGTCACTGGGGGAAAAATAGCACTACAGCATGCCTAGGCTTAATTTGTCAATTATACTGAGCAGCTGCTTTTCAGTAGCTTTGTCTATCTGATTACATCTGAGAATTTTAAGGAGGATGGATATTTATTATGAAAACACATTTAAAAAGGCCTTCCTTGGGAGTATAAAGCTTCATGATACAAAAAATATCTGTGGGCTACTCTGTTTAGAATGTTGCTTTAACATTTTGGGTATCTTTCAAACTAAACGTGCCCAGGAACCCCAAGAATGCTGATTACCCCATATAGTGTAGAGGCATGTTTGCAACATTCGAATATGACTAACTCCGGCCTGTTGTTCTAATATTGACTACAAAGTGATAGCTCACTTCTGCTGTTCATTTAGGAAATAAATAACAAAGTCCCTGACATGTGACACAAAGGGTGGAGAAAGTGAAAAGACACATTGGGCCTGATCCAATAACTACTGAAGTCAATGGGAACTTTTCCAGTAACAACTGTGGATCAAGCTTCTGGAGTACTCCATGCAAGGTAATGGTACTGTCTGTGTTGCACTCCTTATGTGTACTGAGAAGCTTGGACAGGGATTTTGTCTTCTGCAAGCACAATCCATCCCCACCCTCCTCAAGGGCTGTACTAATCTGTCACCTATTCAGAGCTGGGGCTACCTGACACAGTGTAGACCTTAGTAACATACAGTCAGCTAAGGATCTGGCTCAATTTATTTTTATGGCACAGAAAATGTGGAGTTTTGAGTAATTAAAAATGTTTTGAGCAAATTCAAAAAGATCTAAATCTGGACTAGGGATGTTAATGAGTACCCGGTTAAAGGGTTACCCAGTAAGCATCACCCTTATTGGTGATTATTGATAACAGTTAACCAGTACCGAGACCAGCCCCGCAGGCCACCACAGTAGCAGCACCTGCGGAGGAGAGTGGGGGGGGGGGGTCCTGGAGCCATGGCAGCAGCCCCTGTGTGGGGCTGGGAGCAGCTGGGCTGAAGCAGTTCCTGCCTGCATTGAAGCCACTCCAGCCTGACCCCAGTGGCTGGAGGGGAGGGCACAACTTCCCAGCTATTCCCAGCCCCATGCTGGAGTTTAACCATAGCACTGTGTTTAAACATTTAACCAATTGAAATGGATTTTATATTCCTAATCTAAACATATTTCTGTAATTTACTGATCTCTCAGTAAGCAATTCTAAAGAAAACAGCTATACCTGAAGTATCTAGACACTCAACACTCTGACTGAAGTTCAGTGGTGATTTTAATGAGCTTCTAAAATATTTGTAAAATATATAATTAAGCTAATTAATTTATGCATTTATGTGCACAGTTCTAGCACCTGGGGCTTGATACTATGGGTACTGAAGTCAATTGCAAAGCTCCTTTTAACTTTAAATGGGATCTGGTGATCATGTTGCTAAGCAGACTAAGTCATATAGTACAAAATATAGTGATTGGCAATCATTTTCACAACTGAACATGCAAGTCCTCAGGGCAGTTCCCGAGGATTAAGTACTAGCTGGAAGGAGCTGATGCCATAGATTGCAACATTTTCTTATCCATTCACCCCGAGGTCGTGTCCTGTGTTGGGGTCATTATTGATAACATGAACTGAACACACATGTAAGTACAGATGCAAATGTTTTGTTAATGTTCCTTATGTAGTTTCTGTTAGTCTACAGAAGGCATTTGGGTGGGAGGAATAGAATACCCTGTAGATATGTTAACAAGGCTTCTTGGGTCATCTGGTAATAATTCATTTAGTTTCTATGTACTATGTTACAACTGGGGAAAGGGGGGAGTGGATAGCAGATTTTAGAGCTTCTCAGAAAGGCAAAGCCAGCAGCAGCAACGCCTTGGTACCCTAAGCAACACAAACAACAACAAATTAATGAAGCTGAGCTAAGCAGGATTTGGATGGTGTAGTCCATTCTCCTGATGTTATTTTTGCACAACAGCCTTAAATACATAAGCAGCATAAAAGTACTCATGTGGCATTGGGGAAAACAGTAGTAACCACTGCTGGTAACCTAAGGGACACAGAGAATTCCTCTCTGAGGGGGAGATCTTCAGCTCACCACACCCAGCATCAAGGAAATTGAAACCAACAACAAAAGGCACAAACAACAAAAGAGAACAGTAACAATAAAAGAAGACTAGTTTGGCAACTTTCACTTAGAATCAATACCCCATGTAACCATGTCAAGCACACGCAAATGTTAAGTAACTGGTAACAGGAAGAGAGCAAATAACTCACAACACATCACTTTTCTGCTGGCATTTCTAATGGCAGATCACAGCATCCTCAAATTTATTTACTGTTTGAACTGTTTCTATTTTTGTACTATAATTATTTTAGGAATCAACATACATGCAAGCCAAGCCATGTTGCACAGACATCACTGGGCAGATCCGACACATGTTATTATTTCAATTTCCTAACTGGACTCATGCACAAGTACTTCCATTGCAGTTAATTGCACATGCAAATAATGTAAAAATTGCCTGCCACCCATGCACCTTTGGAATTCTGTCTGTCAGTTTTTGTGGCCATACGAACCAATTACTTCGATATTCAGAGCAAACTATCACAAAAGAAATGTTGAGTATGGCTCCTGGGGATTGATTGAAAAATGTAAGTCACTGTGGCCCAAGTTCAACAGTGTGCTTAAGTATGTGCTTCTCTTTAATCAGATTCTTAAATGTTTTGATGAATAAGGATCGGACTACTCAAATTCTTAAAGCTAAGGACATGACGGAATGCTTATTGAAGCCTTTTTTCAAGAACATAATCTGCATTATTCACCCACGTTTACTTATTACAGTTACAATTTCTGTATACTTGGATTTTTAATTTAATTTAATTTTTAGGTTTGGTGTAAAGTAAGTGACATCCCATACAAGAGTTCATTATAAAAAACCAGAAGCTCTCAGTGGTTACTAGATTACAGTGTCCTGTGTTCATGGTCAGGCAATGAGCATTTGTTCTGCTGTGATGTTTGTGATTTCCTGTCTGCCATGGTGCTTCAGTGTGAGAAAGAATATCTTGGAACTAAGATGAACTGGAATTTTGCCCCACCTACTCATGTAATTTCAGGTCCAGTGAATTGATTTAAACCCACACTCCTAATAAAAAACAGTTGGGTTTTTTTAATTCTTCTCGGGAAGTTTAGGCCACCTCTATAGTGGTGTAACAACCAAGTTTAAAATCTGTGTTAAAATACAGATGAAAGTCCATCAGAGCTAAGTGGGTTTCTAACATTGTTTGGCCAGCAAAGCCTAAAAATAATTTTGAAATCTTATTTCTTATCTATTCAAGCCTTATATATTATTTTAGAACATACCATACAACTACAAGTAAACTCACAAGGCAAATGCATTGTTTACTGAATAATCAGTACATTATATTAAAGAGTTAGAAATGTGTAAGAAATTGCTCTTTAAAAACAGCAAATGCTAACCAAACAAAATGACAATTGGCAGCACTCATGGGGGGGCGGGATGAACCTTTTTTTCTGTCATGGGCTATTGCCTGGCAGAAAAATCAATCGAGGGTCACTCACCTGCGCGAGGCGGGGTGCAGAGGCTTAGGGCTGCCCTCTCCTTTCATCCCCCTTCCTCCCTGCATCAAGGTGAGCTGGTGCTCACGGCTCAAGCCCTAGAGTGTGTATGGAGAATTATGGTTTTCCTGTGAATTTGTGCAAACCAGCACTCATGGCTTCAGCCCCATGGGAAGCCACTGCAGGCCTGATGAAATCAAGCAATGTTTTGGATCTGGTCCGCACGCCATAGGTTCCCCACACCTGCTTTAGAGGATTTGATTCTGCCAGCTATGGAAGCCCCCCTTTAACATTAGCAAAACTTTTAAAAATCAATACTGTCATAAATTAACATTTTTTAGTCAAGCAGCTGAAGCAAAAAGAGATCAAGAGACAACAAACTTAGTAGCAGCATGCTTAATGCCAGCACCCAGAGCAGACTACATGAGATGGATGATGCAATGATGAAAGGCAAATCCTCATTCCATTTCTAAGCCTACAGGAGAAATGAGCCATGTCATCAATATCATTACTATAGTCTCCCTCTGCAACAGCTGCACTAGCAATGCTGCTAATCACTGGATTTTACCAGGCTGGCTCAGGAGAGGTACAGTATGAGAAAAAGGATCCCTGTGGCTCTGAGCCTAGAATCACTGGCCAAAGCACAAGTTGTTAATGTGAGGTTTAAATACAATAGCAAATAGTTGCAGTGGCTGGTGTAGGCATATGACACTATTACTGCACCTGTCCTTGCATCAAATATTCTCTCTTTGGTATCTGTCCCTTTCTCACTCTCCTTGGTGTTTTTATAGGGCCTGTTGGTTGGTTGATTGGTTTTTTTCTTGTTTTGTTTGGTTTGTTTCTTCAGTAACTCATGGAAACCTTACAAAGGCTAATAGTAATAATAAGCAGAAATAATGCTCTGGGACCAAGATGACCATAGTCACACTAAATAGTACCTAGCACCATGAAAGCCCAAGGAGAAACATGATAGTTGTGGAATAAAGCAATGTCCAACATGAGTAAGGGAATCTCACTAGATATTATAATAATAATATACCGTGTAGATTGAATTATTAAGTAATAGTACCATTATCCAACCTAAATTTTAGTGCACTAATCCCTGCCTATTTTGATACTGCTTATGCCAGGACTGCCACTAGAATGTGGCTCTTCTGTGGAAATATCAACGAACTGACATTTTGTAATTCCTGTTATCACTGCTGATTTTCCTGGGAGTTTCCACTTGACCCCTTTACATAGGGATCCTTTTTCCTGACCTTGTCCGCTACACCTTAACCCCCTTCCTCTTTCAAATCTTTCCTGAAAACACATTCATTTCCACCAGCCCTTTAAACTTTTGCTCTCATCCCACAGCCAAATGTTGTTCATAATAGGAAGGAAACAGGAAAGAATATACAATTTTTGATAGAATGATGTGTCAAACACGACATGCATTATTATGCATCACTGCTTTATATCTCAGTCTGTCTTCTTTCTTGGTCTACTTGTGTTCCATTCAGGCCATAGGTTCTCCTGGGACCTTTTTTTCTTACTTCCTGTAAAGCACTTAGCATATTTCTGGCACTTCATAAATAACAATAATCCTACTATTATTATTTTATAACGTTCTTTGTTTTTTTATGGGACACTACCGAATCCGGGGGTTGACCTGGTAGGTCTTTTTGTTGCTAACATTTATGGTTTACCATAAATGAGTGAGCATCCTTCCTCTTTGTGCATCTTTGTAGAGCTATGCACGTGGAAATCAACCCAACATTCTACCTCTGTTTTCAATAATCATATCAATAATCACAAATCAGGTGGCCAAATTCTCAGCTGGTGGGACTCCACTGACTTCAGCAGAGATAAGTAGCAACTTTGGTCCAATGTAATTTGAAACTATATTTATAACAAAGAAAGCTTGCAACAATGTAACCTATGATAATAAATTCCAGAGTAGCCCTGCAAATTTAACTGGCAGAAGCTAATGATCCTAGTTTTAATCTGTACATTTAAACTAGCTGTGTACTTGACAACCAAACGATTAAAATATTTAAGTGAAAAATCAATTTTAAATTATTATAAGCAGTTGTTTGCCTGCTTGTACTATTGAAATTCTATCTAAGCAATCTAAATCTGTTGTTGGAGTCTCGGCACCAGATGAGCTTTACCAGTGAATACAGCATTAATCATAAACTGTGCATATCAAATTGTTTCCATAGCATTTTACAAAACCCTCAGGAGTAATCACAGCATACAGTTCTAGTCAGCCTATAGGAGGAAAATCTGAAACACAAAGTTCCAGTAACAAGCAGCATACCTCTTTTTCATCCTTTCAATGAAGATTTAAAAGGCTTTTTATATCATTGCTATAAAAACAATTTCAAGAACAGATGTACAACTTTAACTTAACATATACAAATACTTCAACTAAAGGTCGATTTAAAATGACTTTATTTAAAAAAAATGCATTGATAGGTATAAAACATATGCTGACCTGTGCCAGGTGTATGAGGGTCTCTCACTTGGTGACTTTAATGCTGTTTTAGATGTAGTGTACAATAAAATATTATCAAGAAAAAATTACAATCAGATAATTCAGTACAGCAATTCCATTTTGTTAACATTATCGTCCATACCCTTTTTTTCCCCTTATGTGTCTTTGCCAGTTTGCATGTTGTAAAAGTCCATTTGCTTCAGAAAATAATTGATAACAAAAGAGAGTACTTATATCTTTACCAGGTGTTGGAAATTCATATTCCTTGAGACAGATACTGCTGCCCCTATTTAGGGTCAGCAGTACCTTATTCTTGGATTAATACGCATGATTTCAATGGAACAATTTATGGAGTAAGCTACTACTCAGAGTACAGGTGGCAGAGTCTGGCCTTTATAGAACTACAGCATATAATATATATTACTTTTTCATATACACTTAGCTGCTAATGGAAAAGATTTTACCTATCCCCCGAAGGTTTGAAAGACTGCCTAATATTCAAGTTTTTCATGAAGAAAAAAAAAACAATGAAATTGCAATTAAGGTCCTTTTTCCCTGAGCCCCAAGGTCAGTTTTACACTCTGAATAGTTAAATCATCCTTGGCAATAGGCTGAACTTGGCAGAGGTTCTATAATGAGAAATCCAGATTACTAGTATCATTTGTAATGTGAGTGCCCAGCACTTAATCTAGTGCCGTTTGTTTTTGTATTGAATAGCAACGCCTTAAAAGTGGTCAATAGGGATGCTTATGCGTTTAACTGCTTTGACACTAGATACTTTCCTAATCTTTAATTGCACCTTTTAATAATCTGTTCAGTTCAATAAACAAGCAATTACAGAGTCTTCCCACTTCACTTCTGTTGTGTTGGTGGGAGGGACACAGTTCAACTGGCTTCTTGTATTGCTCAGTAAAAATGAGTGAGTTTTCCCTTAAGGTCCTAAAATACATTTCATTGAGGAAAATAGAAACACAAGAGCTGGGCCTTTCTCCTTACTCTCATTCTCCTTTAGATTTGCAGTAGTTGCCTAATGCAGACGTTCAGAAATACAAGTCAGATTCTGGTACTCTTTCTAATTTAATAAAACCTTACTCTGCAAATAGCGTCAGTGATCTCAATGGAACAGATTGTGGAGTAAGGTACTATTGAATTTAAGGGCATTAGAATCTGGTGCTACATCGCTGGGGCCAGATTCTGATGCCCTTATTTGTGGTTTTTCCCTTGTTCCACCCACCCATTAAAATTAATTGATTCTAGCTTTTCCACAAACTCTACTTTCATCCCAATGTATAATAAGTTTATAGATTCCAAGACCAGAAGGTGCCATTGTGATCATGTTGTTTGAGCTCCCTGTAGAAACAGGCCATAGATATTCCCAAAATAATTCCTGGACTACATCTTTTAGAAACATACTCAATCTTGATTTTAAAATTGCCAGTGATGAAGAATCCACTGCAGCTCATGGTAAATTGGTTAATTACCCTCACTGTTAAAAATGTATGCCTTATTTACAGGCTAAATTTGTTTAGTTGCAACCGTCCACCTTTGGATTCTCTTATACTTTTCTCTGTTAGATTGAAGAGCCCATTATCAAACATTTGTTACCCATGCAGGTACTTACAGACTCTAATCAAGTCACCCCTTTACCAGCAATTCTCAAACTTTAGAAATCCAAGGACTCCAATTTTGATTTAAATTTTTTCAGGGACCCCCTGTCCCGCTGCTTCTCGGAGACCCCAGCCCACCTCACTCCACCACCTCTCCCTCTGTCATTCATTTCATCTGGCTGGGGCAGAAGGTTGGCGAGGATGAGGGCTCCAACGGGGGGTATGGGCTCTGGGGTGGGGCCAGTGAAGAAAGTTTTGGGGTACAGGGGTGGCTTCAGGCTGTGGAAGGGAGTTGGAGTGTTGGGGAGATGTAGGATAGGACTCCAGACTGGTGAGGTGTGCAGAAGGGGGTTCCTGTTACTGTTGATCCCAGGAAGTGGCTGCCAGGTCCCTGTGGCCCCTAGGTGCATTGGCAGCCAGAGAGGTTCCATGGTACAGCTCCTGCAGCTCCCATTGGTTATGGTTCCCAGCCAATGGGAACTACAGAGTTGCTACTGAAGTGAGGCCAGTACACAAAGCTTCCCTGGCTGCTCAGGTACCTGGTAACTGCTTTTGGGAGCCACGTGGAACCAGGGGAGGTAGGGAGCCTGCCTTAGCCTCAAGAGGAGAAGAGCTTAGGGAGGGAAGGAACAAAGCAAAGAGGGAGGAGTTGATCAGCAAGACCCATGGATCTCCTGGAGTTCCTTCATGGACCCCCAGTGTGAGAAACGCTACCTTAACCTTCTCTTCATTAAGCTAAATAGATGGAGCACTATAAGACATGTTTCCAAATCCCTCTAATTGCTCCAATGGCTCTTCTTTGAATCCCTTCCAGTTGATCAATATTCTTCTTGTATTATGGGCACAAGACAGTATTTTCAGCAATGGTGGCACCTGTGCCAAATACAGAGGTAAAATAACCTCCCTACTCATACTTGAGATTTGCATTAGCCCTTTTGGGCCCACACACACCATTGGAGCTCACGTTCAGTGATTATCCATAACATCTCTCACCTCATCTTTTTCTGAACCATGGCTTGCCAGGTTAGAGTAGCCCATGTTATGAATGCCAAATTAACACATCTGTTGGGATTTGCTTGGGCCCAGCTTGCCAAGTGATCCGGATTGCTCTGAATGAGTCACCTGACCTCTTCCTCATTTACAATGCCCCCAGTTTTAAGTGCAGGGACAGCATGTTGGAGCATTCCAATCCCTACACTGCTCTGGGAAGGGAGAATGTGTTGCTAGGTCTATAACCACCACACACTTCTTTGTGAGAAAGCATCATTACAATGCCAGGAGCTTTGGCTCTACTGTGCTCTTCTTTTTTTACTCATTTGTGTGTGGACACAACAGAATGGCTTTGCCAAGCCTGTGTCACTTCTCTTGCTGCAGTTATCTGGTGCAGGGGTGTGTGTAGGCATAGGAAGTAGGGGTGCTGCAGCACTCCCAGCCTGCAACTGGGGCTCTGCTCCTGGCACCACACCGAAGGTCCAGCTGCCAACCCGGCAAACAGGTTTCTGCTCCCAGCCCCTGGCTGCCATCCTCATGCCAGGGCTCTGCGCCTGGTATAATGCCCAGGGCTCTGTTCCTAGGCCTGTGTCCAGGGTCCCACCTGTCAAACCCACCCCCATTTGTAGCCATAGCTTTGGCCTCCATTACCCCATCTATGTCCCTCCGCCCCCAGAAGCCACCACTCTGGGGAATGTGGGGACACAGGCAGGGGATTGGCGGGAACAAGGTAAGAAGTTTGGAGACCAATGCTTTACAGTTTCCTTAGCTGGCTTTCAGCACCCCTTACTTTAGTTGTGATGGAGCCAGTCGGGCTCTGGGACCCTCTTTCCTTGCTGGGTCCCAGAGCCTGGGCTCCAGTACAAGTTCAAATCTCTCTCCTGTACTCAAACAACCCCTAAGCCCATGCCAAATGACATAGGCCAGCCCATTGGTGTTTCATTGAACTGTAGATCTACAGTTAACAAATTCATGTCCAATTCACCAAATGCTTTCCATCAAAAAAAGATGTGTCATTCAGAGGATATTAAAATGGAGCATCTTGATTTTTTTTTACTCAAAATTATGTTTTGTTTCCAATTTTACTTCACTTTTATTTAGAAAGAGGAAAAAACTCAAAAGGAAAAGTTACATTATATTGGGGGTTAACGGAAATATTTTGTTCAACCTAAAATTGATTTGTTTTGTTTTGTTGCTTAGGCCCCAGAACTGAATAATCAGTTATATGCACAACTCCACACAGCCATTAATATTTTGCTCAACCTCCCAATGTAGAACCCGAGCAAGATTCTTTCCTGGGCCAAATATGGAGGCATCAAAGACCCGGTCCTGAGGGTTGGTTAGTGCCTGTCCTGGTGATGCTTAATGCACTTGCTAGGCTGCTTTAAGTTGCATGATTTCTGTAGTACTAGGCCATATGCCACTAAAGAATTTGCATACCTCTAGCTCCACTCCTCCACAGCTCTTCTCCAGTTCTGCTTGCCCCCTCCCTTCTCAGACACTCACACCTCTTACACTGAGGGCCAGGGAGGAAAGAGGGCAGCTAGAACAGGACCCAGATTCAGGACCCATTTATATCAGCAAGATGTTCCCCTACCTACACTAAGGGAACTTCCTGCCAGCCATCTGTAAACAGTATCACAATAGGAAATCTGGCCCACAGTTTGCTAGTCTCATCCCAAACAAGATGCATGGTCTTTACTATAGTAAAGACATTGTGATTTTGGAAGTGATGATGCTGTATCTCAGCTCTTCTTGATGACACAATTCTCTTGCTCAAACAGATGGTCCAAAAGTGCTGGGAGCATGTGAAAGCTCTGTACATGTGTTTTATGGGCTCTAAGCACACACACACACACACACACACACAACTCAGCGTAAAGAGAGTTGGTGAGTTATTGACCTCTGTGGAAAAGCTGGAAAGGTAACCACACTGCAGACACAGATGTTCGATGCATGCAAGCCCACAGGCTTGCTGAACTGACACACTTCTTAAGTTCTGTGACACATTAACTTTTTTTCCCTAATTCACCACTGCAGAAACATTCTATGGAAATATTACTGGGATTGTGCAGCTCAGGTATTAGGAAGCCTTTTCATGATGTAAAAAAAGACTTTTACTGTTTAGAAGCAGACACAATGTCTTTAGTATCAGAGGGATAGCTGTGTTAGTCTGAATCTGCAAAAGTGGCGAGGAGTCCTGTGGCACCTTATAGACTAACCGAAGTGTTGGAGCATAAGCTTTCATGGGCAAAGACCCACTTAGTCAGATGCATGTAGTGGAAATTTCCAGAGGCAGGTATAATTATGCAGGCCAGAATCAGTGTCTTTAAGTGCTCTGGGTTTAAAGTTTCAAAGTAAAACTATTTTTGAGGCATCCCAGCAAAAATATCCTGGTCAAGATATTTTTTTACCATGGGAATATTGTTTTATTCTGTCATAAGGCTGGAGTAATTGAAAGGATTTTGCTCACATTTTTGAAAGATTTCACCTGTAGGTAGAGCTCCAGGCTTTGTTCCTATTACTCTAAGTCAGTCTCATGACCAGCATTTTGTGTATGGGGCTGAGGAGGGTACAAGACCATAGCCTCAGCAAGACATATGACACACTCATTCTAGGGCAATGAGGACCAGAACTCACCTCTTGAGCTTTGGCAAATCAACCAGCCAAATGATAGTGGTCTCCTCTGCAGACCCCACTCATTCTACATCAGCCATAATTTGACTGGATATACTTTCTGAAAACCAAGACTCAAAGTGAACTCACACAGTGATGTAGTCACACTTACATAGCCCCCTTCTACAATGCTCCTGGTTACCCAGAGTGATAGCATCCACTAATTCCTCCCTCTGTGGTAAGTCTGTGGCCCACATTAAGATCAGGGTTCTCTGCTACTTATCTTCTTGCCTCAGAAAATGACTGAGCAGAGATACCTTGTCTTGCTTTGGAAAGCCAACTCGCACTCCAGAACGTGGTACTATGCTTCTCTGGGTTTGGGGCACATAAGGGCAGGCTATGCTGGGCCTGTAAGTTGCCTTGGCATGTCAGTTAGGATCCAGAGTCAGTAACTCTTCCTCTCCATGATGATGGGGAGAGCAGGGCTGTTACTCCCTCTCACAGAGGCAGGCAGGTGTGAGGAAGGGTCAGAATCTCAATTTCTTTTCCAACATGCCCTATCTGGCAGAGTTAAGTCAGTTGAGAGGGATAAATAATGTGCTGCTGGACAAGGGTTTTAGTAGATTTCTTTGCCTTGCCATAAGGGAGAACCACCAAATTAACTGTGACTCTCAGAGTGACAATTTGCTGTCTATGCTGCCCCTCTCTTAGGTTATTTCTAATGTAGTCCACAGGAGGAAACTGTACTACTGGGCTCTTTGGGAAAATGCTGCCTGGGACAGACCTCAAAGATATAGACTAACTCTGGGTCCAAAGCTTCAGGGGTAGCCGAGTTAGTCTGTACAGGAAAAAACAACAAATGGTCTGG
>CM057847.1:44018734-44043159 GCA_030068395.1 Apalone spinifera
TTCCGTTAAAAGTATTTGCGCAAAATCATGCCAGTCTAGACGAAGCCAGAGAGACGAGTGTTTCTTCATGAATCATCAAACAACCACCATGACCCACCTTAGGTAACTAGCAGCTATGGCTAGAAGGCATATTATTCTGAACATTGTGGGTGCTATCCACTTATTTTAGTATGCCCTCAGACAGCTGACATTCATCTTGTGCTTTAGCATATGGTCCTTTAATACCTTAAATAATTTAGTGGCCTGCAGAATACTATGAGGCAATCGGCTCTTATAACTAAAGGCATCTGTGGCACCATTATTAAGAAAAATACATTATTGATATTTTATGAACCACTAAGCTATTAACCATTTTAAAAATATGTTATAACTCATCAAAAAAGGGTTAATAGTGCAAAGCGATTATTTATTAAATGTTATTTGGCAATTTTCCCACTCATCTTTAGCTAGAATGCCAATCTCTTCAATTGTCTGGCAGATTCTAGACATAGGTCTTTGTGTATATTGCTTTTGTACTCTTTAAATATTATAAATTAGCTGTTATGTGCTTAAGCCTCACAAAACAATCCATTTGAAAGACAGTCTGGCAACATGAAATGTGATTTGTGAAAAAAAAGTTATGAATATTATGATTTTAAATCAGAGACTTTTGGCTTTTCTTTAAAGTCAGATAATCATAACTGATCTGATTGGAAAGATAAATACCATTTGCATTGATAGGCTGTATGCAAAATGCCACCCACTGAAATCAAAGAATGCTTTTATACAAATTTATAAGCAAAAATCTGAAGTTACATTACAGATTTAGGATCCAGTCTTTAAACTGTTACTTATGTTCAATGTACGCTTGTGTGAGTAGCTCCATTGGCTAAAATAAGACCAGTTGCACAGTAAGTGTTGTTGGACCAGGCCCCACTAAAATAACCAAAGCATAGCAATCTTGGGCTGTAATGAATATTGAGCAATCTTCTCTTTCCTGATTCCTGAGTGTTGCTCATGGATAATATAACAACTTACTGTGCTGTACCTTGCATAAGCATCCAAGGGCAGACTAATAGTACCATCAGACTGGAGGATTCTCAAAGCCCTAACAAACTCTATGCATATGTATAGATCATATCATCCAATATTTGACCAGCAAGTGGGCTGGAAATAAAGAGATTTTTAAAATGGGATGAAAATTTGCCACGGGATCATGTAATAATCTTGTAAGAAGTCATGGCCTTAATTTGCAGGTCATCCAAGGGTGCGTCTACACTGCATCCTAAACTCGAAACAAGATATGCAATTTGAGCTATGCAAATTGTGTATCTTATCTCGAATCTATTTCAAAATAGCTTATTTTGAAATTTGGCATGTAACTCCTTCAATTTATCCCCTTTTATAGAAACTGAAGATTAGCCTTGAGGAGGGATGAAGATCAAACCACAACTGACTATGTATTATAGGAATAAGGGAGCATTTGCTATATAAACATCATTGGTTTTATCCTAACTCAAAGGCACTCTGATTATGAACACTTTCTTTCTCTTCACTTGTGCTGTTCTTGTACTGTATGGTCAGCCATCTCTGCAGCACATCTGTAGAACATTTTCACCAACCAGCTTTTTGAGTCCCTTCACATCCTTTGACTGGGCCAAGCATGAAGAGTCATTCCCCCATATGACAGGTGATTGCACCACTCAGACTGGCTAACTATTATCTGCCTTCCTACTATCCTGAGATGGTTTTTACAGGGACCAAGTCACTACTAACTTCCAGCCGTTGTCTTGCTTTTCTTCATTCCTTCAGCTAGCTGCCAGATAGTATTCCATCAACAACCAGTTCAAGTAATGGCTTTAGTTTAGTCCCAATGCATCTAACAGCTTTCCCAAGTGGCCCTTAAGTTTCTTCACTTGAAGAGCGAGGACATAGCCAAACCATTCTTAGCAACTCACTGTGATGTGAGATGCACCATATGAGGGAGGAATGGAGAAAATATTTTTTAAAAGAGAGAGATTCTTCTCAAGGAGACAGGGTTTTTGTATGGTTGAAGAGTTCACTTGCCAAGAGGAGTGACGGTCCAACTTTCTTCCAAGGCACAGATCTCCAGGTGCTAGTCTCTGTTTCTCAGGTGGGAACAGGTGATGTGGAGAGAGGGGGGAAAAAATCACTTGATGATTACCTGTCCTGTTCACTCCCTCTGGGGCACCTGGCATTGGCCACTGACGGTAGACAAGATACTGGGGTAGACCTTTGGTCTGACCCAATATGGCTGTTCTTATGTCTTTTTGTTATGCTCCCAGGCAGGGGCCTATGCAAATGCCACAAACTAGCTTCTTGTTCCCTAAGGGCACAGTTCTCTTAGTGGTTGGATCAAAATCAGCCACTGGGCCAGGTGCACAATACTGGGTGGTGTATGCATATGTTCATAAATAGACTGACATGTCTGCACCCATATTAGCATGCAAAAGGTGCCTGGCCTCTCAGGATGTATCTAGACAGCTGGTAAGAGTATGCCAGGTAGACAGACAAGAGCCAATTGTGCTCAAGTTAGTGAACTAAAAATAGCAATGTGATTATGGCAGGTTGGATAGAAGCCCAGGCTAGCCCCCTAAGCCTGGGTCTAAACTAGGGCATTATTTCAAAATAATCCCACTTGGGTCAAATTTATAAACTGAGCATCTAGATTACCAAACCCATTATATCAAAATAACGTTATTCCCCAAGGAGAGCAGGAGTACAGATTTCAAAATAACCAGCCCATTATTTCAAAATAACAGGCTGGTAATTTCAAAATCTGTACTCCTGCTTTCCTTGGGGAATAACACTAATTTAGAAATAGTTATTTCAAAGTAGCATTAGTGTGGATGCTCTGATTCTGCTAATTCAAAATAATTGGCCTCTGGAGGCCTCATGCAGCTGCAGCTGTGACTGCTCTGTTCACACTTAGCATCTCCACTGCTCCCCTCCTCCTGCTGAGCTTAAAAGTCCTGGCAGCAAGAGAATGGCAAGATGTGAAAGCCCTGTGGGACACAGCAGCAACCACAGCAACCGTGAGTGACCCCAACGCCCTCTTAGAACCTCCTATGACTGCCCGCACTCCTGCCACTCCCTCAGCTGCCCCTGGCCAGAGATGCAGGAGAGCTCCAGCATCAGACTGGTACAGAGATCGTGGACTTCATCAAGTTCTGGGGGGAGGATACCAAACTCTGGGATCTCCACATCAGAAAAAGGAATGCCAAAGTCTATGGCTCGGTCACAGCCAGCCTGGCCAACAAAGGGCACACCCGGACACTCGACCAGTTCGGGATGAAAATAAAAGTGCTCCAGCAGGCCTACCAAAAGGCCAAGGAGCAGAGTGGACCCTCCAGGGTAGTACCACACGGCCAGACTACATCTACACTGTCCAGTGTTGTGCAAGAACATATACAAATGAGGTGCAGCGATGAATATCACTGCACCTCATTTGCATACTTAATGAACCACCATTTTTGCGCAAGAGACTTTTGTGCAAGCAGGAGCAGCCTACAGTGCTCCCTGTGCAAAAACCCACTCTTGCACAAGAGCCGTTCTGCGTGAAAATAAGCGGCAGAATGGCTCTTGCATAAGAAGGGGTTTTGCGCAAGAAGGAACACTGTAGACTGCTTCTTCTTGCACAAAAAGTCCCTTGCGCAAAAATAGTGGTTCATTAAGTATGCAAATGAGGTGCAGTGATATTCATTGCTGCACCTCATTCGCATATGTTCTTGCGCAAGAGAGTACAGTGTAGACGTAGCCTCCACTGGTACTACAAGAGGCTGGGTGCCATCTTGGGAGGGGGCTGGTAACATCCCCCTGCCACTGTTGTCAAGTCCAGCCAGGACACATCCAGTGTCAACTTCCAGGAGGGTGAGGTGGAAGAGAATGACAGCAAAGCGGAGGAGGAGGAGGTGGTGGCCAGCCAGGTGACCATGCCCGCCAGCCAAGATCTGCTCCTCTCCCTGGAGCTAGTCCCCCATCCCAGGATGCCTCCCAGGCTTTGAAGGAACCCAGGTGAGTTCTGTAATTTCCCTAGCTACACATGTGCTAGGCTGCATGCTCCTTTCTTGATCTCAGCTTGGGGATTGCACAAGAGCCTGTGCATGGGTGTGAACATGGAGCACTAGTCTGGAGCATTCAGTCCCATGATGCTACCAAACAGGAACCCCTCAATCCTTGTCACAAGGTTCCTGGAGCTCTTCGTGGTAGGACACCTTCCCACAACAAGCCACCACTAAGAAAGTCATGGAACCACAGAGCAGCGCCGCACACAGTACAGGGCCATACCCGCTGTCAGGCAAAATTTGCTCTTGATAGATTCATGGAGGTTAAGTTTATCAAGGGCTAATAGCCAGGATGGGTAGGAATGGTGTCCCTGGTCTCTGTTTGTCTGGAAATGGGGGTACGTCTATACTAGCTCGTTAGTTTGAGGTAGGTAGGGTAATTAGGGCAAGCGGAGTTTGCAAATGAAGCCCAGGATTTAAATATCCCAGGCTTCATTTGCATGTTCCTGGGCACCGCCATTTTTAAATCCCACTTAGTCCGAACTCCATGCCAGCAGCTACACGCGGCACGGAGTAGGTAGTTCAAATTAAAGTTCCTAATTCAAACTACTGTTACTCCTCATTCCACACGCATGTGCCCTTCCGCAATCCGGGGTGCAATTAAACTGTCTGCCCAGGGCGCCGGAATGGCTCTGTCCAGCCCTGCCCATGAGCCTAGCACTGCAGCATCTCTGGCTGCATGCTGTGAGGGCTGTGGCATCTGCAAGGACAACCCGAGCACAAGAGGCACATGCCCACTGCATCTCTTTTGTGTCCTGTAAGGGGGCAGGCAGTGGAGGAGTGGCTTGGGAGATGCAGCCATAGAGAGGAGCTCCTGAAAGCATGCGCTGCAGCTTCCCTCACCAACCCACTCTCCTAGTGCTCTCCCCAGAATGCTTCCAGGCAGTGCTTTTTTTGTTTAACAGGAAAAAAGAAAAAAAAAAGGTGCCAGTGCTCCAGGGAAAAGTTGTTGAGCTCTGACTGGAGGTGCCGGTACTGCATCTGGAGGTGTCGGTACTTCATAATGGGCAGTACCATCCCAAAAAAAGCACTGCTTCCGGGGGCTCTGAGTTCAAGACAAGCTCCCAGCAATGTGGATGTGCTATTTTTGGAATAATGCTAACTAATTTCAATGCTTCCCCATAGTGGGGACTTGCTATTTCAATTTTGTTAAATTGGAAGTTAAGTCAATTTTAGTAATTTCGAAATAGTTTCCTAGTGTAGACATGCCCTAAGTATGTACCCAAGGTGGGGTGTGATTGTAGTTGGATGGCTCATCCTGATGCCTCACCCTCCCATGGCCAGAGCCCCAGCCACCTTGAGCAGAGCTGGCTTTTTGTCTGTCTCACTGGGCTGGGAAACACCCTCTCAGCTGCTACGTAGACATATCCTGAGAGGCAATGCTTGTATTTGCATGTTTATGTCTTTCTTTCTATGGGCACAGGCACAAACTAGGCGTTTCATACATGCACATCTGGCATGTGAAATCCTTGCCTTAAATCTTATTGAAAGTCAATCTCTTAATGAACAGACAAACACGCTGTGCTTGCAATACAGGGCTTAATATTCAGTTAGGTAGTAAATTCGGGGAATAACAGGTTAGTAACAGATCAGCTTCTAGATTTTTAAAGATGTACTATATGATCATTATGAAATTTTAGCCACAACTATTTTCTTTTTTGGATACCAACAGAGAGCTAGTGACTGCACTACATTTATTCTCTGTTTGTCAGTTCATACAACCAAGCAAACAGGAAAACATCAATGCTCCTTTCACTCCGGTTCTAAACACAGATGAATTGCAACTGTTTGTGTGTTCTGACTGAGACAACTGGGTACAATGTAATACCTAGAAGGAGGCATCTGATACTGTTTCTGTATGCCAAATAATGCCCTATACTGTCTGCACCCAGGACTCAATCCTGGAAGGAACTGAGTACTGGGAAGTGCAGAATGTCCTGCATTACCCCTAACATTCGTGGCAGTTGATGGTATGCAAAACCTTGTAGGGCCAGATCCCGAAGGAGCATTTACAGGATTCTAACACCAAAAGTAGTGTGCCTTCAAACCCAGTGAATAATAACTACTATGTAATAGCTGCTGTAGCAAAAACTCAAAACAGTAACATCAGCCAAACAGAATGCAGCTAATTCAAAACAAGATATGCACATGATTCAGTGCATGGGAGTCAGTTATGCATTAGGTGATTCTGACTGCAATTTATTAAAAGCCAGGCTCTCCCATGATATTATTAGGATACTGCACATATAAAGCTGCTGGGGGGAGGGCCTAATATAATATAGGGTAAAGGGTTTGAGGAAATTCCAGTGTTTTTATAGCAGGCCAAAGTCTTCTGTTTTATTTTTTTCTAAGCTTTTTGGCTACGATTAGGGGTGGTATAGGCACTTACTTGTGTCTAGTAGGGCTTATCTTTCCCATCTCTGATCCAATAGTCCTATTGAGGAAAGTCCATTGGAGACTTGGCGTGAGAGTGATTGGCAATTCCAATCAAACCACCAGGGGGGAAAAAAACCTGAATATAGAAGGCAATACATCTGTGTTTCCAACTCTCTTCCCTTGCCTGCTGCTCTCTCTCCAGAGCAGATGGATGGTAAAAGACCCAATTACTTCTTGCCTAGACACGTGAGCTGGATACTGTTCATAGTGATGTGTAAAGGGAGTTCCTACTTCTCTTAGTCCCTTGTGTAGTCATACAGGCAGAGAGTTTGTCTATGCTGCCCGCAAACTCTGGCTGGGCTGTGCCAACAGACTTGGGCTAAGGGGCAGTTTAAACGCAATGTAGATGTTCAGGCTTGGCCTGGGTTTGCAACCCTGTGAGGTGGGAGGGACCCAGAGGTTGGGCTGCAGTCTGAACCAGTCTATACCACAATTAAACAGCCCTTTACCCTGATGCCCACAAGTCCATGTCAATTGGGATTTGCTGGCCACAGGTGTCTAACTGCAGTGTAGACCTCCCTTGAGTTGCTTTATGCCAAAGCTGAAGATTGGTATTTCTTTAAAAAATAAATATATTCAAGTACATTCTGAAAAAAGTAGAATTATTTCCATAGGTGTGAATGCAATTCTCTGCGTGGAGGACAAACAAAAAAACAAATAAAATATGTAAGCCAAGGCTACTCCACATTACTTTGCTCACAGAAAAATCCAAACCTCTTAATAATCCAACATGTAAAAGCAAGACCTGATAAACAGAACTGAGAGCTAGTCTTCCACCATCCATTAGCATTAAAGCCAAAGCACTTTAGTCCTTCCTGCTGAGCCCAGTGAGGAGATAACTGACATCATTTTCTGTGTGTCTTCACAGTTGTTGTAACCTCATTATTCTTTGAATTATCTTGGCTGCTAGTCATTTTTTAGGTTTAGTTGGTGCCATCTCGTCTGTAAAGCTCTGCAGTCAAAATTACAATGCGGAGAAAGGTCACAACACAAAAAATAAGTCTGTCTCCATCTCGTAGCACTTGTAGAACTGCTTTAGTTTCCTGAATTATTCATTATTTCTTCTTGTTTTCAGTTCTTGGTAATTGTCTGATCTCATCCTGCTCATTGCAACTCAGCAATAATGTTCTGTGAATGCTAAACCAGTTTCTTTTCCTCTCTTTCATGTCAATTGCTTTTACCGGGTCTATTGGAATTCTGTAGTTGGGGGGGAAGGTAATACATCAGCACAGTACAAAACAGCTAACCCCTGCAAGTGTAATATCCAAGAAGCCTAGTATCATACAGTTCATTGCCAGCAGTTAATAGCAGAAAACTATGACAGAGAATTTACCTAAGTGATCTCCCTCTTCCCATAGAAAAGAAATGCCTGGCTCATACCAAAAAGTTGATAAGGCCATTGGTGCTGCATTGTTTTAAAAGGTCTGTTTGTTCTTCTGAAATAATTGGGCTCTCTCCTACCTGGACTTTTCCTGTTCTGTTTGACATACCCTAGGGGTTAGCCAAAAATATAAGGTTGTATTTGTCAAAATGCAGATGCTAAAATTACCCAAACATCAGGATAAAAATGGGAAAATGCTCTGTCCCTAACACACCCTAAAAGTTGGAATACTGAGAAAGTTGGAATAACCTTAACAAATGGCTTCCAATGACAGGTGCCATTTCCCCATTTTCCCTGGTCAGCTTTAAATGTCATCATTCACCAGCAATATTTAGACTATAGTATGAGACTCATCACAGCTTCTCACTATACTTAGAACAAAAAGTAGCTGAGGTATCTCAGCCACCACGATGTCATAAATAGCAGCACCTGCTGACCGCCGCAGGATCACCCAGGGCTACATTGCGTCTTTACTCAGAGCCCTTTGGAGGGGGGAGGGAGGGCATTGCTGCTAGAAGAGTTCAGGGTTCAAATAAGAACTAGATACATTCATGGAGGTTAGGTCCATCAATACTTATTATCCAGGATGGGTAAGGAATGGTGTCCCTCGTCTCTGTTTGTCAGGGGCTGGAAACAAATGACAAGGGAGGGATCACTTGATGATTACCTGTTTCTGTTCACTTCCTTTGGGGCATCTGGCATTGGCCACTGTTGGAAGACAGGATACTGGGCTGGTTGGACCTTTGAACTGACCCAGTATGGCCATTCTTGTGTTCGGGTTGGTAATTCATTAATATATGTAATGTGTTCAGACCATCAAGTAGGAGGAGCTATAAAAGTGCAAAATAAGGTACTAAGTGACTGAGGGTGAGATTCAGGAAAGCACATATGCATGTGCTGTGACTTCAGCCTATGCTTAAAGCTAATTAATTGTATTTGGGTCTTGCTTAAGCACTCTTTCTGCATAGAGCTGCATGATAGGGTGCTGAGAGCCAGTACCTGACCCAGCACTCTGATCACTTAAGCATTAATTCGTGCCTCCTCCCAGAAAAGGCCTGGTGGAGAGTGGAGTACTTAATTACCTAATCATAGTAGGGAAGGGGAGCTGATGAGCTAAGGTCTGGTCTATACAGACTTACATTGGTAAAATATCATCATTCAGGGATGTGAAAATCCACATCCCTGAGCAATGGAGTTATACCAACTTAACCCTTGGTGCAAAAAGTACTATATCAATGGGAGTGTTGCAAATGGAGACCTGTCCACATTGTCCCATTAACTCAGAGGTGAGCGAAAAAGCAATGGAAGAAAGGGCCCGGGGAAGGCTAGCAGGACGGAAAGGAAGGAAGAAACTGATGAGCTATCTGCCAGGACAAGAGGCTGAGGACTAATACTAGGGATGGGATCACGATACTACACGGGATCATGGTGGTGGTTTGTTGGAAGTAACACAAAATAAAACTCACAAGGGCGCTAACTAACACCAAGACTGTTTGTGTGGGATCTCAGGACAGGACTGAAGCCTGCCCTGTTACAGAATGGTTTCCTGAATTGGAGACCTTAGCTAGACATCTTGCAGAATAGAATTTAATTTAGATAGTGTAATCTAAACCACTTGAAGTTAGAGACTTAGATACTGCTGAGGTGAACTCCCAACCTCTGAAGCTTTTTCTGAACAGATCACTTGAATTCCCTTTTGTATTTATGACTCTGGATTATACTTAATCTCTTTCCATACACTTTTAAGGCTCTGTGGTCAGGTTTAGCTGGGGAGCAAATGGGTGCAACTCTGCTAACTTCAAGGCAATTCTAAAACTGACAATTTTCTCAAGCACATAAGTTACCATAGTTCCTGTCATTTTATTACACTGATATTTCACTCTCACATTTTGTCCTGTGCTCATAACATTTTCCATCTGGGGTACTTTTCTAATCCTTTTGAGAGGCCCTGGATTTTATATAAAATCAATCTGCAGTTCTCATGCCTGGAGACAGAAGAGCTTGAGTTTACATCTCGACTGTAGGCTTCTTTCGAAAGAAGCTTTTCTGGAAGAGATCTTCTGAAAAAACTTCTTCTGAAACAGCGTGTCCACACTGCCAAAGCTCATCGAAAAAGTGATCTGTTTTTTCGAAAGATAGCATTCACACTGAATGGATGCTATATTGCATTTAAGCTGTGAGTGGCCACCAAGGGACCTGTGCTTTTTCCTCTTTCCTCTTCTTTGAAATAATACCCTCTTTCTCGTCCACACGCACACCTTTTTGCAAACGAGCTCTTTTGGAAAAGACTTCTTCCTTGTAGAAAGAAGTTTACCAATGTCGGAAAAACCCCTCTGTTCTTTCAATTTTTTTTTTTGAAAGAACGCAATTGTAGTATGGATGTAAGTGAAGGGGTTTTTTTTGGAAAAACAGCCTTTTTTTCTGAAAAAAGCTCTGTAGTGTAGATAGTCTCAGTAAAGAAACCTATTGTATATGATTTGTTAAAAAGCCATATACTTCACTGTTGGATGGGGAGGGTTCTACCGCTAAAGTTACCTTCTTATGAAATCATAATAAAATCACTGAACTACTTACAGCAGAAAATCCTTGAAAATTAAGATAGTGATTCTATTATATAAAAGATGAAAGAGCAGCTATCATTGTGGTTCTCTTTTGGGGTTAAGAACAGGAACCAACTAAGCCCTGTTAGGGGGAGGAAGGGAAACCAGTGAAGATATATTTCAAATAGCTGAAAAAGTACAAAGCTTGTGCTTTTTGTCTCTTCTCCCAAAGGAACAGTGAAGTCTATCCAGCCAGAGTCCATGAAAGAAGAACAAAGGCCGAGGCATCATGTGGATAACGTTACAGACTGATTATAATTCATGTGATGCTATTTTATTACTGATGGAACAAAACGGGAATAATTTCTCTGTATGGACATTATTTCCTGTGGCTTTATGATACTGGGGCCATTTTCCCCAGAAACAACATGGTATATTAATTTACTCCCCATACCATAGGAATTTCTATTTGAAATGTCCTTTAAAATAAGTTATTTATCCTTCTGGATTAATTTAATTCTTTTTCTTCTCGGTTAGAATATTCCAGTTATTCTGCCATTAAGCTGCAGGATTTTTATGTCATCCCAGAAAACTTTATATGGAAAAATATCTTAGGGGTGGTAGATTTATTAGCCAGATATGTTTTAGGGAATTCAGCTAAAGATGAGCCAAGCCATTTCTTTCGTAAGGATTCAGGTCCCTCTGAATAAACGAGGAGTAAAAAGAGAAGGCAGAGAGACCCAGGATTCGGGAGTATGTTTTTTTCTTGAAAGTAAAAATGACCACCAGTGTGCAATGTCCTGTTTTCCCAGAAAGCTGTGGAGTTAGGAATACCAACTGCATTGTCATCATATAAGAATGACTATAGTGGGTCAGACCAAAAGTCCATCTAGCCCCGTATCCTGTCTTCTGAAGGTGGCCAATGCCAGGTGCCCCAGAAGAGATGAACAGAAAGGGAATCATCAAATGATCCATCCCCTGTTAAACATTATAAATAGGGCTGAAAATGGACAATTATAAATGTATAATTATCACAAATACTATGTTCATTTACATGGGGACGTTAACTCTGACAGATTCCTCTACACGCTTTGGAAACTCAGCCTTATTCGCCTCAGACCAGATTCTGCAGGAGAGTCTGCAGACCAGTTTTACCGTACTAATTTCATTGCCCTCATAAATTAACTCTTAATATACCCCAATGAATGAGAGAGGAAAATAAGCCTCTGGCCTGCACCTTGCTCTCTACCTCTCTCATAACCAACACTAAGGGACATCTTAAGGTCTCAGTTTAGAAAAGCACTTACCCATATGCTTTATGGCTTTTGGCCCCTAGAACATAACATCTATCCAACTACTGCTCTGAAGTAACCATATGATTCCAGTGCAATTATGTTCAACCGGTAACAAAAAATATGTCTACAGAGTAACCAGTTTTCGCTAGTCACTTGAGTATCACTTAATGTGTGTACACAGACATTTATGCAAAGGAATTACTCCCCCTCCCCCACTGAGATGAAACCCCCTCTGGTATAGAAGGCCGCATCTGTCATTTAACGTTGACTAAACGATGCTTTTTGGTCCCACATGGGTCTAAATTTTCTGCTGTCATAAATGGGCAAATCTTTCATTGAAGTCAGCTGTGTTGTACACATTTACACCAGTAAATAATGTGTCTCACTAAATGGCTATTTGTTGCCAAGGTCCCCAAAAGGAATGGAGCCTGTTGAGATGTATGACAACCCTCTAAAACTTACTTAACTTTACAAATTGGGTTACCTCAAAAAGATCTCAGATACAGCTGATCCAGCAAGAATGGGAGTGTGGCTGGAGAGGGGACCTGGGGAGTAACAGGAGAGTCAGAGGTTTCGGCATAGGATGGATATTTTGCGATGGAAAGTGCTACCCAATCACAGTGTGACATCTCATTTTTTTCACTAGTCCTTAAAATAGCCATTTGGGGCAGGGTTTAGCTCTTTTTTTAATGCTCATAACAGTACCTCACACGTTGGGTGCTGTCAAATAGATAATAATAATTGCCACTTTTCTATTAGCAATGGTGACAAAGCCAGTTCAGCTGTGAAATGAAAAGATCTCCTGAAGCTGCAGCAACAAGTCTAAATTCAGGAAATTTTCCCAAATTCTGTCTTTTATTGCAGGACAGTAGAAATATATATTTTTTCCTCTGAGACTTTAAATTGTCTCCTGAAGAATATTGCTAACAGAAGGAAAGCATCTGGTGAATGACTTACAGTAAAGCAACATTTGGCTTGTACAGTAATCTAAGAGATTTTCTGGGTTTTTCAATGGAGTGGGAATAGGAATATATTAAAAATTGTAATAATGATTTATAAATTAGCAAAGACTGTCATCACACTTTTTTTTTTATAGCTAATCTAAATGGCAGCCACAGTGGAGTCTGGTTTGTCTCATGTTCTCCCTCTCCGTAAAACCAGGCACAGACACTTTGCTGGATATTCAAAGTGCTTTTATCTTTGCCTACGGAGACCCCCGAGGATTGAAAACAGGAAGAAGGTGTGGCAAGGGGATTTGTATCCCCAGCCTTTTGGAAGGACATGACTTTGGAGAGCTCTCTTCAAGTGTGGCATTTTAGCCAGGATTTTTTTTTCTGTTTAATAGGACATCAGAGAAAGGAAAAAGCTTCAATATGGCCCAAATACTGACCCCAAACAGCAGCAGAATAATTTTTATGCTTCTCTCAGCCAGGGCCAAAGATTAATTTTTCTAACTATAAAGTGAAGGACAGGAGTCCAATTTTCAAGAATGGATTTCTGCCATGATATCCTCAATTGATAATAAAAAAGGGGGGGATTTCATGAGGTAAGGAAAAGATTAGAAAGGATGGATCTCAGTACACACAAGTGAGAATGGATAGGTATGGCAATAAATGCTTTCAGAATGAAATGCTAAATCACTACTGTAGCCAGTTCCTCAGACTTGCTGTCCAAAATGCTTGTGATGACATCAGGGGTGAAGAAGATGTTGCAGGAGTAGTGGATACTTTTAAAAATTTAGTCCTGGCCTTTTGCCCCTCCACAGTGACTGGGCTATCATGGCAACTACCTAGATTATAAGCTGTTTGAGGCAGGATGTGATGGGTCTGCCGGGACCCACACCGCGTCCAGCAGGGGGTGGGGGAGTGTCAGTGAGGACAGGCACTGTGAGCGGTGAACCCCCTGCCACTTTGCAGGGAAATGGGGGAAACTCCACACTACTGCTGGCAACAGGCTGGTGGGGGAAGCCCAGCCACTGGCCTGCAAGCAGGGGTGGAGGAGAGGAGGCGAGGTATCCAGGGGGCGATGCCAGCTCACGTCAGAATGCCGGCCCATGTCAGGACACCCATGAAGGGCAGCACCAAGATGGCACAGAAGCCAGCAGTCCCTTTCCAAAGGACACTCAGCCAGGAAGGATGGGGGGGCCCGTGATTTGGAAGGACCTTCCGAAGAAGTGGCTGGAGAGGACAAGCTGGAGCAGACCTGAGAGGAGGGAGGCTCGGGACAGACATTGACTGCCACACAGAAGATGGTCCGGCGAGGAGCCTAGTAGAAACAGGGGGTCAGAGGTCCGGAGACACCAGACAGTGGGAGGGGAAGGAAGCAGACTGGAGCAGGGCCATTCTATCGCCCATGGGCTGACGAGTTTCGGGGGGACACCCCGTCAGCCAGGTAGGGAGCTGCAAATCCCTACACCATAGGGCCTCATGCTGGGACCCGGTGGTGAGGGAGGGCCCACATTCCCCCTTCCCCCTCCCTTTGAGATGGTTGGCCAGGTCACCCAGTATGCTGCTGCGGCAGCCGTAGTGCTACTCTCACAAGTATTGTACTTCAGAGGGGAAAAGGGAGCAGAGAACGCACGCTTTTTGGGGGAACATAAGGTGGGCAGAGTGCTGGGCCACTGCCCAAACTCTGGGCAGGGGAGCTCAGCATCCAACAGACTCGCTACACAGGGACTTTCCTTTTGTTCTGCATTTGTACAGCACCTGGAACGGTGAGGTATAAAATCATGTCTAGGCTCCTAAGCATGATGGAATAATAATGTTCTGAGGTGATTCTGCAGATACATTGAGTTACTAAATACTGAATTTTTCAATGGGATTCAGGATAAGTTGTTATATCTTGAACAAACAAGAGCCCAAATCCTTCTTTCACATTATTTAATCCTGGTCCCATTTTGGCAAGGGTCGGAGTGAAATCCAGGATGAAATAGCCAGGTTGAAGGGCTGGACTTGTGTTATGTCCGTGTGCTTGTGATTGCAAGCAATTCAAGAAGCCCAATTGACTCTGGTTTGTTTCCAACAACTCACCCAGCCAAGAAACAAAGCTCCAGTTTTGAAAGAAAGCTGCCAGATTTCACCCCCATCCTCACCACGATCAATGAGATTCAAAACATTGTCGTCTTCAGGTGAAAGTGAGATCTTATAAGCATTGTCAGTTTGTCAATCAAGATACGCTCAGTGTTGCACTGTAGCTGTATGCACGTTGGTCCCAGGAGATAAGAGGCAAAGTGGGTGAGGTAATGTCTGTTATTGGACCAACTTCTGGAGGTGGAGGACACGCTAGCTCTCTTCAGGCCTGAGCTCTGAAGAAGAGCTCTGTGTAAGCTCAAAAGTTGTCTTCCACCCCCACACGTTGGTCCAATAAAAGATATTACCTCACCAACTGTGTTTCTTTAGGATATGCCCAAGGCATTTTTAAATGTATGCTTAGTTATACCATATTAACACAATATGTCTTGAAATACCACAGAAAGACACCACATTGTTTCATCTTACCCTTTAGTAGGAAGTACAGCTCTTGAAACCAGCTTTTTTCTGTCTCATGATCTAACTAGGACACAACTGAAGATGGTTAAAGTGTCCCACAGATTTGTACTTTGTCCATAACCTCTTCCCAGATTGTAACAATTGGTTACAGGAATGTAATCTGATACTGCTGGCTTGCAAACAAAGTGATAGACAATCTGCAAACATGAGCTCATCACTCCAGGCAAGGTGAAAAGGGTCTCTGATGTGGTATCCCCATTGCTGGCCCCTAGATACAAGTCAAAACTCCAAAAGGAAACCAGTTTTTAACATGGTATCTGTTTTCATTTTGTTACCCTTTGTTCCATCTATGGCTCCTGCACACTTTGATATCTAGCCACTCTCTCTTTTTTGTTATGATTCAGTCTACAAGCATTTATTGTTAAACGGCTGTGTCTCACAGCAATGCTGTCACTGGGCTATATTTCTTAAGGGAACAATTTCATTCCCTTATTCTCCATATACCATCTCCACCATCCTTAGTGCCGGTAGTTTTCCAGTAAAACTTAACAAAAATAAAAGCAAAGCAAAGCAAAGAAAAAAAAGCCAACCCAACAACCAAAAAAACACCAAAATAAACTCACTGTTATGGATGCTGTGAGTAGATAAAAGAGAACAGATTAAAGCACATGCAAACCTTCTGACTTTTCCTGCCCCACTGACCCTGTGCATCTTTGCTGTTTTCACTTTTATGGAGTAGTGGAAAGAAGGGGGACCACTAGCACTGAGCACCCCAAAAGAATGTGTCTGGCTAGGGTAGGAACAGCTACCACTGGAGTAAAGCACTGGTGGAGGTGTAATAATTGTTCTAGCTATTCTGGAAGTAATACTTGCTTCTTGGTAGGCATAATGCTGCAAGTCACTACATGGGCGGTGTTTTGGGGATTTCATTAGAATTCAGATAGCAAGCAACTTGCCCCAAATCAACTTTCCCTTACTTGGGGGTTTAAACTCACAAATTTCAATAAGATCTAGAAATGAGTTGAGCCTTCAAGCAAAATTTGAACTGAACTTTATCTGAGATTTAAATATAAACTTTTGTTCTAAATCTAAACTAATCTTAGTCCTTTTCATTTGTCTTTGCAGTTCCTGGTTCCAGACTGGTCAGGAAGCAGAGGTATCAAAATATTACAAGAAAGTTTGTTCTCTGACAGTATTTCCTGCACACATAGGAGACAGACAGTGCAGTGCAGGGATAGGCAATAATTTTTGAGTAGGGGCCACTTCAGAAATGTTTTAAATGGCCCTCGGCCACTCTGGAAGGGGTGGGGCCAGGACACATTCATGCTTCCCCACCCACACACCCTGATTGGTCTGGGATTGGAGGAGTGCCTGAAGTCTTTGCTCATGCCCCACTCCCCTCCCAAGGAAAACCAGCTATTCTGAACAGCTGGCAGTTCCATCTAGGTGCCTGTGCCCTTGGCAATGGGAGGAGAATTCATGAGCTCCTCCTCTGTCCCCAGGTCAATCAGGGTCTAGGGGTGGGAGTAGCACACAAAGTCTGCTCCCGCCCTGCTAGGGAGTACCGCACTTAGAATCACCCACCAGCTGAGCAGCAGCTGGCAGTTGACTCTAAGTGCCGAGCCCCTTACAGGGTGGGAGGAGACTTTGTGCACTGCCCCCACCCCCGGGCCACACAGGGCTTGGGGGTAAGGGGAGCGCATGACATCTCCTCCCACCCTGCCTCCATCTAAGCTCTGCACACTCCTTGCAAGGCAGGAGCATGGCGGGAGGAGACTTCGCATGCTGTCCACGCCCCCACACCCAGTCCCTGATTGGCCTGGGGGCAGGAGGAGCACAAAGCCTCTCACTCCCTGCCCTCCAGCACATGGCACTTAGATTCAACTCTGGCAGTTGACTGTATGCGCCGCGCACTCTCCCATCCCTAGTCCCTGATTGGCCTGGGGGCAAGGGAGTGGCAGGACCTCTGTGGGCTGGATTGACCTCCTTGGTGGGCCAGATTCAGCCTGCAGAGGCCCCTATGCCCACCCCTGGTACAGTGTAAACTTATTAACAAAACCATGGGTGAGCAATAGTCCTGGCCATCTGAAGAATGGTTACATGTACTGGGGATTACTGCCACCGGGGTTGGACTGTAGGGAAGCCAGCTAACAAGGTATCTGCTTCTCTGCACTTCAGGTTTGTCATACTCACAGTAGACCATCACCACCATGGCAAGCTGGAGAAAAGAACACCGGTATCACTTAAGTTCTGCTCCTGCAATGAATGACACGGGGAGTTTGGGTTATTTGCATTGAACTTGTCTGATTATCCAAAGGTCATGGGGAAGAACATTTGAGACCTTGCTAAAATTCAGTGGTGAATGATGACAGAAATACTGCAAGAAATCCTGAGATTGCCAGGCCAGTTGTTGGAGCCTAAAGACCTGGAAAGCAGAACAACAGAGGTCACCATAATAAAGTTGTCAGTTATCAATAGAACACAGGCACCAGCTGTGGTGGTAACTCTATGCTACCTGCTGACTTTCGAAGAGTGAATGTTGCAACATTAGTAAATGACTTTGCAAGAGGGTGGTCATCCCCCTTAAAGGTAGTAACATCCCCCAGAGTCAGTCGTACCTGCATTATTCCTTCTTAGGAAGATGAGTTGGTCAGGGTGGCATGGGGGAGGACTCAAGTGCATGAGCCACGTGTCTGTGTGCTGAGGATTATAAAGGAGAGCTCTTATCTCAATAAAGAGGGAGCTGTGAGTCTTACGAAACCTACAGAGTGGGACTCTTGGGACAGAACATAGATAATGGTGAGCTGAGGCAGTCTGCCAGGATTAGAGCACAACCCTAAGAAAGATTGCTGCGGAGGCCCTGCCACAAGGACAGAAAGGACCAGGTGGAAGGTCTCAGAAGAATGGAGTAAGACCAGAAGAGCTTCCCCATAGTGAAGAAACTGAGGGAGCTGAGAGAGAAATGGAACATTAAATCCTGAAACAAGGATAAATTGGAAGCCCTGAGGGTTTGATCCTAGTAAGGTTGGATGGACTATATTTGTTTCATGAGAATTTAATAAGTCATACCCTGAAAGGGAAAATGTTATTTCAGAACAATGTTCTGGGACCCCACCCTGCAACAGGCAAACAAACACCGTTTGAACAAAATTATTCATAAAATAGGAAATGTCTAGTTTTTTCACCAACAAATAAAATTATAACAAATGGTCTGGTAGCACTTTATAGGCTAACAAAACATGTAGATGGTATCATGAGCTTTCACAGGCACAGCCCACTTCTTCAGATGACCAGAGTTATGATGGGAGTCATCTGAAGAAGTGGGCTGTGCCCATAAAAGCTCATGATACCATCTCCATGTTTTGTTAGTCTATAAAGTGCTACCAGACCATTTGTTGTTTTTTTCTGTAACAGACTAACTCGGCTACCCCCTGAAGCAAATAAAATTATATTAACTATAATTTCAGAGCAGTACACAGGGTTGGGTTTGTTTTTGTTTTGTTTTGTTTTTGGTCTTGCAGTCCACTTGTCTCAAATAAAATTCAATTTTTACAACCCACTATCTATCCAAGTGCAAAATAATCTCTCGGTGAATCACCTCAGCTGTGACTTTCACACTGTCTCTTGAATGAAATCTTGATCTTTATGCTCTTGGGGCATGTCTTATTTTATATCAGTACTTGTTGTGCTTTCAATGCTCCACTTCTGGCTGTTTTTCACATTTCAATCTGTAATCTTACTAGTCCCTTTAGTGCCTGACATTTTATATCTTCTCCCCAAGTCACTGGTTTTAGTTGTGGTCTCATAGAGCATCTGAACATAAAAAAAAAGAGAAGAAAAAGACCATATAGAGATAAGTGTTTAAATGTTTATTTAGTTCAATTTCAACCAAAATAGAATCTTAGAAACTTACTTTTCCCATCTAATTTCAGACTTAAGTTGTTAATAGAATAATAAAATAAAATAATTTAGTATTAATTGTTATGATGCCTTTTTATATCTACTTTTTTTTTTAGAACAATGTCAAGAATAATTTCCAGGGCTGGTCTGGCTGTACAATAACAGGACAGTATGTCTGTCTGCCATGTTAGGGATCCAAGCTCTGGTTCAGAAGCCCAATCCTATAAGGCAGTGGTCCTCAACCAGCGATATATGTACTCTTGGCACAGAGGTCTATGTGCCTAGTTTTACAACAGGCTGCATAAAAAGCACTAGTGAAATCAACAAACTAAAATCTCATACAATCACTTATTTATACTTCTCAGTATACACTTAAATATCAGTACAATATTAATATTCCAGTTGATTTTATAATTACACAGTAAAATGAAAAAGTAAGCAATTTTTCAACAATAATGTGCTGTGACATATTTGTACTTTTATGTCTGATTTTGTAACCAGTGAGGTGAAACTGGGGTTCCGCATGACAAATCAGACTTCTGAAAGGGAGGCAGAAGTGTGGAAAGGTGGAGAGCCACTGCTATCAGGGACTAAACAGAAGCTTTGTGCGGACACTCAACATCATCTGATCGGTTCTGGCTCCAGGTTATTGCAGGTCTATGAGTACTAGAAAGACAGCATACTCAGCCCCTGACCTCAGTGGACAAGTGTCCAAATCACAAAAACGAAAAATTTGCAACTAGCAGCTAAGCAGTTAATAGGCTTTGAAGTGAAGAAGTCTGACACAAACCACCCCCAAGTTGTGGACTCAGATTGAAGCAAATTGGTTGGGGAGTGTCAGGTAGTTTGCTGTGTAGGTCTGATTAAAGAGAGAGAGAGAGAGATTCCATGAGGATTAAGGAATGTTTTGGAATAGCATTCTATTTCAAAATTTGGTGCTGTGTGGACAGCACCAAATTTTGAAACAAGCTATTTTGAAATTCAAAATAAGCTACGCAATTTGCATAGCTCAAATTGTATAGCTTATTGCAAGCTACGGGTGCAGTGTAGAGGTACCCTGACTAGGCTTAGAGTACACTTAATTTTGGAGTAAGCCTCATTGAACTCACTGACACTTCAGTTTTTTGAGAAAAGAAGTATGGGTTGAGGTTCCCTTGGAAAAACTGAACTATGCTGAAGTAAAACAGGGAAAACGCTTATGAGACTTATGTTGTCACCATTATGGTCTGTGACCATGATTTTCCAAAATAAGGGACATGTATTATGTAATATAAAGTAAAAAAATGACACTCAGAGACAACTAGCAACTCTAGATTTCTCTTACTGCAGCTTTCTGTACTATATACTTGAGTGATAGATTCTAAACCTAGTTAACTAACTAAACCACCCATAAGGATTAGCTAATTAAACACTTTTTCCCCCTATCAACATCCAACACAGAAAACAGCTTGGGAGTTTACTTGTCAAATCACACTTGAAATAAAAGGATAGAGAGAGTCTTGAAGAATGATGCATTGCAAAGTGAATTGTGTAAGTTACTAAACAGTGGATCCACTCAGTCACGTCTACATCTTCATACACATCATTTTCTTCCAATAATCAATTTTCCTTATGATGTTTCATTCCTACAACTAGACCCTGCATCATCTTCTTGCACTGCTCACACAGGACACATTTTCCTTTTTTACCCAGGGAATGAACTTTTTTCCCAAAATATTTCCAGATAGGGCCCCTCATACCCAGAAGCCACGACAGATTTTCTGTGGCAAAAGTGTGGGAGTGGAGGTGTGGGAGGGATATAGAAAGCTGTGTGTGTTATGAATAATGTCTTCCCTTTTTCTTTCCAGTCCACTCCACTGTTCCTTTCTATGTTGCATCCATCCTTTCCTATATATTGCCTTTCTGGCTGTGTCTACATTGGCATGATTTTGCGCAAAAGCAGCCACTTTTGCGCAAAAACATGCTGCCTGTCTACACTGGCGTGGAGTTCTTGCACAAGAACACTGACGTTCTAATGTGTGAAATCAGTGCTTCTTGTGCAAGAACTATAATGCTCCTGCTCAGGAATAAGCCCTCTTGCGCAACTGTTCTTGTGCAAGAGGCCAGTGTAGACAGGCAACATGAATTTCTTGCGAAAGAAAGCCCGATGGCTAAAATGGCCATCGGAGCTTTCTTGTGCAAGAGAGCATCTACACTGGCACGGATGCTCTTGCACAAAAGCACATCTCTTGAACAAAGGCAAATGCCAGTGTAGACGCTCTCTTGCGCAAATACTTAAACGCAAGAACTCTTGCGTTAAGAATATTTGCGCGAGATCATGCCAATGTAGACGTAACCTCTGTCTTTAAGACAACGTTTTAACTAACTCCTCTGCCAATGTCCACCACCACATAAGCACAAAACAAATGTGAATCCAAAAGTACACTGAATATACCAGGGGCCAAAATGTGTTGTGTTTAAGCATTGTATCATTTGGCACCCAGCACATGCAGTCAAGTGTACCTTCAAATTGAAGCCCCAAACAAATACTATTGGTTCACTTAAAACATCATTTATGAACATCTAGACCAGGGCCACTCAACACGTGGCCTGCGGGTCGCATATGACTCTCAGCCCATTCGTTTGTGGCCTGCGGTGCAGTTTGGGTTTACACGGGACTCAACATGCAGCCCGCAGGTGGGATCCTTTGAACATGGCCTCCACTGGGAACACGCTCCACAATGGCGAGGTGTGCATGCGGACAGGCTGGCTGGAACAGACAGGTACAGGGTGTCGGCATTTCAAGCCCCCAGGGAGGAGGTAGTAGGAGTGCCTGGGCCCTGTGGGAAGTGCTTTGTATTCATACCAGTCAGTGTGAAAGAAGCTATTTGCGCATGCAAAATATACACATATATGTATATGTGTGTAATCACACTTAAGTTGCGGCCCTCAGCATGTTTTGTGAGTATCATTGTGGCCCCCGGGGATTCCAAAGTTGAGTAGCCCTGATTTAGACTTTGCAAGTGTTGTTTGCCAGTCCTTTTATGATGCACAGAAATTTTAAACATTTTCATAGCTTTCCAGGGTACTAATTAAAGCATTCAAGAGCTTTACTGTTTGAGCTCTGTAATTCTGATGTGAAAGGAAAATTTGAGCATTCACACACCGAGATGCATGTTTGTTCATTGTAGCTATAAAATACAGCTGCCCAGGGACCTGGCAAGAATACCAACCTTTTACTCTTCCATACAAGTTATTCAGAAAAAAAAAAGACAAATTCTAGTTTGGAGGAGTTTTTAGTTGGGGTCACTTGTTTTCTCCTTCCAATACCATATTTGACTACCTCTCTTCTGGTTTGTGATACTGATCATTCAAAGGAGCTGCTGAAATGGATTTAAAGCTGATTTGAAACATTTCCCCTCCCCGCCCCCCCGTCTCCCTGGGTCACAGTCCACAGTCTTTCTGCACCCTCCTATGTTAGCACCTGTTGTGTGGTGAGCCAAAGTGTCTCTGTTACAAAATGAATCCATTTAAATATCAGTGACAAGGCTGTGACCAGAAAGGAGATGCCATGTGGAGGTATTTCATTTTCCAGCGTGGGCTGATGTTCCAGTGTGGGATTTAAAGAATACATAGTGGCTTATTATTTTTACTCCAGAGAAAGGAGCTTTTTGATCAAGGGAAGCTGAGTCACCCCTTGTTAGTTTTATCAATTTGCTGGAAGTAAATGTCAACACTCGATCTTTTGCTGACCTCTTATTTTGATTTTCTGTTGAGCCCCCTCCCGACATATTTTCTTTTATAGTGTCTCTTTGACATGCAGGGGAAATGGATACATCTTCAGTTGGTTTTATATGATGTCATGGGCAAAAACAATGCAAATCCCATGAGGTTGCCTTCCATTTGAAATGGTTCCCTTAGAGAATGAGGCTCAGTTCTAGAGTTTTTTCCAAGTTCTGAGTTCTTTTTGGGTTTTTTTTTCCCACAGCTATTGTAAGAAAAATAGACCACGGGTCAGGTAATGTAAGCACCAGACTACAAAACCATTGCCAAAAAAGTGTAACCACCCAAAAGGCTCAAAAGGAAAAAAATCATTAAAGTGACACATGTTAATAGTATTGAATTCAAAACACTTGTTTTGACATCCAGATGTTGGAAAGCGCCATATCCTGATTAACAAAAATATTCTCTAGTCTTTCAGCTCTTCCTTCCTTATTTTGATTACAAGTCAAGTTTTGGAGAAATTCTTTCCCACTACTGTCCACTGATCACATCCCCAAAGTATTTCAAAAGTTTAACTTGTTTCCTATAAGGAAAAAATGGAAAGCATAACCACAAATATTTATGTTAATGTCACTGTTTATTATTGGAATCTCAGTACAGTCTGCTGAAGTGCTACAGCAACATACTATGAGATATGCAATCCAACTCCTCAAGGTATTCCACAACAAACATCAACAACACCACCACATCACTGTTGCAACACGGAAATCCATTAACAGAGTGCTAAATATAAACATCTTCAAGCGCAAATTTGTTTAAATGGAGTGTTTTGAAAAAATATATAATTAAATATTACAGACTGAAAGCAAGTCAGAAATGTATCCCGCTCAGCCTTGTGGGTCAACCATTTCTTAAAAAAAAAAAAAAACATTCATGTTTTTAACCATGAACCCTCAAAATGCCACTAAACACTAGGAGCATTCTTTATATTCCTCCTTTACAACTGGGATTTATTTGTAAAATGGGTGATAATGGAATGCACTTCCCTTGTAAAGCACTTTGTGATCTGCAGATGAAAGGCACTATTTGAGAACTAGCTATAAAAACAACAGTAATAAGTAAATGTAGCCATTGAGTGCCATATCCATGGGCACACAGGAAATTTGTGGCACTGTCAAGAATAGAACTTGAATCTCTTGAGTCCAGTGTTGTGCCTTTCCCCCTATTGAATGTATGGTTACAGTACACGTATCCTGTGTCATCAAAGCTGCTCAGTTGGCCAGTGTCTAAATTTTTATTACCCACTTGTGTGTCTTTGTTCAATGGGAAACAGATCTCATCAACCAAATTACAAATATTGAGCAAGATGATGCCCTGATGTAACTTGGCTGTGCAATGCGTGAGGAGGAAGCAATGATTTTTCTCTGACCCACAAATCAATATAAAGGAAGCAACAATCACAGACTCTTTGTTTGAGGGAGCACAGGGGGCAACTCTTCAGGGGGGAGGCAGCAGAAGCTGAGAGAAGGCAGGGCTCCAGAACTACCTCGCCTGGGCTCTGTGCAGCAGAGGAGAATACCTTTTTAAAGGAAGTAGTAAGTTCCTCTGCAGCCTTCCTA
>CM057847.1:44052341-44065169 GCA_030068395.1 Apalone spinifera
TCAGCCCATGCTGTAGAGGTCTCTTGTTCTTAGCTGTTGCTGTGGTCTAGGTGCTACTGAATGGGAGTGAACCACATTAGGGCTAAGTCTACACTCATGGCTGCTTGCACAAGAAATATGCAAATGAGGTTAAGTGTGGAATATCACTGAGCCTCATGTGCATACCTAGTGAGCCACCATTTTTGCAGAAGAGGCTCTGCCAATTATTTTCAGGAATAACAGCATTGCACAAGAGGGTTTTTCTTGTGCAAGAAGGGGCAGTGTAGACAGCTCCTTCTGGCACAAGAGCCTCATCTGCAAAAATGGCAGCTCATTAGGTATGCAAATGAGGCCTGGCATATTCCATGCTTAGCCTCATTTGCATATTTTTCACACAAGAAGCTGTGAGTGTAGACATAGCCTAGGTGTGTTACAATTTCACACCCTGAGCATCAGAGCAAGAACACAGAGTTCACCTTGAAAGATATTTTACTCAGCTAGCAGCAGGAAGGTGTAAAAAGTTTAATGTTATCTTGGAAGATACATATTAGTCAGGCAGCACAAAGCCACAGCTCCTTCCAAAAATTTATTTTCTCCCAAGTAAAAAAGTTTACACCTCTTCATAGCCTGTCTGCCAATAGCCACCTTCAAAGCCACAGAGTCAGTTTAAGATGAACATAGTAGCTCCTAGTGATCCCCTTTGTCAGGGATAGTTACTGTTCAGCTCTGGAAGACAGAACTTCTAGTTGAGGAAGCAGTTTAGCTGAATAATGAAATGAGTCACCCAGAGCCTGACTTAAGTCCACTGAAGTCAATGGGAGTCAAGCCACTGACTTCAGTGAACTTTGGATAGAGGCTAGCTCAAGGTAGTCAACAGGCAGAGAGCCAATCAAAGCCAAACCACCAGATGCTTTTGAAGAGATTGGGGGAGGAAGAGAACTTATGAGCCACCTCCGAGGATCAGCACTCAAGCCAACCTCCTTCAGTTGGTTGACTTGTTTCTCTCCTTTTGGACTTCATTGCTCCCTCTCCACAGCTTAACGCTCCAGTAGCCAGGTCTTTTTTCCCCCCCTCCTAGAGACTCAAAGTCAGCTAGATGAAGTACTTCAGGCAGCCTTTGTCCCAACTGTGCTGTTTCCCCAGTGGGGGATGGAAAACCCAGGGATTCTTATTCCTCAGCAACCAATTTACTTAAGCACAGACCCTGCCCCTGTTCTCCTACATTCTTTCCTATCCTCCTGTCTTCTGAGCCAGCCCTGGAAGCTACTTCACTCACGCTCAGGTTCTTGCTAGAATCTGTATTCTCAGGTAGCATCCCAGAGTTTACTCATTCCCAACACAGCCTTCTTTTACCCCCACTAGAAAGTGACTGAAAAATTCCTCCCTCTTGCACTTTTGTCTGCTATACTGCATGATTTTATACCAGCTCAGCGTGCCTCTGCCCAGCTGGGTTTCATCATCAGTGAGAGCATATCAGCTCTGATTGTTCTGCAGGTGTAGCCTGGTGTGGGGTTAATTGACCCTTTCTACTTACCCAGGCTTTGCATAGGGGTGGACACCTCATTGCAGGACTGGATAATCTTGTGAGCAGTGGTAGCAACTGTAATTGCAATGTAGACCCCAAAGCTGTGCAAAACTGAGCCCATACACAAGTTTTTTTCTGAATCAGAGTCTTAGGTTACAAACTCTTTGGGACAGGAACATGTATTCACAATTATCTGTAAAGTGTCATGCACAAGATGCTAGAGAAACATGATAAAGATACGGTGTTACTGCTTTCTGCAAAAGTTAAAGCCACAAATGAGCGTGGTCAACACCATCTGGCAGCATCAGGGTGAATCCCTCTCCTATGATGTGTGTGTGTGTGGGGGGGGTCTCAGCGAGGGAACAAAGATGTAATTTACCCCCACCCTCTGCTACTTTTTCTGAATTTAGCCCAATGAGGAGAATTTAGAACCTGTACCCGAGGTGAGCAGAGCACAATACAATCCATCTGAGGTGGGGGGTTTCATGCAGTTGCACTTGATATGTCAAATAAGGTGGACAGTCATGTCCTGTACCCTATGGAATGTGGAGCAGCAGCAGGAGAGTTGCTGTTCAGAAGCAGGATGCAATAAAAACGGACCCCAGGGACTCCCAATGAGTTTTGGATCTAGTCCCTGATGACTTGTCACTGGGCTCCCTGGAGATGAAAAAAATCTCATCTTCCACAGCTGAAAAATGGAAAATTATCTTGAGGGGAGTGTGGGCCTAAACAATGCTGAGACCTTGTTATTAATGATTATTATTATTTATTATTATTATTGAAAGGACCATTTTCACAGCAGCTACGGCCAGCTACAAAGGATGACTCACTTGCACCACTGATCTACACAAATAGCATGTGCTAAGATTACCATCTGGTATAACAATCTACATTGCAAGGCTCCACATTTCCTGTTACCCAGGGTAAGTAAATTTCAAGCGTGAGGGAAAATGTTAGCAAGTACCTTTGCAGAGAGAATAATGTGTCTTACACAGAGGGGGGAAAAGAAAGGGAAATTATGAGGTAAATGCTATTCCCCTCCTTCTACCCCCTTACCACATAAGAAGAAAAACATATTAAGTTTGCAGTTCTCATTTCTATCGTATTTTAAAAGTCAAATCTATGTAATGAATACCTGCCTGGAAGGATTCCAGCAGGATGCTGACAAGCTTTCTGGACACTGTTTGAAATGGATGGTGAACATTTAATTCTCCCTTTTTTAACGGTAAGACCATATCGTATGCAACCATATGAGGAGCTTTAGACCCCTGAAAAAATGTAATTAAGTTCTACTCTCTCTCAGTAGGCTAAACTATGCCTTTAAGGCACAACCAGCCCCAAAGGACCATCCTTTAAATGGATGTAGCATCTGCTCCTTGCAGCACCCCGACACCTTGTACAGCTGCAATCTGACTCTGTGTGTACATGAAGATGGCTGCTCTAGATGTGGGTGATAAACAGAGAGTTACAAGTACACAAGTGTCGTTATAGATAAACCCAGGTCCTCTGCTACCATTAATCAGAGCAGAGCCATTGAAGTGCTCGCTGAATTACACACACTGGCTTCCAGCTAGCTCTCAGTCACCAATATCGCACATGTCTAAGCAAACAGGTGCAGCTATAGTCATAATTAGAGCCAACATGCAGAGCCCTTTTGGTTCACCCTGAATTCTGGCAAAGCTTCTCAAAGCCCCACAAAGCTGTCCTTCTGTTTCCTTCTGTGATATATTCTCCACTACCCCTAGAGAGCAGAGTCCTTTTGGGAAACAGAATCCAGCACCACCAGTGGGTAGAAAGCTTTGACTAGACAGCTGTATGAGCTAGCTAGAACTTACACTGATGATACAAAGCTGGGAGGGGCTGCAACTGCTTTAGAGGATAGGGTCAGAATTCAAAATGATCTGGACAAACTGGAGAAATGGTCTGAGGTAAATAGGATGAAGTTTAATAACAACAAATGCAAAGTGCTCCACTTAGGAAGGATCAGTTTCACACGTACAGAATGGGAAGCGACTGTCTAGGAATGAGTAATGCATAAAGGGATCTAGGGGTCATAGTGGACCAGAAGCTAAATATGAGCCAACAGTGTGATGCTGTTGCAAAAAAAAGCATATGTGATTCTGGGATGCATTAACAGGAGTGTTGTGAGCAAGACACAAGAAGTCATTCTTCCGCTCTACTCTGCACTGATGAGGCTTCAGTTGAAGTATTATGTCCAGTTCTGGGCACCACAGAAATGGGAGAAGATCTAGAGAAGAGCAACAAGAATGATTAAAGGTTTAGAAAACATGACCTATGAAGGCAGACTGAAGGAATTGGGTTTGTTTAGTTTGGAAAAGAGAAGACCGAGAGGGGACATGATAGTGGTTTTCTGATATCTAAAAGGGTGTCACAAGGAGGAGGGAGAAAAATTGTTCTCCTTGGCTTCTGAGGATAGGACAAGAAGCAATGGGCTTAAACTGCAGCAACAGAGGTTCAGGTTCGACATTAGGAAAAACTTCCTGTCAGGTTAAACACTGGAATAAATTGCCTAGGGAGGTTGTGGAATTTCCATCTCTGGAGATATTTAAGAGCAGGTTGGATAGACATCTATCAGGGATGGTCTAGATGGTATTGGGTCCTGCCGTGAGGGCAGGGGATTGGACTCAATGACCTCTTGAGGTCCCTTCCAGTTCTAGTGTCCTATGATTCTACACCATTAAACCTTTCCCATTCTCACGAAGGAACACTGCTGCATGTCAGGTCCAGCATGTGCCGCTTCTAATAGGAGCTCCCATGCTAACTGTCCGTCTCCTTCAGCTAAGACAGGAACCAGCCCCCTAACCTAAACCAAAGCAGTTTTCTATTGAAATGGTGCTTTGACATTGGGCAGGAGCTAGAGAAAAGATCTGAATTTTTGAAGAGAAGAAAAGAAAGTCTCCTAGACAAATGAGAGGTAATCAAACAAAAGAAAAAGGAACAAGCCACTGAATATCAGAAAAGGGACTCGTTGGCCTCAGAAAGTCAATGATATTTCTGTGTTGCAACAAGGGAGATAATAATGCTGCTGAATATAGACAAGCTTCCACAGAGACCATAAAAGTTTCATCCTCCATGTATATATTACCCAGAATCTGGTGTTAAAAGAGAACTATAAGCCTGGGGCATGATGGAAATAACATCAGAGTGAAGCCAGTAGCTGTGAGAAAGGAGCATTTCATCACACTCAGAGGTCTCTCCGTATATTTTTCCATGCTGTCTCTGTATCTGAAACTACATCCATCCCAGAGTGCAAGCTGTCTAGATATTCCTCCTTCCAATTCCTCCTCCTTCAAACTCATTTCTTCGTGGAGTCCCAAACCATGAGCCCATCTCAATAAAAATGCTGGCCCACAACCATGATATGAGGAGAGAGAAAATGAATGCAGATAGGCAGATCCGCAACAGATTGCTCCATTCAAGCCAATACTCCAAGGCGATTTCACTCACTGAAGCCAGTGGACAGTGAGTTTGCACCTGAGCTGAGGAGCTACACATTCTTATATTGGAATCTTGGCTTCCTCGTGCAGTTTATTCTGTCCGTCTTTTTTAAAATGAAAACTTCCCAAGGCGAGGAGCCTATCTTCCTCTGTGCTTTGTTCAGTGCCAAGTACTTTGTCAGTACTTAGCAAATAATAAATAACTAATTGCCTCAGGGCCTCATGGGCATAGAAAGTGGCTGATATTTAGAAGGTCATGAATTGAAATCTTCTCACCCACTTGCTGATTGTTCCAGTCAACTCTGCTATACATGTGCCTCTAACAAAATTAGGATCAGTCTAAAGATATTATGTATGCCTACACAGAGACAAACACAGCTGCTCTGTGACACTGGGGAAAGATTTCTCTCAGTGTGCATTGGCCTAGCTACTCAGGCTAGATGCAAAGTGCAAGATGTGGGGCTGAAAGAAAGAAGTAAATCAATGAGTGAATGTGGGGGGAAAAAAAAGAATAGGCTAGATTGCAGAGGGCCAAACTATTTTCTCCCTCTGAGTTCAGACAATCTTTAAGAAGCTTTAAATAGGCTACACTCAAGTACAATAATGCCAGTAGGCAGCAAGATACAGACCGTTATACTGTTTTCCTGTGATATTTATCAGCTGCTAAATTTAAGCTGAAAAACAAGAACAAAATTATTGACCCAGGAGTTACTATGGCCTGAGGCTAAGCCAAGGTCATTCTTATTTCCTGTACTGCTTCCATAAGCCCCAAATCAGCATTCATTTGGCAATGGTGCAAATCAGGAGATCCTCCATTGACATCAGTGGAGTTACATTTATCGTCCACAAAATATTTTAACATACCTTGTCCATTTTGAAACTTCTTTGTAAACCTTTGCTTTAAGCCACTGATAGTCACACTTTTTATTTTTCAAGACTTAAAGGATGAGGCATTGGATGCAACAGCTTCCAAGAAGTTCAAATTGTGCTTACCTGTTGGGATGCTACCAATGTTAGGCCCAGATTTTGATCTTCTTTTGTTTTAGAATGCATTATGTTGCTGTGACAAAGATATACGTGTTCTCTCATTTCATAACAAATGTTCCACTGCTGATTTTTCCTAAACTATGCTCAGAACAGAAGAACCACCTCAAAATCAGGAGCCCAGCACTTCTTAGCAACCCTACAATAACAATGCAGTGTTTGCCTGAGCTCAGTGCTCAATGCTCACCCTACAACAAACCTGCTAGTGTGCAGAGTGCTAGAAACCATAAGCAACCTGACAACAACCTACCAGTGATAGAATGAAAATAACCAAACAACCAAATAAAAAACCACTGAGTAAAACAAAGTTGAGTTTCAAGCTTCCAAGCAATTATTTTATATTTCAAAACCAGTAGTTGCAGAGGGCAAGCGTTAAAATTCTATACATAAGTTCTGAAACATAATATTTCTCTGGCACATTTTTTATTGTTTGTCAGCAAACGAAATAAAAAAATAAATATAAATATATAGCCTCCCAAGCATCTCACAATGCTTTTGGGCTATGGCAGGACAAAGTATGACCATACTCACAGCAGTGCTCCTACCCTGTATATATCACCAGTACATCAAGCATTTTTCTGTCTCATAAGTTTGTGTCATGTTTCAGTCAAGAGCCTTGGGGTTAGGAGCAATAAATGGTGTGCTTGTTTATTTTTGTTTAACTACCTTTTAGACTTGAATCATCCAGGTTTAGGGCCATGAAATTATTAGTTTGGCCTCATCCTGTATTACTGGAGTCACTGGGAATCTTACCACTTGCTGTAGTGGGAGCATACCCATAGATCAACATTTTCAAAGGTGATGAGTGATTTTGGATGCCTCAGTTTTGGGCATTTCATTTCAGCCATTTCAAAGAGACCTGATTTTTAGAAAATGCTGACCATTCTCCCTCTAAAAAAATCAGGCTTTTTGAAAGTATCTGAAGGTGGGAGCCCCAGAATCCCCAGTCACTTTTGGAAAGCTTCGCTTTAAGTCGTTAGATGTTCCTAAACACTGACAGGTATGTTAGGGTTCTCTGCATATTGAGTTAGTAAAAAAAGAGCATCACCAACCCAGCTTTAGCCTTTAAAATGCTTGCACAGACTGAATACATTTGCTACTGCTACCAATGTCACTTTGAATAAGAAAGAGTAGAAAAATTTTCACAAATATACATTCCTAGATCAGAAAAAATGTTAAAGCTCTCAAGTTGCCTCGTGAGTTATCAAAATTATCAACAAATGCGCCCGATTAGAAAACAAATTAAGAAACAGAATCCAACAACTCCGCCAGTTATCTTATTCCTTTATGGTCGCCAATCCTGTCTGTAACTCCAGGCCCCTCCGTTGTCTGAGGTTTCTTGAAAAAACACATCAGCCTCAATATGAAATCTTTGATTCCCACAGAGAATTACATTTCAGAATGATGCTCCATGCTAGCAATTTTTTCCCTGGCCTTCCACATATGGCAATATTTATCTTCAAAGTTTTCCTCTTTGGCTTGAAGACCAGTTTGTAAACCAGATGATCTTGTGTGGCCTAATTGTAGGATGATTTGTTGTGTGATTCAGTAGCATTGTTTATTTGTACAGTGGTTTGATGGAATTTGTAAACTGCATAATATTGTTTTACAGTGTTTTCTGTTATGAAAGTCACATTTTGCTCTAGTATGTGCTAAGGCAATTACAATTAGATGCAGTTCTCAAGATACTTTGATCTCTGTTCTCTTGGTATATTAACTAGTCAGATTAAAGCTCTCATTTACACTAGTTACTGATGTTGAGTTTGAAGACTGAGCAATAATAAAACTATGTTTTATACTATAAAATATTATCAGACAAATAAGATGGAAATCTGAATGGTGGAAATTTGATAGGTGTTCAACATCCCTATCAGTCTCCATGAATTACTATGTTTTGGGATACCATTTTAGTTCCTGTTTCAACACAGATCTTTTGTATTATGACTTCTGAGACGTGTTATTTGCAGTTCAGAACAATGGGAGCTTTGTTCTATTTGATCATTGCATTTTGTTTCGTTATGAGAATAGAGAGGCTGCCAGGCCAATAAAACGTTCTAAGGGCTTTCTGAACTTCCCCCTTAGTTTCCATCATTAAAGACCCTTTCAGGAGTCTGTTTGTTTTTCTAACAGGCAGATTTCTGAAAGGGTGTCATGAACATAAATCCAGGAAATACTTTGAAAACTTGGAGTCCAAAGCCTTGCCACGGGATTGGTCTTTCACTTCTAGGCCACTGGGTTGAATTCAATCCTCTCCACTCAAAGTCATTGTATCTCATGGCTATTTGCTGGTCTGTGTAAAGAAGTGGTGGGCTCAATACAATTCCTTGTGGACAAATCAAACAACAAGTGGTCTGGTAGCACTTGATAGACTAACAAAACATGTAGATTCAGACCGGTCATCTGAAGAAGTGGGCTGTGCCCATGAAAGCTCATGATACCATCTACATGTTTTGTTAGATGGTATCATGTGCTACCAGACTACTTGTTGTTTTTTTCTGTAACAGACTAACTCGGCTACCCCCTGAAGCTTGTGAACAAATGTCCACATCAAAAACAAAATTCCCATAATTATGACTGGTAAGCTTGTGAACAATCTCAGTATAGCAGCCATCAATGGAGCAAACATCAAAATTGGGCTTTCCTATTAGCCTCTGGAAGAGTTCTCCCTTGAAGAGGATTGAACAACACTGAGGCCTGATCTACACTACAGCAGAAGGTTGAATTAAGATACACAACTCCAGCTACGTTAATTATGTAGCTGGCATCAATATATCTTAAATCATGTTTCCACACCGTCCACACAGTGGGAGGTCGACAGGAGCAAACACTTTCATTGGCTTCCCTTACTCCTTGGGAGGAGCCAGAGTACCAATGCCAATGGGGGTGCCCTCTGATTTTGATTTAGCAGGTCTTTACTAGACTCGCTAAATTGAACCCCAGAAGATCGACCATGGCAGCATCGATCTTCCGCATACAGTACATGTGTCCTGACAGGGTGTTGAGTGTGGGAGCTGTCTCTGTGGCTGACCACATGGTAGGATTTCATTAGATAAAAGAGAGACATCTGTTAGCCTTATTGGGTATTCCTTCGCTGTGAGGTGTTTATGGATAAGAAAATGGAAGTGATCAATGGCCAGAGTAATTAGTACAGATGAGGAATTGCCACTATGTGTGATGGATAGGTGAACCTCAAGTGTCTTATCACATAATTAGGTACAAGCAATAGAATCACTGTCTCCCAGATTCATTCACTAATGGTTCCAGCAGGAAATACAGATGCAACAGTGATTCATACAGAAAGGCTGCTGAAGAGTTTGGCTGACCTTTCCTTTTTATTTAGCCATTCGCTGTTTTTCATCTCAGTGTACAAGCAGGTACTGTGAGAGATTATTTCTGGCAGAGCGTTTCAAAGGAATATATCAAAATGAAGAGACAGGAGTGCATTTTAACAGAGGAGAGTAATCCAAATTCATACTGCAGTTTTAAACCCGCAATTCAGCTATTTCTGTATAATCCAGGTCAGATTATCATAGCAGAAACATGGTTTGTAACAGGAGCCTGTGTGGAGCTAGCCTGAGCCAACCCCTTGCCTCTGCACAGCACCGGCCTAAGACACTTGTCCATGTCCCCCTGCCCACACCTTTCATGTGGGGCTGCCACTGGAGTCCCTGCTCACCTGAACCCTGCCTGCCCCCTGCACAGGGCTGACATTGTTGCTTCCCTTCCCCCAGTACATTCCTCCACATTCCTCCACACGTCATGCTTTGGCAAAAGTGAGTGGTTGTGCTCTTACCAATATATTCAGTTGGAAACTTGTGACAGCTGGGAAAGGGCCTAAAAAAGGGATTTTTCTCCAAGCCAAAATGTGAAGTATAGCCACCCAAAGCCCAAGTAGGATGCACATAGTTAGCTGGCAGCCCACATAGGTGATGGGGTAATGCAGTGCAGCCAGCTAGGGTGGAGAGGCCATGAGTGCTCCAGCATCACTTAGGGTATGTCTGCTCTGCAACACTATTCCAAAATAATGCAGTCTGTGTCTACACGCAGGCAGTTATTTCAAAATAGTGTTAAAATACTGTTAAGCTGGAGGACTTCTTACTCCGACTCCTGTAAGCCTCATTTTATGAGGAGCAAGGGAAGTAGGAGGAAGAGTTCTCTGTTTCGAAATAAGTGCTGTGGAGACACTCCCTATTTCAAAATAAGCTATTGACGTAGCTCAGTTTGCATAGCTTATTTCTTGTTCAGCCCTGCTGTGTAGACACATCCTTAGGCTATGTCTACACCGCTGGCTTTTGCCGGCAGAGAGTATGCAAACAAAGCGCTGATTAGCATTTTGTCACCCTTCATTTGCATAATCTATTCAAGCAGTTTTTGAGCAAGGGGTTTTTGTGCAAAAACAAGCAGTGTGGTTGTTTCCTTTTTGCCCCAAATCCCCCTTTTGCGCAGGATCCTTATGCCTCTCAGGGACAGGAATAAGGATCTTGCAGAAAAATGGGCTTTTGCACAAAACAGCCATGACCACACTGATTGTTTTTGTGTAAAAACCCCTTGTGCACAAACGGCTCAAATAGATTATGCAAATGAAGGACAACAAAATGTTAATCGGCACTTAATTTGCATACTCTCTCCCTGCAAAAGACAGCAGTGTAGACAAAGCTTCTGAGAGCCTGGGCTGATATTCTCAAGTTGTAGGAACTCATGCTTTGAGGTCTAGTGGTCTTCAGGCCAATTCCCAGTGTGTTTGCCAAACTGGCAGCATCCCATAACCATCATCCGTTACCTGTCTGGGATTTTGTGCCCGGTATAGATGCTGTGATTAATTAACCACACATGAGTCTTAATTGCTCTTTTAATTACCCTAAGAGTTCTGTCCATGAACTAGCTGGCTGATAAAGGTGTTGAATATATCTAGGTCTGCAGTTACAGCGACGTAAATTCCTGCCTGTTAAAAGGGTTCTCTATGCCAAGACGAAGGAGTAGGAATGTAGGACAACCAGGTGCAAGTTCAATAAATACAATAAGAAAGACAAAAGCAAAACACAATTCCTCTCTTCCCCCCCGCAAAATCCAATGTGCTTGTTTCTCTCACTCTCTTACAGTGCTTTATGTTCACACAGTCCACCCTCTCTACAGATGTTCCTTGCACATACTCAGTGCTCCTGATTTATGTGCACCTGTCTCCTCATACATGACTTGGCTTTAGCTCACACCAGACATCTGCAATGATTAATCTCCTGCATTGCACATATAGAAGTTTGGGTTTGTTAAAAAAATGCTCATTTATTATATTTTGAAAACTTATTTAACTTTTCTCACAAAACTGAGGGAAGCAACATATTTTATAACCTATCTGAACACAGATGCAGCTTCCAAATCTTCTTAAATTGATCCAGACCACCTCTATGATAACAGGTTACACACTGCAATGGAATGCATAACTTGACTGTGAACTGCCGCATATTTTGCACTTCATATTTACATTTTCCCAACTGGAGAGTGGGGGAGCCATTTTCGTCCAGATAAAGATACTTTCTGCTTTGGATGGATGAGATAAATCTGCACTCTACTGAGATGGCCAACAAGTTTACACTAGGCAGTGGGGCCACCAGTTCATTTGTGTGCCATTTCAGATAGCAATGACATTGTTGGATCTGTAGCATGTTGCTGGGATTTCTATCACACAGGGTGCAGCTATACTGCAGGGCTTAACTCGAAATAAGCTACGCAAAGCGAGCTACATTAATTGTGTAGCTTATTTCGAAATAGGGAGCATCTACACAGCACTTATTTTGAAATAGAGCACTCTTCCTCCCACTTCCCTTACTCCTCATACAATGAGGGTTACAGGAGTCAGAGTAAGAAGTCCTCCAGCTTGACAGTATTTTGACATTATTTTGAAATAACTACCTACTGTGTAGACGCGGACTAAATTATTTCAGAATAGAGCTAGTTATTTCAAAATAATGTTGCAGTGTAGATGTACCCTAAGTGACACAGAGGTCCTGTAACTACTGTTTTAGCAAATGGTCATTCAGATGATTAGATCCGTGAGCCCTGGTCTACACTAGGGAGTTATTTCTAAATGATTCCCCTTATTTTGAAATAACAAGCGGAGCGTCAACACTACCAAACCTGTTATTTCAAAATAATGGGCTGGTTATTTTGAAATAATAACTCCTGGTTTCCATGAGGAATCATGTTCATTTTGAAATTGTTATTTGGAAATAGCATGAATGTGGATGCTGAACTGCTGCTATTTCAAAATAATTGGCCCCCACAGGCTTCTCACAGCTGCACTTGTGGCCGCTCTGGCCACACCTGTCAGCTCCGCTGCTCCCCTTCTCCTGCAGGGCTTAAAGCAGCAGGCTGAAGGAAAAGGGCTTGTGTCATGTGTGGACCTTTCACAGCCTCGTGCCGCACAGCACCCATCCCAGGAGCCATGGCAGACCCCAGCACTCCCTGTGATCCCCACGGCTGCCAGTACTCCTCCAGCATCCTCGGCTGCCCCTCACCAGGGATGAAAGAGGGCACCAGCCTGGACTGGTGTGGAGATACTGGACCTCATTGAGGTCTGGGGTGAGGAGACCAACTTCCAGGATGTCCACCCAGGAGGAGAAATGCCAAAGTCTACAGCCAGATGGGTGGCTGCCTGGCCGAGAAGAGGCACACACGGACCTTTGACCAGATCCACTATTATAAGCAGCTTGATGCCATCCTGAAAGGGGGCCAGTCACCTCCCCCCTATGTTGTCATTGAGTCTAGCCTGCCTCACCTCTGTGATGGAATGCATGGCCACATCCATGGAGCGGGCAACTAGCCACC
>CM057847.1:44065562-44125651 GCA_030068395.1 Apalone spinifera
GAATGCAGGGGTGCCTAATGGAGAGGCATGGGGGAGAGTCTCACTCGTGGCCCTGACTGAAACTCTCCCTCAAGGCCTCCCGGATGAGCACAGCCCCTTGATGTGCTTGTCAAAGGGCGCTGGTGTCCAGCTGCTCATATGCCCTGACCAATCATTCAGCCTCTTCCCCCTACCCTGGCAGGAAGGTCTCCCCATTGCTCTCAGATAGGTTGTGGAGCACACAGCAGGCTGCCACCACATAGGAGATGTTGCACTCACTGAGGAGACTCCTGAACCTCCCTTTTAGATGGCCAAACACACACTCCACAACCATGCAGCACCTGCTCAGCATGGTGTTAAAGTTCTTGTTGGTGAGGTCCTGGCTGCCCCTGTAGGGCTTTATAAGCCAGGGAATCAAGTGGGAGGCTGCGTCACCCAGGATGCAGATGAACACATCCACGTCCCCAAACCTGATGGTGTGATTGGGGGAAAAAATGTTGTGCGTCTTTCAGAACAGGCATGATCTCTGGAAGATGTGGGCATCGTGTCTTCCCCAGCCAGCCAACGTTGGTGTCAGTGAAATGTCCCTTGTGGTCCACCAGTGCCTTTAGCACCATAGAGAAGTACCCCTTTCTGTTTATATAGTCCGAGGTGGTTGGGTGCCTGAATGGGGATATGAGTGCCGTCTATGGCTCCCCTTACTAGGCGAAGCCCATGGTAGCAAAGCCATCAACAATGGTGTCAACGTTCCCCAGAGCATCAACCATCTGCAGTAAGATGTTATTGATGGCCTTGACTACCTGCAGGAGCACAGCCCTAACCATGGATTTCCCCACACCCAACTGGTTCCTGACAGAGCAGTAGCTGTCCGCCATGGCGAGCTTCCAGAGTGCAATGGCAACATGATTCTGTAGCAGGGCGGGTGACCTATCATCTTAGGGCAGGGGTGAGTGACTTGCAGAGCTCCAGGAAGGGGGCCTTCTGCATTCAGAAATTCTCAAGCCACTGCTGGTCATCCCATCACTACAGGACAATGCAGTCCCACCACTCCAATCTGGTTTCCTGCCACCAGAAGCAGCATTCTGAGCCAGGGAATTGAGGATCATTTGCAGCAGCAGGAGTGCCAGGACCTGGGTAAAGGGGTCCTCTGGTTCTGGCTGCTTGTCATCGTGCTGGAGGAGCACATGGGCAGTTTGGATGAACTGCGCCATGAGGCTCAGCATGAGACCCATGAGCCTAGCAGCTCTGGCTCCATGATGTCAGTGCTGTGGTGTACGCAAGGGCAACCAGTGCACACGGCGAGTTTGGTGTCCCGCAAGGGGGGAAGGCAGTGGAGGATTGCTGCGTGAGTTACGGCTGTAGAGAGGAGCCCCTGTAAGTACGTGTCTCAGCCAGCCTCAGCAAGCAGCTACAGGAAGTGTCTGCCCTCCTAGGGCCCTCCCCCCAAGTCCTTCCAGGGGCTTTAAATCTGATTCAGGCTCCACTCGGTTTTGAACTAATTCTGAGCTGTTTTATTGCTCCCCCATAATGGGGACATGCTATTTTGATTTTGTTATTTCAGGAGTTATTTTGATTTTACTTCTTTCAAAATTATTTCATAGTGTAGACACACCCTAAGTGAGATTGGAAGCTGAAGTACTGACAGTTCTGCAAGAGTAAGAGCTCATGACACATAAAGGCCTAAGAGTCTAGAGGCTACACTTACTCTAGTCACCACTTAAGTGAGGGATAGTTCTTGGGTGAGTGTAAGTTTTGCGCAGTGATGAACTTCACCTCCTCTAATGTAAGTGGGGTCTACTAAAGTCAATGGAGCTCCCCTCTCATACTCCAGCAGTGAATTTAGCCATAAAAACTTGTTATACATCAGCTTCAGAACCAAAGCTCCAAACACTGGTAAATCCAGTGATATGTGAATCCAGATTTGAACTAAGTAACTGACCTTAGAATTTGGAAAAATTTGGCCCCGGATCTGAACTTGTTGGCTTGCACTCACCTCTAATTAGCTGCATGAAAATGGTGTACAAGAACAATCCTCTGAATCCCACACTGTGTTTCAAAGCATAAAATACACTTCAAGTCCTATTGGCCACTTGCATCTTTATTATGACAAAACAATCCAAGCAACTCACACCTAAAAAGTTTTATTGGGCTCAGCCTATAGTATGTGCAAACATTACAGAAACCCAATGATCACTGACCCTTCCCCACTTCTGCCAACATTTTGGTTTGGATTAAAACAACAACAAAAAAAGCAATGTTAGTTTCCTGGACCACCACAATATGTTTTAAGAAAGTTTTATGCCCATGGGGCTCAGTATTAGATTCCAACAGGTTACTTCATTAAACGAGCATATCAAATTTGAGTGGGAGTTCTCATCAGCTTTCTGTTCCGTTTAATTTTATTTTTATACAGATGAAGAAATTACTGTTACACCCATACCCACTGACAAGCCAACTACATTACTTCACATCTACTTTATAACCACATATAATTACATAACCTCTTGGTTTATTTTCTCCCAGAACTCATGACTCCTCATAGAATCTATTCCGTCTGATCTAAGAGGCAGATTTTGGCCTAAAAGTTGGTTTTCAAGGCAGTTCCACTGTTTGGGGCTTTTTTTCCCCTTATATTTAATATTCTCTATTTATTAACCACATTTTGATTCAAGCAGAGCAGCATGTGTCCCTGATCGAGTCTGGGTAAGCTGTATTAGTAAAGGGAAAAGGCAAGCGCAACACACAATAATATCTTGCACAAACAGTTTATCTTTAATTCTGCATAGCTGTTTGATTACATCTCTTTCTGAAGGGGCAGGTCTCACTTTTCAGCCCCACATCATAAAATGTTTTCTCAGGACATTCTGTTCTGTCTACTTTGTTTCCTTCTAATTACACGCACCGTCAGTATACTTATTTCCAACTAAAATTCCCCATTATTTCCCCATCCCTAGCCCAGGAGACATTCTTCATTGGAAGAAAGAGAGAAACCAGGACTTCAAAGTGTTCTAACCAACAGGTGCTCTGTAAGAATGTATATGGGTTACTTTTTTGGTAAGAATGTGATTGGAAGATCCTATTATTGGCACTCTTACATCAGAAGCAGCATCTTTCAGCAGACCTTCATATAAATTAGTAAAATGAAAATTAAAGGCCTAATAGTTTTACATTACTGCAGTTTTATGTGAGTGTAACGCCATTGAAATTAATGAAAATCAACCAGTGTAAAATAGAGACTCACCCCAATGAGTAATGTTTATCCCAAACCTGATTTTTTAGATAGTCACAATCCATGAGGTCCATGTGTTATTATAGCAAAGTATGATAAATAACCAGGTATAAACAGGTGGGTTTTTCCTTCAGCATCAAGGGGTGCATAATGTGTCCTGGCTAGTTCCTTGACTCCCACTGAAATCAACAGCAATTACACTTGCTTTTCACTTCTTAGGGTCAGCTTGTATGCTGGAAAACACTTTTTAATATACAATATTAATAAATTCATCTTAAAACATTGCTGTCTAGTCCTGGGACCATCCCTCACCTGAGTGATGTGTATTCAAGTGAGTAAAGCTGGTGAAGTAAAGTTGAGGTATTGGGCCTCCTTCATGCTTATTTGCTCAGATGACGTGATTGCAAATTGCAGAATGGGTGGGAAAGACTCTTCTCATAACAAACAGCGGAATCAGATTACTTGTCAAGAGCAATAGAGCCATGTAACTATTTCTCTGCTCTGAACAAACCACTATAAACACAGTGGTTTGTAAGTAGAGTATAGCACTTAGCCAACAGATGACAGAGGTAAGAGCAGGCCAGAGTCTGACCTCTTATGAGACTGTGTGGGAAACTGCACAAAGCAGGAGTTCACAATGACTATGTGGCTCATCCATGTGAACACTGTACAATTTCAATAAATTCTACCTAGGGGTCTGAGCTGGGTGCTAGCATTTGTCAATTGGATCAAGAAGTGGATTAGATCCTCTTCTCACTTCCCCTAGCACAGCTGAAGTAATCTAAATAGAAATTACATTGTCACAGCTAGGTTGAGTTGGTCTGGATTTAAATCCATGACCTAGCAAGGAAACACCCTCCCCTCCCAAATTAATGACTGATGCCAGTCTCCATAGGGAGGGTCTAGACTGTGCACAGTGCAGATCAGGGTCTGGACACAGTGATGAGGTGTAACAGAGGTTTGCAATGCCATTGCCTATGTTGTAACTGTTCTCTGAAGGCAGCAGATTTTACCTTTCAGGACTGTCAATCCAGAACACCTTTTGCTGGTACTACATTCACCTAGAACAATATTCTGTCAATCACTACCCCTGTATTTATACTGCAATGAAAGAAAAAAAAACACGGCATGGATTCTAATCTTTGCACTAAAGCTGCGCAAAGATGTGATACATCCATTCAGAGGAATTTTTGTTAGATTTAGACCACAGAAAACAAGAATACAAAAATTACTTCCTACACTAGGCTGAGGCATATAGTACTGAACTGGGGGATTTCTTATGTCAGAAGAAGACTGCCATACGAATGTGACATAAGCATATAATTGAAATAATTTATTTACCACTAGAGCACCACAAAAACAGACATATACTATGTTAAGATACAAGGTAATCGGTCATCAAAATACAACACAGCTGTTCTTATGTTTTTTTTTAAAATATGCTGTCCATACAATTGTATTGCTTTAAACACACAAAAAAATACTGTCCTAACCCAACCAGCTAAGTGCTTTGTTATTCGCCCCCCACCCCCGAATCTGATCCTGTGAGGTACTGAGTATCTCCTGCCCAGTGCTGAGTATCCTTAATTCCTACTGTCTTCAATGCAAGCAGAGGGGGTCAGCACCTCATAGAGGAGTTCTACAACACGCACCTCTTTATTTCCACTTATACCTCATTCAGAGGCTTTACTCGGGACTTACGTTATTCCTCCCCCCCACTCCCTCTCTGCATGGGGGTGACATTCACCCCATAGGAGCTCTGTCTGCACTTTGTAGGATCAGGCCCAACGTCCTTATTCACTACCAGGAAATATATGTCTAAAACAAACCAAAAAAAGAAAAGATTTAGGAGCTGTCAAATAGAACATTTCAAATACTATCAGTGCATTGCTGAGGAAAAAAAATACAAAACAAAACCTCATCCAATTTGGGGGAAATTACCTATTATAACACAATTATAAGGCATTATACATAAATTTGAAAAAACATACCCCCTCACTTCCAAGCTCTAACTTTTGATTGCGTCCAGCGCATATTGAGTGCAGTTGCACACGAATGGCATCTCAGATCCTGCTCCTTCAAATCAGAAAGCTTCCAAACCAGACTTTTGCCGTGATTAATTGATAAACATCAAGTTGGGTGTTTTTTTAAGTTGCCAAGTTTTTAAAGTTGCCCTTGACCCCTCCTCTTCACCCACAGAATTTGGATATTGAAGCTCATGAAACAGATTAGGGCTAAATACTGCAAATGCCAGCAGTCACAGTACTTTCTGTCTCAAGAGTGTTTCATTGATTTCCACAGGTCTCTTCAGGAGAATAAATATAGATCCTGCAAGGACTGGACCCTTCATTTGTTAACTTCAATTTGGTAAATTATAAAAGAACCACACACTCATACAAAGCCTCATACCTCCTCTCCACTGAGACAATTGGCACAGTGAGATTATTCACAGGGCTACATTTTTATTTCAGACAACGTCTGTGTAAATCAAAGGAGCAAAATCCAGACCTTCAGCCTGATGCTCCACGGTGTTACTTCAGTTTTACAGCAGTATTGCTCTGCTGAAGTGACTGGAGTCACATTATCCTAACTTCAAATTAACCTAGTGAAGATTGTGTTTTGTTTGAAAGCTTCAGGGATAAAATCCTGGCCACATTTCAGTCAACTCCCAGTGAATTCAATGGAGCTAGGATCTCACTCTCTGTCTTGTATTTGAGGGAATGTACCCGTTATGTCCAGTTGTCATATTTCCATGCACAGTCTTCAAGCTTTCCCACTCATAACAATTTATAGGATGAACTCAACCAAACTGTTTCTTTTAATGTTTTCATACATGTTTGTATAGTTTAGGGACCTGTTGCTATTCACTGATTTTTAAACAACACGTTCAATGTAGAACTTTTTTACTTCCTCTAGAGTACTCTGAAGATTGTTAAGGCTCAAAGCTGTTTCCTAGAAGCCTTATGTTCCTTTTGTTAGAAAAAAGAAAAGAAGGTGTTATCTGAAGAAAAAAAATAAACAAAGTTAGACAAAATTTACAGACACAGGGCTAGATCCACCAAATCTTTCCACCTGCCAAGAATCTCAATAGGCTTCATCTGCTGGTATAGAGGTCGGCAGAAGTTTTGCCATTGACCTCTTTGGGAGCAGGATCATTCCCATAGACTAACTGCAGGTGAAAAAAGTCACTGCTGTGCCAAAGGGCAACACAAGGCCTGTAAACTAAGTTCCACACAAACCTGGTTTTGAGGGCATTAGTGGTGCATGTGCAGGCCTTCTTCACGGTAGTGAATTTCCCTCTGTGTGAAGGTTTGTAGGGCTGAGCCCTAGCCTCACATCAGTTAGGCTGTGACAGCTTGTCCTGAAAATATTGTTTCTTATCCATCTCTTTGTTTTTAGCCGAGAAAATAAACCAAAACTGGGTTTAAAACTTTGAGTCGCATTGCAATTCACTGCTACAAATGTGGATGAATTAAGATGAGGGGAAAGGGAGAAGGAGAATATTTTAATCTACCCTTTTTGTAAAACAAAACACAAATGGAGTCAGGTAGCTTATGTCATAATGATGAACAATATACAAAGCACATGTATAGCAAATTATTATAAAACATGTATTTGTAGTGCAAGTCAAAATATAGGGACTCTGCTCATACTGGCCAGCTAGAGGGAAACATGACTGAGTGATCAAAAAAAGAGCCCCCAATTCAAATTCAAACTCATGAGAGTTGACAGTATTACAGAATACAAAAATATGGTGGAAATTTTACACATTACACATAAAGTACTTAATTTCTTTAATAGTTTACAATAGAGATCTACAGATATGTTTCCAATTAAGCTGGCTTTTACTACCCACCTATTGTAATACTATATTGTATTACTGTAATATCTATTGTAATACTTTTACTACCCACCTATTGTAATATCAAAGGAACAAAACATCCCATAGCATAGCTATATAGCAACATATTAAGGTCTGAAGATTAGACCAATACGTGTTAAATATTTCACTGGTTTACTAAACTGACATTTTAACCATTTACAGTAAAAAAAAAAAAATCTTATAGACTTGTCTTTGAGACTGAAATAGAGCATCCTTTATTAGTAATTTTTTCAGGATTTAAAAACAAGGGTTTGAGACCTTACAAGAAGCCTCCCTAGGCCACTGGCATGTAAAATAAGGCATTTTTAAGGCAGATTTTCTCAATAATGTAATAACTGACTTCTATTTCAATGGAACTAAACTAACCACTATTTTCAGGATCTTTTGAGCTTGAGTTCCCCTAAGCATTAAACATATTTCTGGCAGTTTATTTGGTCTCCACTTTGTCCACATTTGTTTCTTTTTTATCCCAATGGCGAAGAAATGTTCATTTGATAGTTTTTACATAAAAATAAATAATGCACTGTTAATGCTAAAACTAAAAAGAATGGGTAGGATGTCTATCGCATAACAATACAGAGAGATCAAGTAAGGCATGGGACAGATACAGCAACTCCACTTAATGGGATTTTCCTGTTTTTTTCCTTTCACATAGTAACACTAACACATTCTTCCAGTGTTTATTTTTAAAAGGTGTGGTTCTTTTTGTTGTTGTTGTTGTTGTTGATTTTGGTTTTTGTTTGCTTCTTGTTTATCTCACTAACTGAGCAGGTGAAATGTAGGATAAAGGCCATCAATGTTTTGTTTCAAAGATGCAAGTTTTAAAAAACAAAACAAACTTTCAAACAGTTCAGACTAATACCACTTTCTTCTTCTTTTTAGGTTGTTTTTTTAACACTGATGAACCTAAGTTTTCTTTTTTCTTCTTAATCTCTTTCTTCCTTGGTTATTTTTATGCATTTTATTATTGCTGTACAGAGATATCTTTTAGCTGCACTTGCAAGATTTTACAATCATGTTGGAAAGTTGTTCAATTTTGGGTGTTTTGCCAATGTAGTACAGGATGGTGAGGGGTTCTAAATCCTGGGACACGCAACATGGCGAGGCAGATGCTTCTGGATTTATGGTGTTATACAAACTGAGTACCTAGAAGAAGAAAGAAAAAAATTGGGATGAAAACACTTATAATTGTGCCAAAAAAAAAAAATCAACGCTATCTCCATCTCTAGCATCGCTTGCTCTGATAGGATGAGCAAAAGTTTGAGCCAAAGTCCAATGAAGTCAGTGGACAGACTTCCCTTGACTCCTGCATGCTTTGGATCAGGCCTGATCATGCTTTACACTTTTAAGAGTACACATCATTCCTTTGGCTACATCTAGACTACAGCCGCTTCTTTCAAAAAAGCGAGCCGCTTTTTCGAAAGAGAGCACCTGGGCAGTCTGGATGCTCTCTTTCAAAAAAGCCCTGTTTTTATTCAAGAACACCTTTTTTCGAAAGAGCACTTTTGAAAAAAGGCATTCTTCCTCGTAAAATGAGGTTTATCACGGTCGAAAAAAATCTCCGCGTTCTTTCGATTTAATTTTGAAAGAACGTGGCGGCAGTCTAGACGCAGGGGAAGTTTTTTTTTTGAAAGAGCCCTGTAGTCTAGACACACCCACTATCTCTCCCCAATACAACTTCATGCTTTCTACCTCACCCACTGTGTACCCATTATCAACAGATGCCAATATATGCTGAGATATCCTTTCCTGCTTCAAAAGCCTCCTAAAAACCTGTTCCCTAGCACATGCTATAGCACATGCTATTTCTAGATGGTATTGTGTGATGCCAGCTGGTAAACCATTTCTGGCACAGACAATTCACTGTACAATACTTTGTGTTTTCTGGGCTGCAAAATTGCAATGGATGACACAATTGGTGCTGATGTTCAGCATTCATTTGCTTTGGGGATCTCTTATGACCTTCAATTACCGACCTCTTTTTTTAGAGAGTTAGCTTCTTGGGCCAGAGGCCTTGTCCTCTAACTTGGCTGCAAAACACTAGGCAACATAATGATAAAAGTAAATGATAATGTGTGCGCAAAACTTCTGTTAATGGTAAATAAGCTTAGTCAGAGTTGAATGGAAAGGTTTTGTATCTGCCAAGACTGAGCTGAGTTCACTCTCTACAATGTGTTAAAGCAGTGTTTCTCAAAGTGGGCCACGGGCCCGCTTTGGGAAAGCCGCTAGCAAGCATGTACTGCTTTGTTTACCTAACGGCTCTGTAACCACGGAGCCTCATGGCTCCCATTGGCCCCAGTTTGCCGTTTCCAGCCAAATGGCCTGGGCCGCCCTGCTTCCTGCAGCTCCTCTTGGCTGGAAATGGTGAACCAGAGCCAATGGGAGCCATGAGGAACCATGGCTCTGGAGCCTTTAAGTAAATAAGGCAGCGTGGACCCACTAGCAGTTTCCCCAAAGCAGACCTGTGGCCCACTTGGAGAAACACCTTTTTAAAGTATCAGTGATATACAGTAATTGATTGCTAAAATCAGATCTTGGCAGGTGAGTTTAGAAAGGAAATTATTTTAAACTATTTTATTTGTATCTACATCGACCTGATTTGTGCACAGATAGGGGGTTGAGGGCACAATGGGCTTATGGATATTATTCTAGGGATCTCCATGAGAGACTACCTTGGAAATTCAGCCCTTAAGATCACCTTTTATTAGCTGCACATTTTGTTAACATGGTAGCCTCAAAAGAGCTATATTCATGCTTTCAGATTTTAGTTGACTGCTTACTGATGTTGGTTTGGCAAATGCATCAAAGGGAGAAGCGATTTGTTTTTCTCCCATGCGGCTACGTCCATTGTTGCTGCTATGGATTCATTGTGACTCTGATAACAAAACGCTTGCCTGGAACCAACTATGGCCAAGTTAGTAGCTCTCATGCCATACTAGATTCACATGCAGAATGGTTTTCTCTAAGGGAAGTATGTAGGTTACCCACTGATGATACATAGGTATTTCCAAGGATGCCATTAATGTGTTAGTATTTAACTAAGAGATCTTTTCCCAGAGCTTCAGCATAGCATTTGCAGTGGAGACAGAAGTCCTGTTCAGTACAGCAACACTAACTACTTTATTAAGCAACCTCTGACTTGTTGGGGAACTATCCAAACCACATATTTGTGACCATGACAGTTATTCTTCCTTTTTCCTTAAAAAACAAGTGCTGCTCCAAACTTTGCATACTACTACTGTGTATAAGAAGGAATTTATATGTCTCTCTTGTAGCTACGCCTGTTGACACCACTGGAATATACTGACGCAGCCAGCCAGCCACATATATGCAATGAACGTATGCTACACTGTTTCCATTCAAGAAAAACACAGGCCTGGACGATAAGATTTTCTCATACTAGAGAAAGCAAGATTATTTTTCAGTGTGCTCAAATCCAATTATTTGCTAATACTAATCTGATATTTTAAAATTCTCAGAGGGGTAGCTGAGTTGGTCTGTATCTTTAAAAACAATGAGTGGTGCTGTGGTACATTAAAGACTAACAAATATACTCCATCAAGAGCTTTCATGGGAAAAAAACCACTTCATTTGATATGGGTTTTACCCACAAAAGCTCATGAGTGAATATATTTGTTAGTTTCTGAAGTGCCACAGAACTACTGATATTTTGAAGGCAGCTTGAGGAATGGGAGCCATCATTCTTGGTCTGAATCCAGCTGCAGATTCCAGCATGCAATACTACAGAGCCAAGTTTAACTTTTCACATTTACTGACTCTCACAAGTAGACCCCAAACTAGGGAATAAATCACATCTACTCAGTTTTCAGGAAACCTGTGAAAGATGGCATATCAAGAGTAGAAACCAAAACCCTCTAGTTATCCAAACAATAAGTAAGGTCCAGGCAGTGACAGCAAAAGCTTCCCTACACGGATACAGTGCTTTTGCAACTTTGTAGGTGAAAGAAAGGGAATCCTTAATGGAAGCTACATTTTCTGAAGTAACCTTGCAAAACTAGAATGTGTTAACTTCCAGAAACAGCAAGACAAGGCTCAGCTTGTCAACTGTGCAAGCGGCGAAGCTGAAGCACTCACTTTGTGATGTTTTTTAGGACATATGTGATGCATCCATATATCTTAGTGATGGGCTAACTATTAAAATGAAATTCACTCCCATGCAGAGGGCCAGCACAAGGGCACATATGACCTACTCAATCTCTTAGCGGATCAGCACTTGTGCCGATCCCCTGTACACGGCTGCATTTCACCACTCAGTCTTGAACTATGAAAGCTTTTGGTATTTGGTGCCAATGAGAATATCACTCTACCCAAGGTTTTAACACAGTTACAGGAATCACAGTCACAGGATTCCTGTGACATAATAATACAAGTCACAGTTATCAAAAGGCAAGACTTACTCTGCTGTGCTGAGTATCTGAGCTCCATAAATATGGGCAGGCCCCTGCACAAAAATTAGCATGATACCCTTTAGGTTCATGAATCCATTTCCAGCCAAGATCCCTCTTGAAGTCAATATAAAGTGGACGCAGGCAGCAATTATCCTGCACATTTCTGGAAATAAAAATACAGACAAATGCATTGGTCAGAAGCACTGTGTGTGTGTGTGTGTGTGTGTGTGTGTGTGTGTGTGTGTGTGTGTGTGTGTGTGTGTGTGTGTGTGTGTGTGTGTGTGTGTGTGTGTGTGTGTGTGTGTGAGAGAGAGAGAGAGAGAGAGAGAGAGAGAGAGAGAGAGAGAGAGAGGGAAGGGGGGGATGTAATTGCTTCCTGCATAATGCTTATCAGGTAACCTTAACCCTGACTATCATATTAATTCACACTATAAGATTCCATACTGTGCCTAAGCAATGATTTCAACTCCAAGCACTAAGGACCAAATCCTGAGCCCACCAAAGTTAGACTCATAGTTGCCTCACTACTGATGTTAAGATACATACAATTAGACAAGTTATCCCATGTACAGAGGAAGCACTAATCAGACTCGAGTCTACCCATGATGAATTGGAGGCATATATTTGAGAAATTATAGTTGTCTCCTGTGCAGAAACAATAGTACCTGGGAGACTTAAGATTTTGTGGCCCTGCAATGAAGAAATATGCAGGGCAACTGACCAATCCCTACGACATTATGTGATTCAGCTGTAGCTCTTTAAATTGTGAGATACTGGCAGAATGTACACTTATGAAGTTCAAGAAGAAAAAGAGGCAATTATTTGGAAAACAATACAACCTCAGAATATACACAATACAACACTTAACCACAATTTTGCTCTGTTCACACATACAATTGTTTGCCAGACTTAAAATTAGGAACATTCCCCACCCCCAGCTATGTTCCGTTGCCAGGGTAAACTTCCTCTGGGGAGATTAGCTTCCTTACATGATCTATTTCCTGCGATTACATATTTGGTGTGGTTGGGGACTAGTACTGGTGGATCTTGATTTCTTGTTTTCTAAAGGTCATGGGCACTCTCAGTTCTCCTTAACTTCAACGGAAGGTGAGCATGCACCTCCTATTACATGTAGATCCCACATGGACATGTCAGTTTTATTACAGACTAACCTAACCTGTCTGAGAACATGGGGCAGAGTTTTGTGTGAATATCTAGTGAAAAGAAATTTAGCAAATCATATTATGAACAACCCAAGTTACGCTTTTAGGCATGTAGGAGTAAGTATAAGTAAGTTGACTATATACATGTATTTACCTAAAACAATATGCAGCATCTAGAGCACGCTTCTTCCGCCGACTGGGTTGTTGCGACTCAAGTCTGTAGGAGGGTAATAACATTAGCAGAAGATGTGGGGTCTTCCCACTGTATTTTTTCCTACTGGACCTGAAAGCTTTCCCATCACCATTGGAATATATGTAGGAGTCATCAGTACCTTCAAAAAATACATTTTGGTGATAAACATTGTGTTGCTTTTTCTTCACAAATTATATAAACCATCTCTTTAAAAAAATCTGTCTTAGAAAACTGGTGGTGAGGACAACATCTGGGTGTATCACGGGGGCAGGGGATCACAACCTGAGATCTCTGCATTAAGGTATATACAGTGTCATGTACCCTTATGTCTACATTGTATTGGCCTTCCTCCAATGATAAGCTATCTGAATGGCTTTTTGAAGGCACATAATAGATCTATCAACATTAGTGATGGAAAAGGCCTATTGGCTCACCTATCTATGTGGGAAAGTCCACTTGGTCTATGCTGGTTTTAAATGATCTACATGATGATGCTTTTGCCACTTTGTGTGGGAGACCAATTCAATAGAATGAGATTCATAGCCTTTAAGGCCAGAAGGAATCATTAGATCATCTTTTGACATTTCACCTACAGTTTCTTAATTTTATTTTATTATTCCTATTTTAGCCTATTACACCACCTGAGCAATTCATCTTCCTCCTTTATATTTACATCTTACAAATGCTTATACATTCTCATCTCCCAGAGTCTTCCATGTCACTAACCAATACATATTATTTTGTTCAGGTGATCTTCCCTCATAAATCAGTCCTTCCAGCCCCTTCATCTGGTACATGATGGCAATGGGGACTTAAAAAGCATCTGATGTGGCTTTTACAGCAGACACAGAACCATTACTCTTCCAAAAAATAGTATCTTGTGATTAGCCAGTGTCTGGCATCATGATATTCTTCCTGTCATGTGAGTGGCTTCTGTCCTCCAAGCTGAAGACATTACTTATTTATTTGGGGAATGGAAAGCAAAACACTTGACTACTGCCCTGACTATACTAGAGAAATTTACCATGCTGAGAACTGCTTAGTCCCTCTAGAAAACATCATGGACAACAGTGCTGCAAATACGGTCTGGATTATACCTGCCTACACCAGCACTAATCAACAGCACTACCACGCTAGTGCCAGTGTGGGCAGCAATAAAATCGTTCAAACGGAAGCAGTTCAGTCAAAACTGTCAACTCACTTATGATCCATAGTGCACTGGTGACCTGTAAAGATCTCCCAGAATCCACTACTTTGGGAGTAGCTGCTCCTTGAACTGTGAGATCAATAATGAAATGAAAATGGTATGGAAAAGGCTAGTGTGGATGCACTGAACCATTTGTACATTATTGATTCAGCTGCAGAACAGTCCTATTTTATAGCATTGCCATGGCTTCTCCTGTGTGTCCTCAATCATCCCATTTCCTCCAACAAACAGCCAAACTCTCTAGTTCTTCATCATGTTCCCACATGAACTGTATTTTATATTTTACAGAGAGACCAAAAAAGTTCCTTATATCTTGTAATAAGCAAACATCAGTGCCCTCTGTACTATCCCCACCCCCATTTTATTGTTTCATTACCTGCAAATTTTGCTTCTAGCTCTTCACTTTTATTTGGGATGATATAATTATTTGAAGGCACGAAGGTGCAGCATGGACAGTGTAAACTTATCTTAAATCCAAAGTTCCTCTCTGCAAAACATGAAGGAGAGGGGAATCATTTTTACCTCTGGAGTGACCCTGAAATACTTCAGGTAATGGAGTTAAAGTTTGGGTGGGAATCAAGAGGGAAGAGCACAAGTCATCACCTTTGTGATGGAGCCATTCGTGCACAGTTTCAGTGACATCAAAAGACAGCCATTCCCCTTCAGCTCTTGTTTTAACCACCTTGCTATCAATGTAACGCTGTCCTGGTGAAGGGAGTTCTTTGAATTTAACAACCTGCAAGAAACAGAAGACAAGTCAAGACTGTGTGTAGATTGCAATTTTGCAGACTTTTATCAAAATGGACACTATGTAGCTAACTGTAGAGGTGCAGCAAAATATAGCAGGGTAAATCCTACTTGAACATAGCTTTTTATTTATACTGCTGAGAATTATCAGAGGGGTAGCCGTATTAGTCTGAATCTGCATAAGCAACAAGAATTCCTGTGGCACCTTATAGACTAACAGATTTGTTGGTGCATAAGCTTTCGTGGGCAAAGACCCACTTCATCAGATGCATGTAGTGCCAAGGTGCCACAGGACTTCTTGTTGTTACTGCTGAGAATGTTTTTTTTTACCCCAAATTTCATTCCACCTTAGTTTGTATTTTATATCAACAGGTTTATCAAAGCCTAGTACTGAGCGCTATAAGATTTTTTTTAAATCAATATGAGGCAGCACATTTCCAGATTCTGCAATGCAACAAATTCTTCTCATTTCCAAACAACTGAGCAATTACCTCTTTGCATGCAATCACAGATTTCACATTTTCCTTTCTAGATGTAGACTGATGTATACTATCTGTGGACCCAAATCCCAGTTCCCTGGCATTACTACATTGATGCTTTTGTGATTTTGGAAGCTGGAATGGCATGCCATATTAAGGACATTAACCAAGATCTAATAACAACAGAGGTTTGCCCTATTGGTATAGAATCATAGAATCCTAGGGCTGGAAGAGACCTCAGGAGGTCATCAAGTCCAGCCCCCTACCCAAAACAGGACCAATCCTAACTACGCCAGCTCTCTGAATTCATGCTGTTTTTCACAGTCCAAGTCCATTTCTAAATCAATGACCAACGGTGTTCTCAACCCATTATCAGCAATTTGTTGGTTTTTAATCAGCAAATGAGGTGGTAAAATTCACCTGAAAAAATCATGGACAACAGATATGAAGGTACGCTATACGGTTGAAATAAGTTTTTTATCAAGAAAATACAAGGGAATTAAGTGACACTCTTCAGGTCAGATCCTGTCCCAGATGCAGTATATTTCTTTATTATTTCAGTGGAGGTTCTGAATATACCAAAGAATTGTAATTGGATTTCTCCTCCCTTGAATTGAACTTGGCTCTTGATAAGAACAATGAAATGGTAATTTCGTATTCCAAGGAAAGGAGCATTTCTTCCTCCCCCAGATTACTACTGTGGGACTGGGAGTGAGGGGATACAGAAGATGTGATTGATTCAGTCCTGCAAGCTGCTGAGCCCCTTCCAGAAAGAGGTGAACTCCTTCTATTCCTCAATGGGCATAATTCCTATTTGGCACCTCTCAGAACTAGGGTATCTTTATTTAAACACATTCTTCACTAAGTGTTCACAAAACTCTGGAGCAAGAGAAGGAAGGCAGCAAAGAGGTTCCCCTTCCTCAATTGTGCCCCAGTGAATCAGTAGAAACAGCAGAACAGGATTAATTTAGTCTGTTAGAAGAGATATGCAGGTTACAATGACCATTATTACATTATTTGATCAGGAGACAAACATTATTCTCCTTGTTCCATACATAGCAGGAGTGTTTCTCTCTGGATCAACACCCTCCCCCCAATACAGTGTTAGGTGATGCATAAAATCAGTCTCCAGACTGCAGGTGATCCAGGAATGCTCCATGACATTTTTTTCCCCAGAGAGGTAGGGGCACACTAGTACCAGTGGGCCAGCCAAACACCAGGCTAGATAGTTACAATCTACTGATCTACATTACTCCTGCACTTTCAAATTAGATAAAGTATTTTTCACTTCCTTTCCTCCACAACGACAAAGTTGTTTTGCAGTCTGAGGCAGCTTCCCCGTAGGAGACTCCTCCTTCTACAGAGTGATTTGGAATCCTTACAAGTAAAAGGTACTCTGTAAATTGATCGAGATAACACCCCACATCCTCTCTCCTGCCTTCCCTGGTGTCCTTTGTTTCTGATCATTCCCTGCCCTTGCAACAACCTCTCTTGTACACTAGTCCCATCTCTATCCCATGCCCATTCCTTTTATGACGCATATTTTCTATGCTGCTCTCCCCTCTGACAATGTCTCTGCCCTCTCTCTGATTGGAAATATTGTCTGGTGACTTGCATTTGCATGAGTTAGAGACTCTGTGTTTTTGGAGCAGGGACCTTGCCTGTTTAAACGATCTGTAAAGCCCCGTGGATACTTCCAGTGCAATAACAAACTAATGGGGGACAGAAAAAAATAAGCATAGTGAGAAAAGCATAAATGATTCTGGATGGTGTTGAGAAAGGCATTAAGGTAAAATCCCCACTTTGCAAAGCAATCACTTCACATGTCCTTCTCGCACCTCTTCTAATCCCTCCACTTTAACAGCTTCAAAGAGTCTGGTTTTCATTTGGATCCCAGACCTGATTTTTTGAGCATTATCACGTGTATGAAGGCGACACTCTGAATCACATGCAGGCTTAGGAGATAGAATTTACATGTATAAACCCTCATCACTCACACGTGCCGGTAATACATTTGGTCACCTGCCCACATAGGTAGGCAGGACGTCCAAAAGCAGCCACACACAGGTCCATGCATACATAGTTTTATTGGTGTATGAGTGAAGACTGCCTTTGAAAATCAGGCCCAAGTTTAACAAAAGGAGAGCCAAAGGTGTATGAAATAGCTGCAACTATAGAGGCATAAACGATCTTGTGTGTATATAAAGTGCTTTTAAATCTAGCTTTCCAGCAGGCTCGCACAATTATGTGACTTTAAAAAGGATTACGGAACAGTAGCACAGTTATGCAAGTATGTGATCCAAGGATGGAAAGGTCACCCAGGCAAAAGGACTATATCCAGTGAAGTTCTGAACAATTGCACATAGTATCACTTTTATTTGGTAGCACTGGTTTGAAGTCAGAGCAATTTCTTGCTTTTTCCCTGCTCTCTTTCTTTTTACAGTACACCTCTGTAAAAGCAATGCCTGGCAGAAATATCTGCTCATTTCTCTGCGATCTCCACCACTGAAGTATCTTTAATGTGTTATCTTTAGAAGATGGGATTATTCTTGTACAGAGATTCCTAAGACTTATTTTGCTGCTTAGACCAGGCCATCAAGGGCTTATTTTCTATGGCACTTCTAAAAGATACAGTACTGCTAAATATTTTGGACCAAGTTTCTTTTTACTAACTCGTGACTTGGAGACACACAAAAAAACCTCATAGGGAACATCTACTCTGCGGAGCTATTTTGGGATACTGGAAGAACCTGAAATAGCTATTCCATGTCTACTGAAGCAGCCCATTATTTTGAAATAGATTTCAAAATAATAGGTGGCTTATTCCAACATCCCAGTAACCCTCGTTCCATGAGGGTTAAGGGGAATTTTGGAATAGTGAGTTATTTTGAAATTTGGTGCTGTGTAGACAGTGCTAAATTACGAAATAAGCTATTTCAAAATACACGTGAAATAAGCTATGCAATTTGCGTAGTGAAAATTGCATTGTGCAAATTGCGTAGCTTATTTTAGCTAAAGGTGCTGTGTAGACGCACCCATAATGATCTGTTTCCTATCCTTTACATCATGTAGTATCAAGACTCCATGAAAGAAACATACAAACACATACTGTAGTTTATTTGGAGAGGCTGAGAAAGCAGCATAAATTGAAAGATATACAAGACCTTATGGTACATCTGCACCAGCAGGGCTAAAGTTGAATTAAGCTATGCGACTTCAGCTACGTCAATCGCATAGCTGAAGTTGAAATAGCTTAATTTGACTTTTGGCTACACAGCAGGAAGCTGAAGGAAGAACACGCTCCCTTCGACTTCCCTTACTCCTCGTGAAGTGAGGGTTACAGGAGTCCGAGCAAAAAGTCCTCCAGCTCGACATTATTTCAAAATAATGGCTTGTAGTGTAGACGCGCACTATGTTATTTCAGAATAACATTAGTTATTCTGAAATAACGCTGCTGTGTAGATGTGCCCTTATTTGCCTGCACAATATTGAACCCAATAATAAATGCATGCTGAAGAATATTCTCAGGAATATTGCAGAAAACACTCAAAGCATGGTAAACAAATGGGCGCATTCACATTTTTTGCTGCTTAATGCCTACAAGGCCCAAAGTATTATATCTTATGTTGAAATTTTTCAGTGGTGGTAGCATTTTCCCCTCCCTCTTCTCGGTCATTCCCCATTCTGTTCTGTCTCACCATACATATGGCTCTTTACTAATTTTTAAAGGGACTCACTATAAAGTTTGAAGAATTATGAAGTAACCCTGAAGCTCAAGGGGGTGCATTCTCTACTCAGCAAGGAGGGATAGATGTATGTAGGGTCACTGTGTTCAGTGGTGAAGGGGGTTCAGATCTGATCACAAATAGATGTTAAAAGAAACTACAAATGTATTTCTAGCACAGGCTGCTGTTGCTACTTGTTCCACTTTATTTTTCATGGACATAACCATGCATTTGCTTGAAAAAGACATGATTTTAAAAACTTAAAGAGAACAGGACAATTAGCTGAAATCATTAAAATAGCTGCTTAGTGTAATACATGGCTGCTCACTCCCAAAAGAGCACTGCATGTTTTAGTAAATAACTAGGCAAAACATATCTGCTACCAGAGGCATGGATTGTCTTATTCTGTGCTTTGTAAAGCACTGTGTACACTAACCTGGCTTTTTACACGATAATCAACAAGACTAGAGCGTTTCTGAAACTAGCAGAAACACAGTCCTTTGTTTCCCAAGATAGGCTAGCTCCTAAGGGCTTGTAAAAGCAGAGTGAATCTGTTTCACTTTAGAGGAGTTATGCTGATTTCCACCAGCTGAGGATCTGAATGTCCAAGTTTTTAAAGAGTGAAAATACAGAAATGCTGTTTTAACCTTTTCACTGTTTTTTTTCACATGCAAATGGCAAGATGACTGAATGAGGTCTAAGACAATAACCACCTAAACCAGCATATCCCATTCCCTCTCTTAAAAAAAAAATTCCACAGAAAGACAGATTCAACCTCTCTTTGAATAATTAGAGCTCCAAAATAAACTTTTTAAAAGTACATTTAGTAAAGCTACAAACTCGACTGATCCTGATTCAGATTCACTCATCTGAATAACTGTATTTATATAGATAGTCCTGCAATTCAATTGGACTATTCATCTGTACTAGTATTCTTATAACTACTACAATAAGAAATCAAAGAACAGAAACACTATAAACAAGTGTTCCAGGAATCTTGTAATTAATTACTAGATAATTTTGGCTAAGAAATACATCACCTGCTTAAAAAAAAACCAGAACAAAACCCAACTATAGTTCAGCAATGACCATATACAAATAACAGGCTGATATTGTGTTTATGCACATCAATTAGAGCCAAGAAAATTCTGGGCACACATCAAAGGCCAAGATTTAACAATAATGTGAGTATTTTATATCTGGGATTGGGTATTACAGTCATTAAGTACAAGAAAACATTTTCAACAAATGACCCTTTCCTTAAAAATTTTCAATAACTTTCAAAACACAAAAATCAAATGTCAGCCTTAAAGTAACTATCTTGTCTGTTATGTTACTTCCGTAAATAGGCTTGCAACTATTCTCAGTTAAAATGGGATTTAGCCATTTTTTTGAAATAGCCACAAGGGCTATTCATCTCTTGTAAAAACATGTCAGCAATCTGTTTCCCTTCTCCAATAACTCTAGGCTCTCTGATATCCTCTTTCCAGATACTTTTGACTCATTTATAACTTCCTTCCTTCGGTCCTCTCTTCACTTTAGATCTCTTAGACTGTTTTGTATTTTAGCACCTCCGCAGACTCACTAATTCTTCCTTTCCTCGTCACTCAACAGCCTTTATTTCCATGAGAACTTAATGGTCCTTTGTCAATAATGCAAATAACCATCTTTCAACTTTTTATCCCTTGTACCGAACAACCGTAACCAATGACAAATTGGTCAAGGGAAGAGCATGAGAGAAGATAATTATGCACAACATCATGGCTATAAATGGTCATTCAGGATAACCTCTTTTACAGTTCACATGCAAGATGGCAAGAGTTGCTAAATGCAATTTCATCCTGTACAATATAATTGAAAAGATTTCCAGGTTTTGACACAGCTATTAGTTCCTGTGAGGTATGTGCCACTTTCTCTGGTGAATAAGAGATTCATTCCCTGTCAGCACCCAGATTTCACTGATATTCTCAGACAATCATCTTTGACTTCACCCCATCCTTTCCATGGAGTAAGATTGAGAAACCAGCCCCCAGATAGTCTAATTTCTCTTCACTCTCCTGCCAAACTCAGGAACTGGGATTAAAATCCTGCACTCTAACAAGAAACAAATCTGTATGTTTGTTGCAAACCACATCATGTCTGATCGTCTCCTTTTTTGCAGTGATTCTGTGTAAAAGTTCATATGGTGAATTAGTTGTGAAAACCTTTTGCAGCACAGTTTACAAGATACCTACCAGCTGAAGATTCTTTTCTTTACCATTGGCACAAGAAATCAACTATTTATTTGCTATAAGTTTTGCTGCTTGAATTTTCAAGATTTTTGTGGAGTAGGTTTTGCAAATTATTCAGAGTTGCTCTCAGATCAATACAACCCTATGCAATGTTACGGAGCTATAAGGGTTTAGGGCCTGGGTCCAAAACCTCACTTGAAGTCAATAAGAGTCTTTCCTCTGACTTAGTGGGCTTTGGATAGGCTCTGAGGGCAGAATTTGGTCACCAGAAACTAACACATGAGGTGCAGAGTTCTTGCCAAGATACAAAAGTATTTGCCAAAATGTTTTTAAGGTCTATGGCTCTGCTGGGCATGTGCTTGGAACTTGCCAGACATGTTCTTCAGGCAAGCTTCCAAATACAGAGATATACTTCTCACAGACCCAAAGCCACTTTGCATCTAGATGCAATGCAGCTGCACTGAGCACAATAACTTCCTACCTGCATCGGGCAGCTAGTTGCTTTGAAGGTCTGGAGGAGGATTGAGGGAGTGGTTAAAGAAGATCACAAAGGAAGCTGTCAAGTGGTCATCTTGGACAGGTCTCTAAATGTGATGATACAGCACTGCATCATCATCTTGTGGCGAAGGGACAAGCCAGGCCAAAAGCATCCCCATCCCCCAAGCAAGACCCGAGCCAACCAAATGAAGGTTATGCATGAGTGGGTACAATGTGAGGCACTGGGGAAGACATTGCTGGTTTTCCTCAGCTTCTTTTCTTTAAATTCATGTTGTATATTTTAACAGGAGGGAGAGTCCACATTGTGTATGCAACAAAAAAGAAAGGATGCCTAGGAAGCCTTCTCCTGGAAGATTTTGAAATAATGCAGTTTCCTGAAGTTTATAAGAGATCTCAGAAGCAAGATCAACATGAAGCCAAACAAAAAAATCCTGTACATATATCTAGACATTTAACTGCAGCTTGCCAGAGGCAAATTACGTTTTATTAAAGTAACAATAACTAGCAGTCAAAATCAACAAAGCAAGAATGGGTTTTCCACACTCCTATCCCTACTCTTGGAGTCCTGGGTGATCACGTGCTCATCTCCCACCTAAAATTAGGTCTTTCCTGCTTCTCCTACAGTCATGTCCCCTGCCATTTATAGTTCATATCCATGTGCATTTTTATTGCAATACTTTGGCATCACAATTATTATCCAGTTTTAAATTTTTGACTTACTACATCTCCTGAGATCCTGTGTCCCTCTCCTCTTTGCTCCTTTCCATCTCCGAGTTTGCCTTGTTTTCCATATGATTAACTCCTCTCCCATCCAAATCTTCAATATGCCCCCTTGAATTTTCCTTTTCCTTCCCCTGCCATCCTCCCTCACACCTTTTCCATTCATTTGTCTGACCCCTTTACTGATCACTGCTTCCCTGTGCATACACTGTGGAGTGCCAACAGAAGTGTGCAATTTAAGGTGCCATGTTTTTGCCCTAGGATCTTCTGTCCCAAGACAGCATGGACAGCTAAATGACAGAGCATCTCTTTGTCAATCCTTTTGATGCTATGAACAAGAGAGAGGAGTCTTATATTCATGGGGTCACCTGTTCTGCTCTGTTGAGCATAAATGGTGCTCTATCTACAGGTAGGAAGACTAAAACTCTACCAAATTCTCCCTGCCAGGAACCTGCTCTTCCAACTGAAACTTCTTCAGATTTCCCTTCCTAGGGAGTTCTCATTTCATGGGAGAAGGGGGAACTTGGGGAGATGTGTCCCTGCACATTAGCTAATCAAAGGTGGTACCTTTCTCTCTTCTTTTAGCAGAGAAGAGGTCTCTGTGCTCTGCTAAACTCATCCCTTATTTTTATCTTATGCCTGGGTCCCTTTTTACAGATTATTCTAGCTCCCGATACAGAGCTGTGCGGCAGAAGCCATTTTTCCTCAGAGTGGCAAAGGAATCCTGTGTGAATAATAATCAGAGCCAAGTGTCAGTCCTTTTGCCAAGGGACCACCTCACTCCTGTTCATGTCCAAAAAGCACTGTAATACTAAGGTGGTCTGAGCCAAGATTTATTAAACTCCCCCTCTCCAACTCAGTCACCTCTGTTCCTTAAATCAGCCAAAAGGACGACTTCCAACAGATCAAAGGATTTTTTTTGTATTACTCCTGCCCAAAATGGAAGCTCTTCCCTCCACAACACTCCCATCTCTTGCTAGTTTGGGGGTAAGAACCCAGCTCAACCCACAGGGTAATAACTGCTAGTTCATAAGATGTATCCAGATATTATACTCTCGTCAGTCACTCTGACACTGTGTTGTTTTAAAAGGTATACTTGCCACGAATTGCAAATAACCTCTGTCAGTCAGTGGTCTATATTTCTATGCACAGGATATTGAATGATTCCCACGCCCTGTCCCCAACAGCTGCTGCATTCCAGCCAAAAGGTAGCCACACTTCAGTAGGTGAGACAAGTTCCCAAAAGCACAATGCATAGTTACAAATAAGGTTTTTAAAAACGAGACTCTTCCCTATTCAACTGATATGCATTAGGGATGTAATAGTGCAGCTGATTAACTGATTATCCGATAAGCAAAAGCTTTTAGGTTAATGTTATAGACTACATGCATTTCCCTTCCTCCTTCCCCTGCCGGACAGGCTGCCACCCTGAGCTGCTGCCTCTATCAGAAGCAGCAGCACAGGGTGACAGGCAGCTGGTCCGGAAGGGGAGCTGATTTTTAAACTAGCTCTCCTCGTGGACCAGCTCCTGCTTGGCACCCCACGTGGAGTGGCAAGGGACTCCTTGGGAGTGAGGCTGAAGCGCATGCGCTGCCAGCGCCACACCCGGGACTACAGACTAGTCAAGTATTCAATATGAATTCATGAGGTTACTCGACTATTCAGTTAACCAATATTTAACATCCCTAATATGCATTATTAGCCAAAATACAAAATAGTTAGGCAGAAATATATCCTATGTACCCAAGATGTACACTTCACACTAATCCACCAAACATTAGCAATTCATTTTTTTTCCTTTTGCAGAGAAGAAAGCTGTTATGTCCACATATTGTACAAAGTCTGTAGTTCCACAGCATGCAGTGTATTTGACGTTGGTGAGAGCTAAATTTCAGATTGTAAGACTATAATTTCTGGAAAATACCATGTAAATTGTGATAACTATCAAAATAAGCTGTTTTATACGTAGTCTATTGCAAAACCAGACAAGTGAAGTCTAATGCCTCAGGTAAAGTCTATAATAAAGACAGATTTTCCTGGTTCAGATTCCCAAATCCAGCCTCTCTGACCAGTATTTTCCATGGCATGAAAAAAGCATTACTTAGTAAGCCCAATGAATCAATTGGAATTCTCATTCAAAAGAAAAATGATCCCATCCTCCTCATTCTGTTCTCAATTACAGTAGGATTAATCTGGGGTAGATCTACTGAAGTCAACGTAATTACTTCAAATTTACACAAATATAACTTGGCCCAAGCTTTTCTTATCTCGTTCTAACTGAACTCCCTGACTGAAAACAAGACAAGAAGCTGTCTGAATTGTAAGTATTTGGAACACTGGCCGTGCCTTACATTTAAATCTGACTCAGAATGGGGTGATGTAATTGATGGTATCTTCAGTCTACACCTCAAAAGGATGCCCTTAACATTTTTGAGGTAACTTCATCTGAAGCACAGACTCTACTGTTCAGCTCTTAGGGGCCTATCCAATGCCACTGAACTTTCGGAGTGGGTCCTGAGACACAAAGGGTAAAATTCTGCTCCCTGTTTCTTCAAATTCTTCATTGTAATTTGATGTCCCCCTTGGGCTCTACCCTGGTGCTGCGTGCTTGTTTCAGCTTGACTATTTCTTCCTCTAATGTTTCATGTGGTACATTCCTCTCTTCCACTAGCCTATCAGGTACCCATATATATAGCAGCCTCAGATAGCAGTCACAGTAAAACCAGCGTTTCAACTGCATGTTTCACAATGCTTTATGATGTGTTACCAAAACATGGCGCCGGTTCCACAGGAAGCCATTTTAACATGTTATTGTTTGACAGTCTGTACCTAATAAAGCTACCTTAAAAACAATGCCTCTCGGAACAACTGGAGCGGATAGGAGTCTACCCTGCTGGGCGCTTTTCCCTTGTCCGTCTTTGCTAAGTTGCCTTTATATTTTTGGAATGGTTAAGCACAAAAGTTGGGTCTTTTCAGAAGAGTGCAGAGGCTTTATTCATAAATACAGAAGCACCTTAATAAAAGAAAGATGTGCTGAAGTCTTCAAAGCAGACAAGAGCACTGATGAACAAAGGCATTCCCATAACATCCGAGCTTTATCTGATCAACTTCTAATAAAGCTTGCATTTGGCATAAATCTGTAAAAACATAGCAAAGGCCACTGGAGATGCTAGGACTTGTTTATTTAATCTTATTCCTCCTCCAAAAGTACTTTATCCTCTTAATATTCTCTAAAAATCTTAGTGTATATTCAAAACTGCATCACATGAAATGCTCTCAAGCTAATGGCTAGTGAGGGAGCAGGAAAGATCATTCTCTGGTGTTTGGGGCTGTGCTATTTTATTTCTTTCTAGCATCCCACTCTCCAGAGTGCTGATGTTCAGCAGCCACCATGAACTAATTAATGGGAGGGTTCAGGGAGGAAAAGGAACAGAAATTATAGCTCTTCTGACAAGTTTAAATCTCTGTGGGGCGACCACTGGTTACAGGTTTCGAAAGATAGTAGCATCTGTGTAATACAGAAAAAAGTTGTTTCCTACTCGAGAGCCTTCCTTCGATAAGGATGAAAGAATTAGCTTCTACACAGAACTTCATATCTGCACAGGGCTTTTCAGGCATCCACTAACTGATCCTCAGAATGCCACTGTCTGGTAGGTAAGATTTATTATGCTTCTTTGACAGAAGGGGAAACAAAAACACTGTACAGGGTCTGATTCAGATCTCAGTTACGCTACTCAGGCATTGATTTCAAAGTGGAAGTATACCGAGAATTTACACTCATGTAAAATACACCAGAATCTGATACAAAGGACACAAAATGACTTGCTCATGGTCATACAGCAAGTCAGTGGCAGAGCCACAATTAGAATAAAGCTCCTGGTACCTACAGTGGTCCCTCCACGTGCAGAAGAGGGAATACCATTGGCAGAATGGAGTTAATCACGACCAGATTCAGGCATGTCTGGGGGCAGCTTGTGGAATCATGTAATTGTCTCAGAAAGAAGCTTTTATTTTATGTTTTAACCATCATGACTGTAAAGAAAATCTTGATTAGATGCCCCCAATGTAACCAATGCAGTCACGGCTGCCTGAGTCCATAGGGAGACAGAAACAATAGCTCTGAGAAGTGTAAATTCCCCGTGCATCTCAATGGGGTGTTAACCTTGAGATCTATTATGTGACAGAGGAGAGAAGTGCAGCAGGTCTGGGCCAACCCCTCAAACAGCTGCACCCTGGTTACTGGGGTAACCAGAGGCCCCCTTGCTGCCAACTGTTCCTCTCTGGGAACGGAGAAAGGGGACTCATCTGCTGCCCCTTAGGGAAATAATATTCTTACTATTGTTCTTGGAGTGAGAATGGGACTCCATGCTACTACCCTACTCTCTGGTAAAGAAGATACTGGCAACACCACATCAAACAGGGTGCTGGAGACCCGGAGGGGTTGCATTATGGTGCAACTAGACCCTTGACTGCCTTAAAGGAGTCCTAGAGTTTGTGCCCTTAAAAACGTGTAATAGAGTCCTAGAGTTTGTGCCTTAGCAAAAAACAGTGCACTCATTTTCTGACGAGGCCCCAAAGGAATAGGTGAGTATTGACAACAACAGAGCTTAGAAGGCAGCATCTTTGCTTCCCTATTTTTTTCAGCTAGAAGAGTAAGGTGAGAGGCCCAGATACCTGGAGAACTAGAGGAGAATGCAAGGAAAGTTTATCACTGTGATAGTTCTCACATGCTAGTTTTCTAGTCTCTCTCTTTCCCACTTTTATATTTTTGACTGTAACTGTTCGCAGGACAAAATCAGGACACTAACTTCAAATACTAGGACCCAGTACTGCCATGCACGCACCATTCTCTTCTATATTGCCACGTTAGGATTAAACAACCAACTGGGTTTTTAAGAAGTGAGCCTTTAAGAAGTGAATAAGAGCATCTTACTTTAGTACCCACGGGACTGGTGGCCACAAAACCACCATCACTCCAACAGGTGAACAGCAGAGACAATGTTGCAAACAAATTTAGTTTAGCACACTGGGGAATCTAAGCCTTTATTACACTGCCAGCCATAGGCTACGTCTACACTGCAGGTTTTTTGCGCAAGAACACTTGTTCTTGCGCAAAAACTTTTGGCACGTCTACACTGCACGTGTTCTCACGCAAGCAAATTTACAGGGCTTCTTGCGCAAGAGTTATTCCTCTCCCCACGAGGAATAAGCCCTCTTGCGCAAGAAGGCAGTGTGGACAGGCAACAGGGGTTTCTTCCGCAAGAAACTACTATGGCTAAAATGGCCATCAGAGCTTTCTTGCGCAAGAGAGCGTCCACACTGCCATGGACGCTCTTGCGCAAAAGCGCATCTCTTGCGCAAAAAGCACATGGCAGTGTGGACGCACTCTTGCGCAAGACCTTTCGCACAAGAAATCTTGTGCAAAACAGTTCTTGCGTAAGAAGCCTGCAGTGTAGATGTAGCCCTAGTGTCTTTAATAAGTCAGAGTAATAGAATAAGTACAACCTATGCTTCTTATACATGAACACACACAGCTAGGTGGCTTTCACCTTCTGTTTCTTTGAAGAGGTCTGATTTCATTTCACTCTAGTCTGGCTTTATTATTGGTATAAAACAAACAATCTCTCATTACTCCCTGCCCAACACAAAAAAGCAGGCAGCCCTCCCCCCCACAACAATATATAGGGCCAAGGTAACTGTCCTTTCCAGGTGTCTATACTTTACCAATGGCATAAGCTTGCTCCAGCCTATACCTCCCCCAGAATAATCTCCAGCTGGCCCTCTTTACCAGTCAGTTACTAAGTTAAGAAAAGGCACTTTTTTAACCCTCAACGTCCATCACAACCCAAATGAAATTCAGTAGGTTTAGCACAAGCTGCCCCAAGTACATACCCTTCAGGATGCTGATTAGCTACCACAGAAGCACTGTGACTGCAACTCCTGTTGATGGGAGCCAGATGCCTAAGTAACACTGAGGAGCTGGGCCCTTAGAATAGTGGTCTCCAACCTTTTTGGCCACAAGATCACTTTTTCAATTTAAGTTCAATGTAAGATCTACCTCCAATCCAAATACCCTTGCCCAGCTTCCTCTCCCCAGCCCCCAGCTCCTTCTCTGAGGCCCCACCCCTGCTCCACCCTTCTCCAAGGCCTCATCCTGCTCACTCCATCCCCCTCCCTTTCTCTCCCATCCTCACTCACTTTCACCAGGCTAGGGTAGGAGCTTGGGGTGCAGGGAGATGCCAGCCATTTCCAGGAGCAGCAGTTACCACAAGGATAATGACTCCAGCCATGACAGGTTAGGCTGGAACTCACTACTCAAAGAACTAAATTTAAGCATAAGAGAGAAATGAAAATGATGAAATGCACAGGCCCGTCAAAAACCAAAACTAATCCACTTTGCAAGCAATAACAGAAGTAACAACAACCCCCCATGTATGTGTTGGGTCATAGAATCATAGAACCATAGAGCTGGAAGAGACCTCAGAAGGTCATCAAGTCCAGCCCCCTGCTCTAGGCAGGACCAATCCCAACTAAATTAACTCAGCCAGGACTTGGTCAAGCCGAAACTTAAACACCTCTAGGGGTCAGAAATGAGAGTGAATGACAGTGTGTGTTTGTGAGACTGTCACTCACATAGAGAGAGAGTGTGTGTGTGTGTGTGTGTGTGTGTGTCAGAGATTTGCATTGCCAAGCTCCCTCCATGCCCTTCTCTCTGTGTGGAGATGGGGTACCCAAGTGGGGGAAGGAAGAATACCCTAACATCAGTGCCCCCCTTCTCCCTCTCACACCCTGCACAGCAAGCAGTAGGCTCCGGGCGGGGGGGGGGAGGGGGGGGACTCCAAGGCAGAGGGCAGGAGCAGCATGACAGCATGTGGAAAGCAACTGAAGTGCCAATGCTTGAGAGCTTCCTGGCCAAACCAGTCAGGCTCCCCTGTCAGAGGCTCCAAGATCTACTTGTTGGTGACCACTGCCTTAGCGGAAGTCTCAGTAGAGAGCCTGTCAGTACAAGCCTGAACAAGGCACACTGGGGTGACTGCATGGGCTAGCTTGCAATGTCACTCCACTATGAGCTGCCAATCTTGTTTACAAACAGAGGATGTGAGTCACCTTCACCAAAGACACTCATTTTGTTTTAATGAATGTTATAGAAACTTCAAAATCGTATCATATCATATATTTGAACTTACCTCCCACTCTATCCTGGGTATAAAAAAGCCAGGTTTCCATCTACAGCCAGCCGCTGATCTGTAGAGGAGTCATAGTCTACTGTGAATGCTGGGGCCACTATATCTAGAGTGCTCATTAATTTGTATGCACCTGCTCTGCACATCTGCACTCCTGCTGCTGATTGCTCGGACAATTCTGAAACCGTTTGGTTTGCAAGCTGGCTGCCTGCCCAGCAGAACCTAAACACAATTCCACATCTCTCTAGCCGAAATGATGCCTGCAATGCATAATTCTCAGGGCAGCTCCTCAGGGAGGCTGGCAGCAGAGCTCCAATTTCGAGAAAGCAGCACAAACCCTTCAGGCAAATTGTAATACCCTTAGTCCACTGAGCTGTACCTTACTCCACAAGTGGCCTCACTGAAATCAATGGTACTAACTCCAGAGCCTGCCCTGTATACTTTACTGGGGTTTACTAGCTGTGACCCAGGGCAAAATGCCTAGCAGAGAGGCACTGCCCCACTAGTGTCATGTGGTTCCTGTAATACCTGTATGAGAATTCCTGGGAGCTGAACTCACAAGTTTCCCTATTATTAGCTGAAGTGTCTGGTGATGTTTCAATGTAACCAACAAAAAACATTTTATTAAAACACAAACACGTCACCTCAGGACAGACGGAAGAGAGATGGGACCGTGTAACTCTGTGTCTGTTTCTTTCCTTAATCCCAGAACTAAGTGCATCTTCTGCTCCCTCTTTTCTCTTTCACCCAGGTGGCTTCCATAAAGAAACCACTTGAGTGTACAATGAATGAAGCCTCAAATTGCTATCTTGCTTTGAAAAGCTCTAATGATTAGGCCTGAGAACAATAGTCCCATTTCTCACATGTCAGTGGTATAGCCAGAAGGGGACACTTGGGTGGGTAGGCAGTGTTTCAGGAGGGATTGGGCTGCCTCCCCCACAACTGGTCAGAGAGGCGGTGTGTGTGGGGACATGCTGGTCAGCGGACTCTGAGCTCAGGGATACAGCTGGAGCGCAGGGTCCACATGCAGGAGCTTGCCCTGTTCTGCCTGCCAGCCAGGTGCTCCAGCCCAAGAGCAGTTTGAGTGTGGGTTCTAGCCCTGCTCCTCCTGCTCCCCAGCTAGAGCACCTGGCAGAGCTGGAGTTAACCCCTAAGCCCCAGCCATGCTCCTTGGTTGGAGCACCAGGCAGGCAGATTGGGATGAGCCTCTGAGCCAGTTCCCCAGTTGGAGCTCATCCAGGCAGGCAGAGCAGGGCAAGCGCTGGAGCACAAGGAGGGCTGTGGGATCGGTGGGGATGGGCCTGGATGCAAAGTGGGCAGGTCATAGCCCACTCAGGCCCCTCTATGGCTGCGCCCCTGTCACATGTAAAGCAGTGATTAGATCAAGAGATGGAGAGTTAGGGTCCTGGATTCTGTTCCTTGCTCTTGCTGCAGACTCAATGTGTTAGTTGAAGTAGATCATGTAGGGTCCAGTTTCATAAGCACCCTCCAATATTGCATGCCCAGCTTTAGACACCTAAGATCTGATTTTCTACTGAGCACATTACAGCTCCCATTGATAACAACTGAAGTTGTTGGCCACCCAAAATTAGAGTGTGCTTTTGAAAAACGGTTCTTCACCTCTTTCTGGACATGTCTGGCCACTTTACTGTGCTGCAACTTTCTCACTCAGAGGTGTGAAATTCCCTCCCCCCCAGCACAGCAAGGTACAGTGTTGTTAGATATCTATCAGGGATGGTCTAGATGGTGCTTGGTCCTGCTGTGAGGGCAGGGGACAGGACTCGATTACCTCTATGATTCTCTGAAAGCACTAGTATAAACGGAAACCCAGCTCTGGGAGATAAGCTCCTTAGATAGTTTGCAGAGTGCTGGTGATACACTTCCTCTTTAAAGCACCTTAATGTTGTAAGTGTGGACTTAGCTTCTGCCTCATTTAGTTCCATTTGTTTAAGTGAGGATAATAAACTGTGTTTACTTCAGAAAGGTGCTATAAGACCTAATTAGTGAATTAATGTTTGTAAAGTACATTGAGATCTTGCAATGAAAGGAGAAGTAGAGGAACAATTTTTTATTATTAATTTACTATCTTGAACTGTGAAAACACTCAACAGTAGTTTTTCAGTTAAGATTTTGAGCACATGAAGCCTGAGTTTCTCCTTGCTTACATAAGTGTAAATTTGGAATACCTCCACTGAAGTCAATGAAGTCACTGGAGGGTAATTCAAAGTGAGACAGCAAAGAATCAGGTGCATGGAATGTTATCGTAAGGACTCAGTACAATAATCCACAGTAATAGTGAGAGCTTTACCTGATACAGTTCTATTCGCTGCTCAGATACCCGTGCCTTTGAATTCTGCAAACGAAAAATTCTAAACTCTGCCTTCACCAAGTTGGAAGCATTTTTCTCCATCGCTGAGACGTCAAATCTGACGATTTTGTAGTAAAGGCTGTAATAGTTTGGTGGGATGGCATCTGCAAGAAGTTAGTGTAATCTTTTAAAATGATAAAATACATTGTTCTTTTAAAGACCACAAGTCTCGAGAAACAGTAAGGGAAATGTGTGCAGCATGATTCAGTTTCCAACGGCCAATTTAATATCATTAAGAATTTAACCAGAAAAATAAACACATGTGTTAGACTAGAGGAATAGCAGATTAATAGAGATTAACTAGCCATTTCAAATTCTATTTCAGGGCATGCATTTAACCCTGTTCTTTGAAAGTAACAGTGGAAAATCCTAGATGCTTATAAACTGGAGCAAGTCCGTGACAGTTGATATCTGGCAAATGACTTCAGACTTGCATAGGCTTAATTGTATTTTCCAAGAAAACAGAATTTAATGCAAGCACTTTGCCCCATATAGGTTTCATTATTTCAAAGCCCAAAGTAAAAATATCCAGCCCTGTACAATGTGTTTTCTGTTTTACATATTCTGACTGTATTTAACTGCAAAAATAATTAGAAGGGAAAAGGGATAGACACGCATGTACAAAAAGAAAACTATATGCACAGTGATCAACTGTCAATGATACCTGATAATGTATATTAAAATGCATCTGCTGTGCACTGGAGAGGGTTGGGCAAAAGCTCAGGCAGCGTTTGAACATTTAGGAAAGCTGGAACAAAATCTTACAGTTACAAAAATCATCAGTTTAAATTTCAAAGGATTTCCTCTCCTAAATCTTATCTGAGGTTCCCATGGCAAGCATTTACACCCAACTCCATATAACATAATGGGTTCAGCAATCATCATAAGCTGTTCTACCTAATTTTGTCCAGTAACACAAACAGCAATTCATATATCGTGCTGCTGAACACGTGCTTTGCATGTGTGACAATTTTCCACACCATGCTGTTTGGCAAGAAGTCCTCCAGTTGTGGAGTGGGTGGGGTAAGTAAGCCAAATGCAGAGATGAACCTGAGTGGCGCTAGGGGCCTGATACAACTCCCACTAAAAATAAAATGAAGACTGTTTTTTCTTTTACATTTTTTTCAACTTGAAAACTGTATAGAAGAGAAACAAAAGATGAAAAACACATACTAGGGGGAACATTAAAAATAGACAAAATGGGCTAAATCCTCTCTTTATTGAGCTTTAGCAAAGTTATGCCAGCTGAAAATTTGAGCCACCATCTTTAAAACACAGCATTCTCCCGACATTTCACACAATTCAATTGTCATGCAGTAGAAGCAGTTGTTACCCAGACTGTTACAGGATTGAGCCTCTGAACACTTAAACCCCAGGCATTACTCTTGAGCTTTTTTCAAATGTCCTGGAGGAGACACTTGCTCAAACCCTTTCTCTGTATTTTGACAACTTTTCTCCTACTGATGGAATAGGGTTTCTTCTTCTGTGGTGTATTATACAATTACTAGCTATAGAAAAAGCAAGTCCAATAAGTGTGAGTCTATTTCTAAGCCACTACTAGTAGAGGATGATTGACCAGATCATTAATCATGTAAATCAACAAAGAACATGTTGCATTTCCACAATGTCTTTAAGGTGTTTTCCCACTGTTATCTGAACAATCCAGCAGTTCTAGATAATTTGCAAAAAGGCACCAACCTCACTTTTACATTTAGTACACCTGTCACAATGCATTGCATCTATTTTTTGCATTCTGTCTAGACCTGAATATAATAAACAATAAATACAAAGCATATTTCAATGCAGGAAAGGGAAGTGCACCATCAGCAAAGAGTGAAATCATATATTTCTATTGTCCTTATGGCTTTCATAAGGCTAAACCAACCTAAAATCTCATTAACAACTGGAAAATGGATAATTCTGAAAAGTAATTCTTAACAAGAGGAAAATTTCAGATGACAAAGAACAGATTTAGACCACAGTTTGGCTCCACTGCATGCAGTAAATTACCAATTCTCAGAATATGTGCCAAAGTCCACATAAAAGAGGACTCCCAAAATAAATCTCCACTCAATATAGTCAAATGCCTTCCTCACACCTACTGCAGTTAGCACATTGGTTGACCAGCCTCTCTTACTAGTACCATCAATTAAAAAAAATTAGCGAATATACCACATCCTAAAACAAACTCCCGCTGATCACTCTGCTGGGCAACATCCTTGCCACCCAACTGGCTAATTTTTTTTGCAATAATCTTAAAATAAGAATTCGAAAGAGAATTTGGTCTATAAAGCCTCACTAACAGAAGGTCCTTATCTTGAGTCATACAGTGGTCATAGTCTCTCTCAGAGTAGTAGGGAATTGCCTTTGCTAAAAGCTTCCCTTTACACTATCACACAACATTTAGTCTCAATACTTTTGAGAAATTCTGTGAAAAGCAGGGAGTAAATCGCCGCTAAGAGCAGGAACAGCCTGCTTGATTTCTTTTTCAGTTATAGAGAATGCCAAGACTACAACCTGTCTATTGTCCAAATCTTGTCCTACTACTAGGAAAGGAAAATCTTCAGTAAGAAGCCTCAGATTTCACATCATGGGAGGAGTATATTTTTGGCTAAAAATGCATAAATGTATCACTGATGTCTTTAGGATTAACTGTAAATTGTCCTTCCTTGTCAGTTAGTTAAGATATCAGCCTACAATTTTATTCCCTGTGGATAAACCAAGTTAGGAAAGGGCTACTCCTCCATTACACATAGGCAAATTCTGTGTCAGAATTAAGTCCTACTGTATTTCCACATATTTCTTCTGAATAAGATCTAACAAGGGCATCCTACAGGTTGCTCAATGTTGTTTGTAGAAATTATACTTCCAAGTCCCCTTTCTGATTTTTAAATTTTAGATACAGCCTATTCATGAATCCATGAATCCATTCCTGAAGGGTCTACCAGTAATTTCCTTGATGCACCACCCCAATACATTTTTTCTGAACAAAATCAATATTTTTCTCTATTTATTTTATTATTTTTTCAATGCCAAATGAAATAGAATTCAATCTCCATTACATGAAAGGTGTAGGGGACATTAAAGATTTGGTAATAATGGAGGACGGGTTATTTATGTTACAAAAGCCTTACAAATAACTGCAGAATCACTATGACTGCCGAAAGACTCCCACTGACTTTAAAAAGAGTTGGATTTGGCCTCAAGTGACTCTAAGATGCTGTAATTTGTACCTTCTTCTGAACTCCTCCTTAGCATACAAATTGTATCAAATTAGGCACAGTTGGACTCCCATCAACTCCCCTTTGACTCTGGCCCAATAATTTCAATGCATTTACACCAGGGATAAGTCTGTCCCATGTAGTTTCCAAGCAGAGTTTCATTGTTAGAGAGCAGAAGCCTGAAACATTCTTTGAAAGAGCATCACAAATAAGTGGAACTAATTCAATATGTTTCCTGTTGTTAGGAAATGTAAACAACTTTTCTTTTCTCATTGGTAGAAACCATAAGGACTGACTTCACACATCCACCCACACTGGAAAGGCTGAGAACTTCCACCTAATCCTTCCATCAAGGGCTGGTAATAAATGCTCCAAAGATTTATTTTTATTCCCTTTTGTGTTTATTAAACTTTGGAGGGTTTTCTTTGCTTTTTATTTTTCCCTCCTTCTCCTTTTCATTCTGGTGCTCTGCCCATTCTTCATTATGACAGTTACAAAACATGAGGTCCCTTTTTCCCCTTCTCCTTTTTATTCTTCTTAACTGAATTATATGAATGGCCATGTAGTAGGCTTTGAAGAAGCATATGCAAATATTTATAAGAGTTACTTGATTGTTATTAAATGCAGTTGTTATGCTTTCTATATTCTGGCAGAAGTCCCTTGCCCTCTCTTAGAACTGTTTAGTGAGTTTAAATTGCAGCTTAGTGATAGCAATAACCTACCTTTATTAAAAAAATAGACAGCAGTCACTTATGCATAACATGATATTGTTTCTTCCCACCTCCTGTGTAGATTTCATTCCTGGCCCTTCATATGGATTCTTGTCCAGAGCATCCCCGCCCTTAACACCAATGGCATGTGACAACTGAATTTTTATGTACTAGGAGATGGAGGAAAAGGCAACGTGTAATCTATTACTGAGTAACTTTCCAGCAGGATCCTATCCTTGCTGTCAGGCACTCTCTTCCAGTGAAAACCTCTCCAAGAATTAGACAGTTATCCAACACATCTGGATTCCAAAAACTCACAGCTAATTGTCCCCTCACCACTTGTGATTCCAATGTGACTGCAGAATCCTACAAGAAGCAATCTCCAGAATGCAGCGAGCTGCCTATATGGAAATATACAGAGCCATATCATGCATATGGGCTACATTCACATTTTTAGGGATCTAACATTCAAGTGTTCAGAGGCCCAAATGGGCAACTCAGATATACATAGTCACCCCTATGATAAGCTTTTCCCTCTGAGATAAAAAGTGTCTGAAGACAACCATCTGCTATTCCAGTGCCTTGGACCTAGATGGATCACACTGTGTTGGTAATTTGGAGCAGTTGCAGATACCAGTCCCCACTTCCTATAATGATGTCACAAACTCAGAAAGTATTACTGAGATATTCTTGGGAGTGTACAGCAGGGAGTTTTCAGCCAAGGGCTCCTAGCAATGGAATTCCCTTTCATCACAGAGCAGGATGCATTTGTGTCTTGCCTCTTTCAGAGCATAATGCAAGACACACCCATTTGTAGCTTGCGGGAGGTCCAGATTTGTAGAGGCATCTAGGTGTTGATGCAATTCATCTCATATTTAAGAATTTAAGTCTTGTTTTCAAAAGGGATTTAGATCCTCAAGGAGCCTAAATTGCATTGATTATCAATGAGACTTTGGATCCTGAGTGCCTAAATCCTTTTGAAAATGAGACTGTGGCTCCTGAGTTAGTTAGAAATTTCAACGCTGAGTGCAGCAATGCCTAAATATCTTTAAAAATATGTTCTGGAGAGCCAAAGCAAAACAGTAGATTCAGAGAAAGAAAGGAAGAGAAGTTTCCCTGACATAAAGGCAATAAGAAAGAGCAAAAGTTTGGGACACAATTCGCTGAATATACTGCTGAAACCATGGGAGAACTGAGGATTGATGACAAGTGATATCAAATCAGCCGCTGTACCGCTGATACTGGTGGTTAAAATGGTCAACCCAGAAGAAAGGTAGAGCCAATACACCACCATTGGACTGTCAAGTCCAAATTCTTGCGTAGGCTCCCTCTTACTACAGGAACCTCTGATGTTTACTGGAAGGATCCTTTGTGCTGCAGTCTAGCCCTAGAGACTACAACTCCCATGAGCTCTTGTGAAAAAGGAGGGGATGGTGGCTCTTCCAGGCAGGGAGAGAGAGTTGGTGGGGTGCATTTTGGAGAGAGCAGCCAAACTGCTGGTATGGAGCCTTTTTCCAGTCCAGGAGCCACTGCTGGAAGCTAGAGCCTGCTGCTGAGAGGCTGCTGGGGCTTGAGGCTTGGAGCTAGCAGGCTGTTTCAAGGGCTGATGGAGTGATTGTCCCTGGAGAGGAGAGACTTTGGCTGTGCCCGTGGCTGAGAAAGGCCTGCGTAACCCTGTATAGAAGGTTCTGTGTGTAACTATGGCTGTTTGGGAAAGTGCTGCTTGGGACAGAGCACAGAAAATAGACTGACTCTGGGTGCAAAGGGAGGAAGAGTGACCAGTCCAGTGAACCAGAGCTGCTGGCATTAGGTGGAGCCAGCTCCAGCAGCAGAGGGATTTTGCAGCTGGCTGCTCAGCTTGGACTGACACACACAGGACCTGCACAGTACTGTCTTCACTCCAGCTGCAGACCTCCAAGCACACCCACGCAAGCAAGTGAATCCAGAGGAGGGCACACTCTGGGATGAGATAAATGGTGGCAGTGTAAATGCCAGATAGTTAAGTTTTCTTTCTTTCTGTCTACTTTGTTAATTGCTTTTATTTACTTTTAGTCTGTTAAACCCTTTTTCTTTAAATTTGTTAAGTAAAGGAGCATTAATCCTAATTTAATCAATTAGATGTATATTATTTATAATTGTTGTGTTGGAGTTAAAGCCAGATTATTACTGGAATAATTTGATTCCTGGAGGCTCCCCAGGCACACCATTAAGTGTGTACAGGGCCAGCCAGGTGGAGGCACCGCCACTGTAGCAATGGACTTTAGGAGCAAGGGACTGCAGCAAGGGGGTGGTTAGGGAATCCCCAACTAAACATCACGACCACTGGGCTACTAAGGATCTCCTTTTATGTTAAACACATCAGGCACCCAGGTGAGTGTAGCCTGCTCCCGAGTAACCCCGGGAGGAAAGAGGGGGATCACACTTGCTATGTAAAAAACCCCAAACCCTAGGCCTAGATGGGACACCTACTCTAGTTATTCGAAAAGCTGGCTTTTTTGCCCATCAGTAATATCTACACAAACCAATATTGACAAGGTCTCTTCATGTAATTAACTTCTTTCCCTATTAGATAATGAACTTCTAAGGAAGAGTATTAATGGCTGATGCTTACCTGTAGAGAATCGGTGTAATTTTCTCTTTATATTTTCATGAACTGCCTGTAAGGAGTCAAAGTACATCACAGGCCCTGTTCTTCTAGTCTTGAACTGATTATTATCTCAGCTGAAATGATACAAGCTCACAGTCTGATTATTACCTATGCTGAAACACAAGCTCTCGGGAGAATGTGAGTTCTGTCCACGTTGTGCCTGTAAAGCTCCATGTAGCCACACAGTGCACAGCCAAAGACAGCCGTCCCGTTCTAGGAGGTCATGGATTTACAAGATGATAATTACCAACTTTGTGCTTAATGTTCCACTGTTGAACTGCTGTTCCTCTGTAAAAATCTACAGTGCAATATGGAAAGAAAAAAATATGTGGATCTGCTTGGAAAGCTGGCCACAGTTAGAAAAAAATGGAATTTTCTAACAGAGATGACACAACTGTTGATACTGGGAGGGCACAATTTCAAGGTTTGACATCCCCCCCTCTCCCACCAAAGAGCTTAAGTCACTGCCATCCCTGCAGCAGCCTCCCCTTTATCCTCAAGCTCCCCTACTGGAGAGCAGAAGCTATTGCTCCTGCCTCTCCTGCAGGGTGCAACTGGCAGGGCAGATTGCCTGGCTTCCATGGTCACTTGAGTGGTTCAGCTCCACTACTTGCCATGTAGGACTAGGGCCCGACAGTGCAATGGGACTGAGCCAGGCCACATCTGAGTCAACACTGAAATAGAAGCACAGGAATGGGGCAGCCCTAGCTACCCTCCTTCCAGCCGTGGTGTCCAAGCCCTGCCCTCCCCTGGGAGGGGGCTCCTGTCCATTAGCCACTTCAGTGGCCCTAATTAAATCACCCATGGGTTCTAGTGTAAGACTCATACAAATGCTGGGACAGGTGCCCAGTGGTGACCCTGCAGTAGTCCTCGCAGAAATTGGGGGGGGGGGGGGAAGAGGAGGGTGTCACATGACTCCATTGTCCACCCTTCACACATATGTTGCTTCCGACAGTCTCCCTCCCATTCAGCTACTAACCTTTGTGGTCTCAGTTTAAAACACAATTCAGTCTGGGAAACAAAGAAGGCAGTAAAAGGCTAGACACCCACTCCAGCTACTCAGCACACTCACATGCTGCTCTGCAGGCCCCTCAAGATCTTTACCCACACCTGAGCTAGCAGAGTATCACTCCAATGTCACCCCAGACCATCAATACAGGCTGCAAACCAGTGACCCTACTGAACACAGTCAATTCTGGCTCTTCCTTCTTTCCTCTCCCACTTACTGTGTGCTACCAGGTGAAGAAGGGCTGCCATGCAAGATAACAAGAATTTTATGTGCCTCGAGGCACGAACAGCTAACCGTGGTACCAAAACATACCCCATCGCTGAGGAGGAGACCATCAGAAAGGATAACAGCCACTTCACTCCCTCAAAATGTGGGGGAGGATGGTGCAACTTCACACCAAACAGTAAAGTTACAGGACACATAGGTGCACAGCTGGCTTATCTGAAAAGATGGTTTGTGTCTAGTGACGGCCAAAGTCTCAGCTATAGTTGACATTATCATCCTTTTCTTCAGACACATATAGCCAGTGCTTTCTGGTAGACTGTAGTCACAATGACAGTGAGTTAATTCAGGCTTGGAACCCCAATGGCCCAAAGAGACCCAGGGCCCATTTGCAAACTGTGAAACTAATGCTAGCATATTTTTGACAGAAGTAGATTAATCTCTTCTGGTGCTTTAAAACCAAGACTAGGAAGACCAGATTTTCAAGAGAGATACCGGAATAAGGTTAGATTTTGCAAAGGCTATACCACCCGATAGTTGCTACTGTGACACTTGTGGACTGATTTTCAAAAGCACTCAGCTTGTGCTACGCTCCCCTCCCGGAAAGCAGCAGCCCCGCTGTATTTGTATGTATTCTGGTACTGAAATGGGGAAAGAGTATGGCTGAATACCTAGCCCCATTTGTGGGTGGTGAGACCTATTCAAAATCTGAGCCTAAATCTTTACCAAACTAAAAGACATCAAGCAAAAAACTTTCTTACAGTCCCTGCTGGTTGCTATAGGCAATAGTTTTGAAACTATGGGTAATGACCCAGTTCTGGGTTGTGGAATGTCAGGCACTCGGTCTCGTTGCTGCAGGGTGATCAGGTGATCAGTGGGGGTGCTATGGCAGGGTACCTGTCTGTCCTGGTGCCATAGACTGTGCTGTGCCACAGAAGCAGCCAGCAACAGGATTGGCTCCTAGTGGGAAACAACTCTGCCCTGCCCTAAGCACTAGCTCCGCACTCCCATTGGCTGGGAACCTGGCTACTTCTAGGGTGCAGCATGGTCTGCAGTGCCAGGACAGGCAGGAAGCTGCCTTAACACCCCTGCTGCACTGCTGACTGAGAGCTGCTTAAAGTAAACCCTTTCTGCCCTAGCCTGGGCAAACCCAGAGCCCCCTCCTACACCCCAAAACGTTGATCCTCAGCCCCACCCTGGAGCCCACACTCTATTCAAATTATGCTGGGTCACAGGCATTAACAATTTTCTTCAACCGGTCATGAGAAAAGAAGTTTGAAAACCACTGGGTAATGGTGTCAAATGTACGATAAACAGACAGACTCCAAAAAACATGCAAACAACTGTGGAACACTACTGTCTGTATGATCAGAAAGCCACACAATAGGCTATAAAGTAACACACTGGGCATGGCTTAAACAAAAAGGCAAGAATGTTATGAAAAAAACATCTGCATATCCTCTCTTTACCTCTTTCTTTCTCTTGATGCTGCCTATCATTTGCAGTTAACAACCCAACGCTAATGTATCACTGGATGGTGTACAGCATCATAGGCAACCCATTCCTTCTTCCTTTCCTGCAAAGGAATAACTATTAAAAAAAACAAAAAACAAGACCAAACACTCAGTGCTGTCAAAGCAGAGACAGCAAGAGCTAAATAGTTTGGAGAAAGAGATACTACGCATGCCTGCTTCATTCCAGCCCACACACGCTGCCATCCACTGCAGGAGAATTTTACCAAAATAGAAAGCGATAGTGAAACAGTCTGGATGGCTGGTGAGTGAGGTGAGAGGAAATGGCCTTGATAGAGAAAAGTGACCATATTTAAGGTTAGTGGATAACAAAAGCTGTTTTTTTTCAAACAGCTGTGTTTAAAAAGGCCAGCTGTAAAATAATTACCTGTATGTCAGTCCGCTCTTACTAACCCAGGCTTCCTGCATTGCAGGACACATGCCAATGATGACATTATGTGGGATCTAAGAGGTTCCCACAAAGAGAAACAAGTCACAGCACAAATCAGCACACATTTATTTTTGGAGACAGCAAGACCTTCTATATTATTAGTACCTTTGACTGTTGAATTTAACCGCAAAGTGCTGCAGGATCACCCTTTGGAAAAGGGGATCTGACTGACGCATGGCTAGAAGGAAAGTGAGAGTAAAACGGTTAAATACATACACCCCACCCCACCCCCCTTACGTGACTTGTGGTAGCTCTTGGGAGGTGCATCACTCCCTTTGTCCCTGCCAAATTTTAATTGCTAAATGGGGTGTCCCCATGTGCCCTGACTCTCTGGATAGCACTCCCGGCACCCCTTCTCCCGCAAGCACCAGTCACCTCTGTACACACCATCACAAAGCATGTGTGCTTCTAACATCCACCTAGATTGAAAAGGAAATGACCATGGAAAACTAGTGATAGTGACTAGAGAACAAAGACTAGATACTGTGTAATCAGACATACATGTTTAAATAGTGTGAATTACCATATACATTGTGAGGGTGTTTTATTATCATTACTTCATGGACAGACACTGTGTTTAGTCAAACACAAGCCAGGATCCTGGCCCTTTAAAATTCCTCCTGTCTTGACAGTATGTTCCACTGAATCAGAGAGTTCCTGTACAAAAAGGCACAACTCTATGCACAAGATAAGTGGAATTGGAAAGGGCCTGGATTATATAGAAGGGCAGTTTCGCTATAGGGAAAAAGTCTAACAATATAGAGTAAAACATTTTAGTGCATTAGGATTAAACACACAGCCCTGAATCAAAATACTGATCCAAATATTTCTCAACTACAGAGGTATTCAAAAGCTATATTCAAATGGCTGAAACCTCTGCAAGAGTAAGAAAGGGGTAGCTGTCTGTGGCCTCCCCTAGGAAAACTGTTACTTTCTCGGTCATCTAATGTGTACTCAGTGCTCATCTTTCTTCACAGCTGTATTAGACGATGATATTTGCTGTGTGAGTGCTGTATGACATTACATCTCTAGGATTATGAAATGATAAATGAAGTGATATATTCCTGCCCAGACCACAGAGAATCCAGATGGGACAAAGCAATCACTGCTGGTGGCACAGTGACAGACCAAAGAAATACTTAGTGTGACCAGCGCTGAATGCTTCACTTTCTTAGAAATTAATATGGAACCCTTCCCAGGTTATGATTCTGCCCCTCTAAATTATACTTAACAGGATGAGGCAGAACAGGCAGCACTGAAATGGGAAAGACTAGTAATCATTTACTCTCTCTCTTTCTCTCTGGAAGATCTGACACTCACCCCTTTGCAAAAATAAAAAAAATTAAAAATCAGGCCAGCCAGCAAACAGCACGTAAACACCTGCAAGTTTTTCACAGATGTGTTCCATTTTATTATATGCATTCTCTGCTGCCTCTAAGATTGCTTGGAAATGAATCCATTCAGGAGAAATTCCATGGCACACAGTCACTCGTCTCATTCCTTCCCTCAGCTTTATTTATATCTTTTTGTGCTGCTGTGCTGCTGTTCCTCTCCCATGCTGGGACACAGGAGTTGAGCACTGGTGATAACACTTAGTGCATATCAAGAGAGCTATTTTCAGGTCAAATTTCAGGCTGCTGAACAATTGCTTTGGACTGCTTAACGGGGTAACCATGTTCACCAAGAGTACTTTGGTGGTACAGGTTGAACCTCTCTAGTGCAGAACTCCCTAGTCTGGAAACATCTGTCATCCGGAATGATTTTAGTTAGCTGGATGTCCACTTTTCATGGGTGTGGCCAAATTTCCCACAGTTCCATAAAGTTTGTTTACAACCACCAGTCCTGGCTCTCAGTGTTCTATGCTATTTGGCTCTAACTTAGCCCTAAATGTCTTCTAATAATCCAGCAACCAGTGGAAATGTTGGAAATGCTGCTAGACAATACTGTCCTCCCATGGTCTGGAAAATTCTCTCATTTGAAACCGGTCAGGTAGCAAGGGTGCCGGATTAGAAAGGTTCAACCTATACCAGTTGGCCTTCCATCCTGAGCCATCTTTAAGTCGTACACAAATTAAAAATATTAAAAGATATGAAACTGAACCTCATTTACACTAAGGCCTCTTTACTCCCCTCTATTAGAGTAGAAGGGCCTTTAAAAGGAATGTAAATGAGAATCAGAGCCTTGAATTACTTTTTAAAATTAGTAATTGACACACACATATCCTCAAAAGCGGCGAGGGGTCCTGTGGCACCTTATAGACTAACTGAAGTGTTTGGAGCATAGGCTTTCGCGGGCAAAGACCCACTTCGTCAGATGCATGTAGTGACACATATCCTCGAGGCTTAATGATGGCTACCCTTCAATGCTCTACAATTATGACACATCCATAGAACTCTAGCTAAATGAACAGTGAAGTCTTTCGTGCTCTTCCTTCGGGTCTCATGCCATTACTGCAGTCAACGGCCTCACGATTTTCTATTCCTGATGAGAATTGGCAGAACGCTTTCTACTGAGAAGAGGCACAAAATACTACAGAAGCTTCAGGGGGTAGCCGAGTTAGTCTGTCCAGGATAAACTTAAAAAACAACAAATGGTCTGGTAGCACTTTATAGACTAACAAAACATGAGCTTTCGTGAGAACAGCCCACTTCTTCAGATACTTCAAAATACTACAGATTGAACCTCTCTAGTCCGGCACTCTGTAGTCTAGCATCATCTGTGATCCAGCATGATTTTAGTTAGCTGGATGTCCATTTATCATGAGTGTGGTCACGTTTCCAATGATCCCATAAGGCTTTTTTAGAGCCACCAGTCCTGGCTCTCAGTGTTCTGTGCTATTATTTAGCTCTAATTTACCCTAAATGTCTTCTAAGAGCTGAGTAAGCAGTGGAAGTGTTGGTAATGCAGATAGATAATATTGGCCTTCTGTGGTTCAGCAAATTCTCTGGTTCGGCACTGGTCAGGTCTCAAAGGTGCTGGACTAGAGAGGCTTGATCTGTAATGGGTGAGGCTGCTGCAGCCTTCAGCAAGGCATCTGGGTAAGCCATAAGGTTAGCCAAACTCTCATAGAGAAGGTCTATACTACAACTCGGAGTAGGCCTCACAGCTTAGGTAGCGCAACATAGTGGAGCTCAAGAAAGTATGCTAAAAATAGCAATATTGATATTCTGGCTCAGGGTGGAACTCAAGTTTTCAAGCTTTTGCCTTGGAAAGTCCACATAGCTATCTTTAGCTTGCTAGCTTGAAGCATGTCACCAGTGCAAGTCTCCCCATGAGGCCCAGCAGTGTCACTTTAAAGCTCTATAGTAAAATTGTGGGCCAACTGAAGTCAATCCCATTGACTTCAGTAAGGCCAGGATTTCATCCTACATACACAGCAGTCTAGTGTAACAATGGAAGAGTTTTTCGGCACAAGATGACAGTCTTCACATGCTCTGACTCATGTTCTCTCCTGATTCAGGTTGCCAACAAAGGTCCTTCAAGCTTTTGCCAGCTATTTTCTGAATGTCTGAGGAAGGAGAACCTTTCCAAATCACCATCAGAATCCTTTGAATGAAATCCCAGGTTATCATGTATCACCACTGAAATCAAATATGTAAATAGATGTGTGTTGTCTTTGGAAAATTCTCAGGTATGCACTTTGCTATTATGCTTATACTGGAATGTAAGAAAAATACCCAACATGCCTTTCATCTCTTTCCATGGAATCACAGGCGCTACTGCCCATCTCTGTTTAAGAAACTGATTAGGAAACACAAGCTGACCCTCTTAACAGACAAAGTTGAGGCCCTCTGAATTTGTTGTATTGGGTTAGCTGAGCAGGTTGGTGCCTAGAACATATCAGATTCATCTCCTTCAATGTGTGTAAGATTGACCACAGGCTTCTTCATAACAAAAAGCCTTTTCTTATTTTCTTTTCCCTACTTCTTTTCTTAGTTGCAGACTACTTAAACGACGTTTTCAGAAGGGATCTGTAATAAGAGACATCCCCATTGGCAGAGTCAACGTGTAGATACAATGAAAAGCCTAGTTCTATTACTTATAAACTATGTAAACTATTATGCTTTATATTTAGAATACTTAAGGATGGTGGTTAATTAATACATAAAAAACAATAATAATAAACTCCAATAATGTTTTTTAATGAAAGACAGTGTTTTTTATTTTCTTATCAACAAGCAATTAAGTATTGGGATGGGTTTGTGTGTATGTTTTATTTTTAAATCTGTCCTTTTTTGGCACTTACCTCATAAATTTCATTTATACTGACAGCAGGATTAAACCTGGATTTGAGATATTATCTCAGTGCTAATTTACTAATGAGCTACATTTAAAAAAAAAAACATTGTCCATAATTTTATTGAATCCATCAGACCTATTGCAAACATTACTTCTGTTACAAATCTACTCTTCTTTTCAACATATGAGACTCTTGGCACAGCTACACCTAGCTGCACCTGCTGTGCATATCACTCTTTTCATGGCTCTAAGATTTCTCAAGGTATTGAAGCTGAGGCGTGAGGTCAGGGAGAGGCACAAGGGAATTGTGGAATCTTAACAACTTCAAGGAGAACCTGCCACAGATGGACAGGATGCACCTGCACTCGGAGACGGGGTCTGATGCCAATATGGCTGCTCAAGCCAGCTCGGAGGCAGTAAGAATGCAGTTTTCAATAGACAGCTCCAAGTGCAAAAAGATTTGTCACCATTGCTCGTTAATAAACTAAATACTATAAATATAAGTCAGAAAAAGAAAGTAGCCTTATTTCAGCTACGTCTAAAGCCTAGAGTGGGCACACTGAACAGCTGGAGATATTTCTCTCTGACTTCAATGGACTCCTTACTATTTGACATTTTAAGATGTGGCCTGAATACTTCTGAGTGGGTCTATGGAGCAATTTTTCCGTCCTCCTCCCTGTTCCCCTGCCAAATAGAAGTAACTCTTCCCCACTGATCACAGCACGATTCTCAGAGCCAGGGTGAGGCGTTTAGGTGGGTTAAAATGGTGATTCTGTGGGGAAACCTGAACTTACCACTTCATTTTATAAAAAAAGGGTCTGGAGCATAACTTCATGCTGACTTCCACTGGAGAAGAGGAGATTCTTATGCTAGGGTTGCAATAGTCAGAAATGTTTACTATCGAGGGGATATTCTCCAAATGAGATTGGAGTCTAAGGCACTAGGCCTCTGTCCCTGTTGCATAATCTGGAGAGTTGTAGCATATGCATAAAGTGCCCTAAAATTATTAATTCACTATTTAATCATCACGCTCCATACATTAAGTACGTGTGGCAATATGTACCATTGTCTCCCTCTTTCATAGGGCTACATAAAAACAAAGAGTGGTTAAGTGACTTAAGCCCCAGAAAGAATTCACTTTCCCCAGATTAGAATACAGGGATCCTCAGCTCTTAGCCCCACGTTAAGTCCATTTAATAATATACTCTTCCATGCTGAGGATTCAGATAGCCAGCCCAACCAGCAGGCCTGTTGCTGCCCTAACAGCAGCAGCAGCCCATGAGGCACCCCTGAGTCACAAATTGGTTTGCAGTCCCCTTGATTTGGAGGGATTCATGCCTGTGTGTTTTTTGGGAGATACCAGAAACCAGGCCTGGATGATTGTAAAAGGGACTGTGACTAATCCATTGTCTTTAGAGTAAAGCACAGCTACAAACTTTCAATGCTAGAAACTGGTTTAATACACTTTCACGGCTGTCTCCCATAAAGACTTACTCTCCCCTTTTAATATTAACTGTGATTGGCCTGAATATTTTGATGTCCCTAAAATCAAGCCAGGCCCCCAAAGCCGGTTCTGTCAACCTTACAACTCCCAAATACAAACAGCTTCCACAATGTCTCAAACAGCTGAGTTAAACCTTTATATGCTAAATTACTAGGGCAGCGTTTTACTTCTCTGAACACACTCCTGCACATCTGTGGAAAGGGGCTTGTAACTGCAAGTGCTATTGTACAACCCAGGACAATGGTTGGAACCACTGATGTTACCTCCCAGCTATACATTGATACCATGACTCAGTGCTATCATATGATACAAAAAACATGCCACTGCTAAAGCAAGCTGTGCTGGGAGCAGGGACAGAGGGGGAATAGAAACACTGTGAATTACTTAAAGAAAACTACTAAGAAAGCTTTCCCTAAATCCAATTTTCTACAACAATGTCACAACAACCACAAAGCCGTCATACATGACAAACTTAGTGGTGTTGAAATCAAGGAAATGGCAGTGAAAAATTATTTTCAGGCTATTTCCCAATTCAGTTTGAGCTGGTCAGATTGCTGTGTTTATGTATCTCTATTTTAGAGAGGGGGAATCCAACTGTAATCATTTTGTTCTTGTTTCATAGCATCGTTGCTTTCACATAAAACACTCTCTTTCCCCTTTATTAATCTACAGGGAGTTCCAACCAATTGGAAAAGAATATGTGTGGGATAAATGATAAAATCAGTCTGACTCTTCTGTAATGCAGTGATAAAGTCTCTGACTCAAAGCATTTTAGCCTGCATTTAACTTTAAACTTATATCCTGCTAAAGTCAGTTTAAGAGCTTTCCTGAAAAGGATTAGACTTAAGTATGTGGTTAAAAGCTCTCCTAAATTATAGCTTGTAACTGTAAGAGAAAATAGTGTGAGTTGGATGGATCACCCTAATGACTGAATCCTTCTATTTATGATGGTGGCAATGTGAATTCCTCTTAGTGCCCTGCCAATGTTCTTGATTCCTATTTTGAAGAGACCTCTATAAGTAAGAGCACCATTGTTGCCCTCCCTTCTGAGGCTCCCAGTCGGGGGGGGGGGGGGGGGGGGGGGGGGGGGGGGAGTGTGACAATTAGTGTCAACTATGAATGGGGAATCTATCTGGGAATCTTACTACCTATTGGAGCGAGAGTCATCTGGAATGTATTTCAGTCTAGACAGAGCCACCCTGTCCCACAAAAGCATCAAATTTTAAATAGGAAGTTGGGCTTTTAAAACTCAACAAGCAAATGTTGCTTTAATTGTCAAGAAGACCAGCTTATATGGACAATGCTCTGCATAGAGATCCCATTAGAAAATGGGCACTGCACTCATTTGTGATTTACTGTTGAACTGCTGCCATCCGAATGAATCATGATCCTTCAGCGCTGCTCCTCCCAAGCTATTCCTCCATCTCTTCGTCTACATGTATAGCTCCCACCATCAGAGCTGCTGAATGCCTCCCAAACATGACTCTCCACAGTTGGTGGTGGCTCCATCGTTCTTGCTGCCCCATCTCAGTTGGAACTCTCCCATAATTTTCTTCCTTTAAGCCACTGACTCATTTCCCCTCCTTAATTATTCCCTTAAAACTTTCCTTTCTCTTTAAGCTCATAAAGTATTCTTTCAGTGAAGCATTTTGCAATGCCCTCCATTTTTTTAAAAAAAAGATCTAATTGTGAGGTCATGTTCTGTACAATACAATTCTGTACATGTCAGAAGGAGAACGGATGGGTGTATTTATAGTTAAGGTTAAGACTGTCAAGTTTCAGCATCTTTTGGAATTGAAAGACAGTCAAATTAAAGGCATAATTGTAATACATGTAAAGTTAAATAGGCTTCTGCAATTGAAAATTGCCTAGGAAAGCAGTTTCCAGTGCTGTGGTTTTAATTACTACATAAAATGAATGGAAAATAGGATTAAGGATTTTGCACAATTGTAACACATTGTATTTGGAATTGGAGCATTTTTTCAGCTGCAAGGGCATGAAAAAAACAATAGAATGAGGTCTAATTGAACTGGATCCAGCTTCTTTTTAATATTTCAGTTTATTGGACAACATTTGAAATCATTCTTCACTGGCATGTAGAGAACACAAATTACGTAGATGATTTTGCAAATCAATCTTGTTTCCTCTCGGACTCGGGATTTTATTATTTGCTTAGCAGGAAAATGTTTATTGGACCCCGTCTCCCCAATCATTTTGCTTTATCTTATTTATTAGCTCTATAAACAAGAGGCTTTCCTACACCGATAGAGAAACTGACTGAAATCCGCTCTGACTAAAGGAAGTCTCGTGGCTAGGCAAATTCTGGCTTGATGTAAAAGTAAAGCTATGTAGGGGATAAATGTCTTAAAACTGCTTGTGTCATCATAATAACTAGTCCACATGGGCAAATGAAATTAAACCGAAAGCTTATTAACAGGTTAGCCACCACCACCAAAGCCTAGAGAGCTTTACATCCACAGCTAGAGTGTTTCTTTCAATTCTCCCCCTTTTTTTTATTTTTGCCTTCATGCACAGTGATTTTAGCCTGAATAAACTGCCCAGTGAGTGACTCTGTTCTTTACAATGTCTTCACCTAAGTCAATTACCCAGCAAGAATTTAGCAAGCTGTACCAATCCATTCAAGCTTTTCCTCCTCAAGCTCAAATTCTCCTTAGCTCCCCCTCCTGCACAGGCCTGCTCTTCATCGCCAGCTGAAATGAAATCTGGTAAATATTACACTTACAAGGTAACTGGTTTGGAATGTGAAGTATCTTGAGCACAGCATAGTCTCTCCTTGGCACCTAAATGTATATACTGTGTTGCCTAGTACCAAACTGCATTCAGTGGGCTTTATGCAATTCAAATAAAGGTGTAAAAATCTTGGGATATATAAACAGTCAGATTGTTTGCCAAAGTGACAGTTAAAAAATGCCTTCCTAAGGAAAACAGACAAGTGCTACTTGCCTTATAGAGACCTTAAAGAGTATCCAGTCTTGAATAAACCTTTCAGCTTTGGATAGAGGAACAAATGTTTATGTTTTGGAACTATCTTCATAAGTATAGAACAATGGAAGGAAGATCAGGTCTGATTTGTAATGCTCTTCCTCACCCATACAATCTTTCCCCACCTCATCACATGGAATGCCATGATCATCAACAAGTGCAGGGGTTCATGACTTTTTACAAGAAAGCTCAGGGGGCAGGATCTTAAACCAAGTAAAAATGTTTTCTGCATGCAGGATTTTTAAATCATTTGACCACCATTCTGCTAGTACAGAATTAGCCTTAGATGTCTGCAAAGGGTGGTACTTAATGAGTTAGGAGAGTCAGGTTGGAGACATTTGTTTACATTATCTCCCAGTAGCTGAAAACGCCTATTTGGATGCGTTATGCAGGCCTCTGCCTGCTGCCTAGGAGACAGTGTTGATGCTAAAGGAGGAAAATATAAGTACTGTGCAGTAAGCAGGTTCAACTATCTTCTCTTTATAAGCAAGCATTACTGAGTGACAAAAGAGAGTGTCATTGGCAACTACCTGTATATCACAATATGGACTGACTGGAAGGAACCTTGCACACTGCTGACAAAAAGCACGTTTCTTATCTGTTAATTTAGGGACAAGCCTTGAGAAGTGCTAAGCAAATGTAATTCCCATTTGCTTCAGCTAGAATTACAGATGCTTCAAAAGTGGCCATTAGATCCTTAGCATTTTCACTTTCTCATCTATGTGCTTGGGATTGGCTTCCTTACATCCAACATTCAGAGATAGAAAACAGAAAGGATTTTAAGTTACAGCACAGCCCTGCCTCTCACCCCCTCGCCGCCACCGCAGTTTACAAATTTCCCCGCTTGCAAGCCAGCTGCGCAGGGCTTCCACCGTCTCCCCGCAACACGGCGAGGGTTCACCCCTCGCCACGCCGTCCCCCGCCGACACCTCCTGCTCGCCCTCCCGCCTTAAACAGCTGCCTGCCTCTTGTCTCCTCTCCGCTGTCACCTCTGGACAGCTCCAAATGTCCAGCTGGCCAAGCACTTCCGAGTTCCAGTTGGTGTCGGACTATCAGGAGCGTCCGACCACTGGATGCCGGACAGTTGAAGTTTTACTGTACCGTTCTTTCTTATTCTGCCATAGCAGTTAACAGTCTTGAGAATTTCTTACTGGTATGAGACACTAACAGGAGGATTATCCTTTTATTATGACTTATAGAATTACCTCCCCACTATATGGTTCACCTGGAGAGAACTGAAACAGTGCATTATGGTGGTAGTGTGGCACAGGAGACTCAAATAATGGACTTACACTATACCTGACTTTAGAAGTCTCTGATATTTCCACTCTAGGGCTAAGTCTACGCTGCACCTCTCTTGTGCAAAAGCCTATGCAAATGAAGCATGGATTAGCATAATGGACATCTAATCCTCATTTTTTCAGGAAGAACAGCTCTTGTGCAAAAGGGGGGTTTTGCACAAAAAGGAGCTGTCTACACAGCTCCTTTTTGCGCAAAAGCCTCTTGTGCAAAAATGGTCCTAATTAATTATGCAAATGAAGAGCAGCAATATGCTAATCTGTGCTTTATTTGCATAGGCTTTTGCACAAGAGAGGTGCAGCGTAGACGTAGCTTAAAGGCAATAATGGATTACAGAAATGGAATGTGTCCCTACTATATTCACTGAAGGAACTATCTTAATATAAGATATTACACATCCAGCTAGAGCAGGAATGGATTATATGGTAGCCACAAGAAATCTAATACTGTTAAAGCTTTAGAGCTTTCTAAACATACCATAAACCTAATCCTATCTCAAAAAGCTTATTATGAAAGCACCTCTTCTTATCAATTGGTCACTGGGGGCTGAAAAAAGGAAGGAGGAATATTTATCGAGGCTGAAGAAAGAAGACACCTCCCTGTAGAGATGCACGTGTGAGAGGCACACTTACTGTATGTATTGTTCTCTCTAATGGAATACTAAACAGGAATCTTTGCACCATTAGGCTTGAATGTGCAAAGAGGTCATATGTAGCACAAGTTTCTCAAAGCAATTACAGATGGGCTGCCATGTATCCAAGAAGTATGAGACAGAATCATGATGTGGCCTGCTGTAGCCATCAGTATGAAACAGAGCAAAAGGGTTCCTGGGTACTCCTTATTTTATCTGGAAGAATGTTAAAACAGCTGAAGGGAGCACTGTACTGTATTATGTATTTCTAGCTTATACAACTGCAGTCGTCTGGCAGTCTGTTAAGTTTTTCCATGGTATCTATTCTCAGCAGGCTTCTGTTAAAAGATGGAAAAGCAAATCTGCTTCTGGACAGTCACTGCAAAACCCACCAGGATTTTGACAAAGGTGTAAAATAAATACAAGCTGTACTAAGAGCTTCAATTAGGGGTTGAACGACATACAGAAAATATGGAACATCTTTGGTTGATTGCTCTCCATTCTATCCTCACCTGTGGCAGGAAACCCACAATAGCGTTGCCCAGATATAAGTGAGCATTACATTCAGCACTTATATAAAATGCAAACAAATGAAATACTTTTTAATCAAAAAGGGGGAAAATCCTACTGACACTCACAATCTACATTTATGTAATATAGTTCCAGGACTAAAGCAGGATCTAACAGTTGTTCCTTGGGAGCTACTGTTTCAGATTTCTTGATATTCCAAACTATCCCTGGAAATGCTGTAAGCACTGGTATAAATGATTCACAGTTCTTTTTGGTTTCGACTAAAAATATGTTTTACGTATTTTGATATACTCAATTCCTCAGATTCAGAAGATCTAGAAATGGCTTGACTGTGTCCAGAACTCTGAGAAATGGATCGTTGACATACACAAAGGTTTAAGGCATTCTCCCATTGCAATGAACATGAGATTTATATTGAAACATATGATCATTTTGTTGACAGCTGTCTAGCTGTCCATTACCCGGAAGGTCTTTTGTGAACAATGGAGAGCTTACCCAACACAATTAAAAAGAGGAAGAAGTAAAAAATGACATATTGCCAAAAAAACTTGGATTCAAAGTTTTCAAATTACAATACAGTTGTTATTGCTATTACAAAACTTGGTTAGTCACTGTTTTTTTTTATTTGAAAAAAACAGAACATCTATGTGACACATTTGTCTACCATAATCTACTGCGCCCTAGACAATCTTCTGAACCTTAAAATGGACTTATGCCATATACTAGTTATTGTAGAGCTAGACAGATGCCTGGCCTGGAGCAAAATCATATACAGACTGGAAAAGGCTAAAGTACTTAATATAGTCAATGTGCAAGTATGCTATTTAACTCTTCAGTGGCTGGAATGGAAGAAGTGCAAAATCAAACAATCACAGAATGGCACAGATTACTGCAACACTACAAACCATGGGGTGTGTCTCCAGAAATCTCAGCACTGAACACAAGATGATAGAGCACAAGTATGAAGACAGGGCATTACAGTAGCTCAACTCTTTATTCTGCAAAAACTTTAAAAAACAAGGAATGGTCGTGCAGCACCTTAGAGACTAACGAAAAAAAGACAGATGGTATCATGAGCTTTCGTGGGCACGACCCACTTTTTCATTGTTTAAGTTTTTCCAGTTACAGACTAACACAGCTACCTGAGACTCTTATCCTGCAGTATGGCTGCTTTTCCTGGTGACAGGGAAGTAATCAATATGAGTTAAGTCTGTAGTGAAGACACAAGTCTTGTCTGCATCTGGGGTTTCCAGACTCAATTGAGCTTCCTATTTTGGAAGGCAGGCTTTGGTTTCCCTTGATGCGACTGCAAATGCTAAATGAAGCTAGTTGGATCTAACTGAGGGATGACACAAATGTCTTTCACGGAGACGCACTGAATTTCCATCACTGACAGAGATGGCAAGTTGACTACATTACATTTATCAGCAAAGGACTGGTTTCAAAGCGCACATTCTGCTAAATTGTCAAAGGACTGGAGGTTTTTTTCTTGGTAAGGCTCAGATTTTTTTTTTTAAATCAACTCCTCCACTTACTGAAAGGTGTGTCAAAGTTGAAAGCATGACAGAAAATCTGCACATCAGAATGATCCTACAATGCTGAAAGCGGGATCAATAGCAATGGGTATGAATGCAAGCTGCAAACCATATTAGCAGGTATTAAGAACTCCACAGATATTGAAATGATGTCCAAGCTTAAGAACAGACCAAAATAAGAGCCCCTATTTATTTCTGCATATTTTGATCAATACTTTTAGTCCCTAAAGTGTCACCCGTTTTGTTTTTGTTACTTAAACTGTTCTTTTCCTAACAATAACACCAGAACAAATGATCCTGGAAGCAGCCCTCATATCATTTTTGCAGGAGCCCCCTTCCCGTTATCCTAGACAAACATAAATGGTAGAGCTTCAGGGGGTAGTCGAGTTAGTCTGTTACAGAAAAAAACAACAAATGGTCTGGTAGCACTTTACAGACTAACAAAACGTAGATGGTATCATGAGCTTTCGTGGGCATAGCCCACTTGGGGAAACAGGATACATTCAGACAGAAAGAGAGAATCCAAAACTAACACAGACAGTGACCTGAGTAATATTCTACAGATTGTTTCATACACTAGGATGATTCAGAAAATACAGACGTACAGCAGTGTGAGAAACAATACCTTTAAATATCAAAACAGACTAGCAAGGCATCTGCTCTTGCTAAGAACAGCCTATGGAGCTAATTATTTATTAACTCATTAGTGTAAAGCAACAGAAAACCGAGAGAACCTTTCAGAACAAGTTGTCGGCTTTGTGTTGTAGATACATTATGGATATATTTTACTGATTACAGTTATCAGTAGGAGAGTGCAGGTATTTAACTGATCAAATCTAAAGAAGCATAATTTTAAGTAATCTTACTGATTTAATTTAGTCATATGATTCTGTTTCAAATTACACAGGATACTGAGGGCTATTAAATACAGTATATAGTGTTTTAATTGGCAAGGGATTTACAGAAAATAGGGAACACCCTTCTGTAAACTAGGATGTGAAACATGGAACTGATCCATAAATTAGAAAACCGAGTAGCTATGCTCCTTGTGGGCAAACAGTTCTGAGTGTGTACACTCTGAAATGAAGTTACATGGAATGTTTTAATTATGACACATCATGCATATTTACAGATGTTTCAGGGGTGCCCATATTTTGCCCAGCTGGAGGTTGCTCTGGTATCAAGATGGAAAGCTGCCAACTCCCTAGGCTAAGGGTGGCTGCAGAACTGGATAGCATAACTCCAGCAGGTCCATGTGGTTGTGAATGCACTTTACTCAGTTTGAGACATATGACAGGAATCATGCAACACTGTAGAATGGCACTTACATACAGGCCACAGCTAATGCCACTGGGATCCTTGTAATACAACACATGAAGGAGATTTGTCAATTTTTCAATATGCATAAATATTTCAGAAGGTTCTCCCATGTGCCCCTGCATATAAAAAGGCTTAATGGAAACCTAGAAAGAGTAAAACCAGACTAATTAACAATGAAATGTAAACTGAAGGTTAATATGTCTTAGGAGATGGAACCCAAAATACTGGTGTTCTGCTGGAGGAAGAGTCCTGGGAAGTAGCAAGAGATAGAGTTGACAGTGGATAGCAGATTAGGGATGAATTCCCAATCTGACATGGCAGCAGAAAAAAAAAATTGTTTTTGGACTGCTTGCCCAAAGGCATCCCAGCACAGAGCAGGGAGGCTGTTTCTATGGGCAAGTCCACACTCCAGCACAGCTGGTCTCATGCAGCTGCACCGTCGTAGTGCATCTGGTGAAAATGAATTATTGCGATGGAAGAGTGCATTGCCATCAGCATGATTATTCCACCTCTGTGGGAGAGAGTCTCCCACACCAGTGTGGACAATGGGTTGCTGTAACTTGTGTCACTCTGAGTGATATAGGTCACATCAGCTTAAGTGATAGTGCTGCTCAGCCCTATGTGAATCAACTATGGCCACATCAAGAATATTGCATTCAGTTCCAGGCATCTAGTACATGCAAAATACTGACTAACTGGAGAGAATTCAGAGAAAAGCACCAAAATGATTAGCAGCTTGGAGAATCTGGCTTTTGAGGAAAAATGATAAGAACTAAATATACAAAGTGGGTCCAAATAACTGCTGATGCATCTAAATGCCAAGAAAAGAGAGCTTATTTAGGGCAGTATTATTACTACCCTGGAATATACCTTGTTGTTAGAATAGCTTTTGGCTCTGTCATGTGAATGTTAACAAGGTGCCAAAAACATTATCAGGTGGTACAATGGTGGTAAGCACAGAATAGACAGACAGATCAGTTAGGCAGAAGGAAGAGAAAAGCATAGGGTTAGGGTTGGGTAAGGCTGAATATCAGGAAAATCTAGTATCTCCAGATATTGGGTACAATTTTCAAAAGCACTTAAGTGACAAAAGTCTAAGTCCCATCAACTTTCAATGTGTAACTAAGTCACTTTTGGTCTGAAAATTTTTAATCATAGTCCCCAGGAAAAGTTGTTAGTTCAGACAGTTACCATCAGATTAGACTGAAGTGAACACACACCAACACTGGCAGGGACATGGACTGCATGATCTACTAGATTTTTTTCTATCCTTAACTTCTCTGATCTATATATTCGGTTACATATATATTTGAACTCTGCTCTGCTTTAAAAAAAACAAGAGGGATATTCAGCGTCTTCTAGAAGAAAGGGATAAACAATTTGTACCTACATCACTCAACACTCACTCACTCCCACAAAAGATGGACTTTTTGTAGTTTCTCTGCCCTATCTTGGTCCTGATTATATTAAGAAGAGCAGAAAACAGAAGACAATCTGCAAATTCTGTTTTAAAGAAGTCTCTCAATTTAAGAAGTCAAACTGGAAACAGAAGATTATAAAAGGTGCTTATATATTTTATTTCAATAATTCTTTCCTAATAAGGCAATTTGCTGTTTATAAGCATTCCAATAAAACTACTGAAACAAGCCCCCAAAAAATCTTTAAATGCACTCTTTTCATAATGTATGTATCAACCTTGCTTGTCACCTACATCTCACTTAGACATTTCAAGTAAATAAATGCACACTTTGTTGGAAGTGGTCAAATCATCTCCTACTTACATGATACTCAATGCTAAAAGAATTAGTGACAGAGCATTCCTGATTTTCCAGGAGGAAATATAAATCCTTTGTAAAGAAAGGTGTGATCTTTGTAATAATAAATCTGAGTAGAAAAAGGAAACTAAACTGCAATTAAGGTGAAAGAGTGAAGGCAAACTATAGCAGGGCCCAAATTGGGCAATAGTAACATGATTAGAGAAGGGATGCAAAGGAATGCATATACACTTGCCTGTGGATAATACAATGTTAATATTTCAGGCCTTCAATTCTGGGATCATGGTTAGTTCCAGGCAAGTCCTGATATTCTGTTAGAGCAGTGGTTCTCAACCTATTTACCATCGAGGGTCGCATATATGGCCCACAATGTGTTATGTGGGCCACATCCAATACTACCTCTATGACTTTGAGGCTACGTTTAGACTGCAAGCTTCTTTCGGAAGAGATCTTCTGGAAAAGCTTATTTCAAAAGAGAGAGTCCACACAGCAAAACCGCAATGAAAAAGCAATGTGCTTTTTCAAAAGATAGCATCCACATTCATTGGACGCTCTCTCGCATTAAAGGTGTGATTAGTCTGGATGGAGTGACCACCAGGGCACCTATGTTATTTCCTGGAGGCCTCTTCTTTCGAAAGAACCCCCTCTTCTGCATCCATACACACTTTTTTACGAAAAAGCTTTTTTGGAAAAAGGCTTCTTCCTCATAGAAGGAGGTTTACCACCATCAGAATAATTCCTCCATTCTTTTGACTTTCTGTCGGAAGAACTCAATGGCAGTGTAGACACAAGTATTGTTTTTCTGGAAAAACAGCTGTTTTTCCAGAAAAAAACGCTGCAGTGTAGACACACCCTGAGGATGTAACATGGGCCACCCTTCTGTGCTCATTGGGCTTCAAGCTGCTTGCAGGCCGCAGGTTAAAACCCACTGTGTTACAGACTATTGAGTCAACAGCTAGCACTCTAAAAAGTTGCTGAATTAAGCATGATCTCCTTGAAACGATATCAAAGCAACACTGGTGATACTTCCAGTAGGGTAAATTGGGCTCTTGGATTCAAATGGAAGCGACACACACTTTTCTGAAGGCAGAATTTGGTCATAATTAGATGATAACATTGCCTTTATAAATCCTTGTCTTCCAGGGATTAGTACTACCTCATGACATTTGTCTTCAGAATTAAGTATGACATGCGTATGCCAATTTACACCAGCTGAGAATCTGTGTGCACTTGATTTAAAAAACAAAATGTAAATATTTAGTTAATATCAATTAATTCTAAAAGATTAGGTACACAACTGATGCTTAGGAAAATGCTACTTCAATATATGCTGCCTTGCCTACACCATTCTCCCCTGTCAACCACCTGAAGCGTGCGGGAGGCTAGACAATGCCTACATGCAGCAATGTTGAGAACACTGGATGGAGAGATGAAGGACGAGATGAAGGAAAGCAACAAAAGGTGAAAGAGGGAGGATCACTAACAAAGAGATATTCCTGGCACCAAAAAAGAGCACTAGTGAGACAGTGTTTTGGAAATCAGAAAATAATCCTAACATTGAATGAGGGTGGTGTTTCTGTGCATGCATCCCACGAGGTGATGCACTGTACAAACATAACTGAAATAATCCTCATCCAAAGAACAAATCTGAGACGATGCCATTTTCCATCTCCGCTAATCCCTACTGATATGACTTAGCATGACAACCCTTGCCAGCACTGCACACTGAGGCTACGTCTTCACAGCAACATTATTTCGAAATAACTTAGTCCGCGGCTGTACAGCAGGCAGTTATTTTGAAATAATATTGAAATACTGTCAAGCTGGAGGACTTCTTATTCCGACTCTTGTAACCCTCATTGTATGAGGAGTAAGGGAAGTCAGGGGAAGAGTGCTCTATTTCAAAATAAGTGCTGTGTAGATGCTCCCAATTTCAAAATAAGCTTCACAATTGACGTAACTCAATTTACGTAGCTTATTTCGAGTTAAGCCCTCCTGTGTAGATGCACCCTGAATGAATATGGTCAGGAAGATGATTCCCCTTAGATTTGGCTTGATTTCTTGAAGACAAGTGAAAATGAATTATTTTAGAAACTCTTTTTGTCATTTTGAGGTCAGAAGCAGGAATTCCCTTTTTATCTTTTTTTTATCAGCACTATCATTCTGAAATAGCTTCAGTTTCTCAAGAGGACATTTGGCAGATCTTTAGCTCTTAACAAAGAGGAAACAATGATAAAAATCACAAGACTGGTAGTTGCTCCCACTTTCTCATAATGCCCCATGTGCATTTGTAACTGCTTTTGAGATCCTTGGATGAAAGATACTAAAAAACTGCTAAGTGTTGTACTACAGAAAGGCATTTTAAAAATGATGCTGGTCATGTTAAAAAACCAGGTGCTGTTCATGCTCAGCAACTTAACATAAGAACGGCCGTACCGGGTCAGACCAAAGGTCCATCTAGCCCAG
>CM057847.1:44125751-44158099 GCA_030068395.1 Apalone spinifera
CAAACAGACAAACACAAACTCAGCACACAGCAAATAACTCCCCCACACACAAACCCACACTCGAGACAGCCACTTACCACAAGGGTCCTGTTTTTACTCCTCTTTTACCTGGAGAACTCCCTCTCCAAACTCCCTGTTAGCAGTGCCTGTTCGCAAGCTCAATCACTTCTTATTCTAAGTCACTGTTTGTTACATATGACTGAGGCAGAATTCTAATACCGGTCTTCCTCTTCTATGCAGACACAGATGGGCCAAGATGCAGCAGAACCAATGGAGTTCAGCTGCATGTAAGGGGTCCCAGATAAATAAACAATTTGAAATAAAATTTGCAAGTACTGTTCTAGATATTCCTGGGGGAATTCTGCATCACTGCTCATGCACAGAATTTGTGCCCCCTGCAGATTTCTTTGCTTCCCTGCAGAAAAAAAAAAAACTTCTGATGGAGAAGCAAAAGGAAGCTGCAAGAACAGTCACACATCCCTTCTAAGCAGCACAGACAGGTCAATTCAGGTGCCCAAAGCAGCTGGTAGAGACAAATAAATGTCAGGGGAAGATCTAGACAGTTGTGAATATGAGACAGAGACACAGTCGGTCCCCTTGCTCTATATTTTGGTATGCTTGGCGTGGAGATGCAGGGCTTCGGAGTGCTTCTCACGTGGTAGGTGAGACACAGGCTCTGTCCCTCAGACAGAACAAAATATAGCAAACAGCCTGATTAATGAATTGTACCTACTGTCTTTGTGAATTCTCCCCAGAGTATAACAGAGATGAAAAAGTTTTAAGGCTCCTTTAATTGCCAGAGTGGTGTAAAATATTGCCTTAAAAATACTTATCATGGTTTAGTAATTCGAATTACTCCCCCCCCCCCCACACCACCGCTCCCCACATATATTTTTGTTATTTGGTTGAATATTGGTTGAATAATGTGATAGCTTTATCTTACATTTATATTAATGCAGAGAAATAAAGAACTTCAGTATAAAAATAGAGAAAAACTATTTTGCAATAATGTGTTTGTGATAAAAGCAAACCAATGCCAAATTCCAGCTGACATCTGATCCATAAGCCCAGAATTTACCACCCTGCCCTCACTAGGTTGAGTAGCACTTTCATCCATGAGCAATCCTATTGCTTTCATTGAAATTATTCAAAGAATAAGGTTGTGCTCAGCACAGTTAGGGTGGCAGAGTTCTAGTGAGTTCATTATACTGTGTGTTTTTTGGAGTCATTGTAGGTATTTCATCCTTAATTCTGAACTTCCTGCTTTTGCTGATCTGCAGTAAAAGCCTAAAGCAAAACAGTCTGACAGTTTGAGCCAAAAGTTTGACCTACATTGCAACTGCTATAGTCTGATGGGGAAATATACTCTCGATTCTAAATTCTCTTTGCAAACCTCACACTCGGCTGACAAGAAATAACAATCACTAGAAGCTATTTGGCCACTGATAAAGAAGTAGTAAAAAGTGGCCCCAGGAAAAAGCAGTAACACTGAATAAGAAGTGACATTTCTAACATACAATTCTCTGTTTCTACTATAGGATTGGTCTCTAGATAAGTACTAGTACATTGGACTGGAATAGCTGCTGGATGACAAATACAGTCACCATGAAGAAATATTTGAGCTGATATGAAAGTCTCCATCTTAGACCAGGCTTGTTTCTTCTTCAGGATAAAAGATTATATGATAGAGCATCCACTAGCTCCTCAATTTAAATTACTAGCCTGTTAGGGTGGAAACTGTTTCTTACCATGAATATGAGAGTTCCTAGCATAAACAGAGGCCTGATCTCAGTTGGGGCTTCTGTACCGCAAATATTAAGGCACTTTGTCTCCTAAAGCCTCTCTTGGATAGTGTTGTTAGCAACAGATGGAGGCAGCATATTTCTACCAGGCTGCTGGCAGCATTTAGGTTTGGAGTGAAATGAGCCCCTTAAATACATGGCCAAATTCTGGATGGCATGTGGTTCTACACACTGGAAACCCTCAGCCAGCAACTTCAACATGGTGTGGAAACTGATTCCTCCCATTTTGGCCCCTTACAGCATCAAAGAAGAGCGACAAACTATGGAGGAGGAGATGCATATTTCCTGATTTGGCAATAGCGGATAGAAATAATCTATATTAACGCCTGGTGTTTTTTTTTTCAAAGGCAAGGTTATATAACCACTATTACTGGGGTACCTTAAAAAAGTTAAGAAGAATTAAAGTCCAGACTAAAAAGGGGTTTGCCTCAATTTTTTTGGAGCATAGTATTACTGCTTGTACAGAGATTTTCTCTGGGGCACTTTTAAGAATAGCAATTCCTTATTTTTAAAAAAAAATGTACCTTGATCTGCTCATTTGTATTTTGTCTGACCTTTTCTGCCTAGAAGTTTCATAGTTTCAATTCCTGCCACCAAGAACACTTTGTTTGCCATTGGCTCACTCTGGGAACCTAGACCTATCCTGTTGCACAATCCCTGTAAAGTAAGGGTAGATGTCTTGGGATCACCTGGAGGCTACAGCAGTCTCTAAAACAGATATCAGCCTATTAAGTGCCTTCTAGATTAGAACCAGGCATTTGATCTTTATACTGAAGCCACTGGGGGTAGGGGTGGGACCAGTGATAATGGCAAAGCAGAGATGGGATGTATTTTCACTGCACATGTTCATCAATAAGATATGCTCTGCCAGCTTCAGCATTTTTGAAGCAGTTGTGTCCTACCTCAGTAGAGTGAGCTGCAATATTCCAGCCATGGGGAGTTTAAAGCCTGGATTGCATTGGCTAGATCCTCACCCGAGAGAAGTAAACACAGCTGACTGGTGTAGTGGAGGCCAAAGAAGATATTTCTTGACATTGTGGCAAGCTGCATGTTGAGGGAGAGTATGGATTATTGCCAGACCCCGAGGCTTTGCACTACTTTGGTTTGATGCTCTGGATTACTGATGATATTAGTGTTCTGGTCAGGTCCTTAAAAGCATTTCCCACTATCTATTAGCACTGGTTCTGTCTTTCCTAGCTGAAACTGAACTAATGACTCCTCAACCTTTTGCTGATTTCATGTTGACATTGGGGCACCCTGCTGGTGGCAGAGGCTGGGTCATTGAAGAAGATACTCAATGGTGTTGGGTAACAGCTGAGTCTGTGGCATTTCAAGATCTCTCTGAGTGTTCTCAGGAAGAAGTTAAAGAGGAGGGGTGCAATTAATGAGATACAGAAATCTAGCAGTATCAACTGACAGATAATAGCCTTGGGAAAGATTCTTCCTCAGGGCCATTTGTATATTATGTCCTGAGCTGAAACCTGAATACAGTAGACTTTCGATAATCCGGAACCTATGGGACTCAGGTGGTGCCGGATTATCAGATATGCTGGACTATCAGGAGGTACTATAAGCAGGTTATATATATACTGTATACATTATATACTGTGTATAAATTGTTCTTAACCCTTTTTATTGTACATACTGTATGCAGTATACTGTAACGTTTTAGTTTTTTTAAGCTTTTTTACCCTTTTTGCTCAGTTCAGCTGTTGCCGCTGTTACCTTGTGACTCATTTTTTGATGAAGCTCACTCACTAGGCTCTTGCCATTTTGATGCCAGGCTGTCAGGAGTGCCGGACTATTGGATGCTGGACTATTGGAGTTTTACTGTACAATGAACTGAGGGGTCTAGCAGAAGGTAAGATGCTGATGGATGTCCCAACTACTTATCTCTTTCTTAGCAGCAGAATGGTCCCAGCTACAGTATGGGTTGGTCACATATTAGTGGTTCATTGTACTGTGGGTAAGGCACAACGCCTGAAACTGTGTCAGACACATGTAAACCTGACATAGGTCAAGTGAGTGAGATTAGAAAACAGTTCTGTTGTCTCTTGCTAGCAACCATGCACATCATCCTTTTATTACTCTGTACCTTATTAATCAGTACTCTGTAAATATACCATAGTTGTAAAGTTGTTACTGATATAATTTGCTTGCAACTGGTAAAGGACTATAAGAATCTTGAAACATCATCACTACTCAATACAATACAATTCCCAGCAGAAGGGTGCACTTTCCCAATGCAAAAAAGCAATGGGCACAAATCAAAATAGCACGTCCCTGAATTTTCCCTGAATTTTGGGGAATAAACGATGTGATTCTAAATGTTAGGGCTTGTCCCTGCCTATAAATATGTTCCAACAGCAGGGAGAATACAGATTCTATTCTCCTAGAACAACTCTGCAGATGTGTATATTTGAGAACAGGGCAGTTCACATAAGCTCCATCTGCTTAAAATAGTCCATTTGCCTTTACCAACTGTTCAACGTCACAATCCACATGCAGTAACTCACTCTTATAATAGACGCCTTCCTGTAGCACAGTTTAACTTGTCCTTTTACTCAATTACTACCTATGGGTACATCTACACAGCAGTGTTATTTAACATAGTCCACATCTACACTACAAGCAGTTGTTTCGACATAATGTCAAAATAATATCTAGCTGGAGGACTTCTTACTGTGACTCCTGTAACCCTTGTTTTATGAGGAGTAAGGAAAGTCAGAAGAAGAGTGCTCTTCCTCAGATTTCCTGCTCTGTAGACAGTGCCAAAAGCCAAAATAAGCTATTTTGACTTCAGCCATGCAATTGACGTAGCTGAAATTGCGTAGCTTATTTCAGCTTTAGCCCTGCTGTGTAGATGTGCTCTATCAAAGCAGGTTGTTTTTCAGAGGGCCCCACAGCTCATCTATACTGCTTGAAAGATTTAAAATCAGTCAGCAAATTTCTGCATTGGTTTGTAGAGAGGAGATGAAAGTCAGTCCCATGGTTTAGATCCTGTTCCTCTAGCCCCACCTCTGCCAGGAAGAATTCTTGCTCCTTTGGCAAGCCCTGAAGCTAGTTGGCTTCTGACACTGAGCCAGGGGCCCAGAGAAAAGAATTTCTAAACCATTCCCTGGCTGTAGAAGGAAATGAAAGAAAGTAATTTTCAAGAAAAGCAGGTTGGACAGTCCAACCTTTTACTCTAGAGACAAAAAAAAAAAAGACAAAAAAAAAAAAAAAAAACCCACCACCACACCAACACCCACACACACCACCAACAGGAAATGTTCAGAGAGAAACTGCAATATAGAAGGAAGGGGGAAGAACGTCAAAAGAAAAATGGACATTTTGATTTGCACTGCAATCAAGTGGAAATTCACAGATTCTAATCTTGACCAAGACAATTTAAAATAGTTAAGAGAAAGATACTCCAGCTAATGGATAATAAGTGAATGGCAAAGACAGGAGAAATAGCAAGTTTTTAAACTGAATTGGAATTCTGATGTCTTTTCTGTCTCACATCAATAATTACAGTGAATGCAATGCTTGCAAATTAGACTGGAAACACACAGAATGATTTTGCATTGTCCACAGAAAGAAATCTCAGAAGAAATTACTGGATAATATTAATGATATTAATTCCTGGAGTGGTGAGACTACTCTTTATAATATTTTGGAGTGAGGTGTCTGAATGAACTGGTCCTATGCTTTGATTAATTCTCCACTTGTTATTTTGAAAAGATAGTCTAAAGCCTTCAAGTATCAATTTAGTAACCAAAAAATATCAAGCAGGATTTCATCTATTATTTAATGCTCGTGTAATCAGCAGCTATTTGATCTGTCAGTGAAAACTTGTTTGTAGCGTTGTAGGCATGTTGGTCCCCGGATACAAGAGAGACAAGGAAGGTGAGGTAATATGCTTTATTGGACCAACTTCTGTTGGTGAAAGAGATAAACTTTTGAGTCCAGAGCTCTTTCTCAAGTCAAATAATGAACAAACAAATAATGATCAGATCAGACCAGCATGCATCTAGGATTCATGAAGCATGGGTCTCTTATGACTTATTTGTGATATCCAAGCAACCATGAGTGGAGAGAGTAGTATGGGTGTGGGTTTCTTTCCAACCTAGTAGCAGTTACTGGTAGCACAATAACTAGTGAGTTATTCCAAAATAAACCCCCCTCTTTTCAAAATAACAAGTGGAGCATCCACACTACCCAGTCCATTATTTCAAAATAATAACTCCTGCTTTCCTCGGGGATAACACTTATTTCAAAATTGTTATTTCAAAATACTATTAGTGTGGATGATCCAGTGCAGCTAATTCAAAATAATTGGCCTCCAGAGGCCTCTCACAGCTGCATTTGTGGCTGCTCTGACCACACCTGCCAGCTCCACTGCTCCTATTCTCCTGTGGAGCTGAAAACAGCAGGCTGCTGGAGAAGGGCTTGTGGCACATAGCCATCTTGGCAAGCCCCGTGCCAGACAGCAGCAGCCGATGGAGCCATGGAAAACTCCAGTGCTTCCCACGGCTGCCAGCGCTCCTGCTGCACCCTCGGCTGCCCCTGGCCAGGGATGCAGGAGAGCCCCAGCCTGGACTGGTGCAGAGATCCTGGACCTCACTGAGGTCTGGGGCGAGGAGATCAACCTCCAGGATCTCCACACCCGAAAACACAATGCAGACATGTATGGCTGGATGGCCACCAGCCTGGCCGCCAAAGGCCACACCTGGACCCTTGACCAGGTTCAGATGAAAATAACAGGGCTCCGGCATGCCTACAACAAGGCCAGAGAGCAGAGTGGATACTCTGGAGTGGCACCACACATGTGCCACTATTATGAGCAGCTCAATGCCATCCTGGGAGGGAGGGCCGATCAGGGGTTTTCTCTTTGGCTTGGGTGCTTGCTCAGCATCCCACACTCCCACCTGCACCTCAACACTCTGCCTAACTTGGAACTCCCTCTCTGAGACAGCACCCTGCGCTCTCACCTACAACCCAACACTATGTTCCAGTCTGCAGTCCCCTCCTGTACTCACATTCCCTCCCAGAACTTGCTCCTTTCACCCCTTCCTTCTTCTAAATCCTCAGTTCCAGCCCAGAGCCCGCTCCCCTGGCCCAGCCTAGTGAAAGTGAACAAGGGTGGGGGAGAGCAAGTGATGGAGAGAGGGGGAAATGGAGTGAGCGGAGCCTCAGGGAAGGGGGAGGTAGATCCTGGGGTGCCCAGACATATAAAAAGTGATCCTGGGCGTAAAAAGATTGGTGACCACTGAATTAAATGCAAGACAAAATTTAGAAAGTGAATCTGTGGTTCTTCTGACAGCATTTAGCTCATACCAACACTGCTATGTTTCCGCTATAAAAACTCAACATAGCTGTCAAAGGAGTGTGTATTCATCTTTCATGTCTGAGTAGGGATTTATACACAAAACTCTCATGGGCTTAACAGGGAATTTTCTAAATTCATGCACTGGGAATATACCTGTAGGTATGCAACATGAAATGAAATAAAGAAAAATCAGAATGTTACTTCTTCTAAGTCTTTACAAAATATTGAATATCCATTTCAGTATTGCTGTTGTGTTTATCATATTTTTCAGCCGCATGGGAAAAAAAATTACTTACTATTACCATCAGGGATGTGAACGTGTACGTGTGTACACAGTTACACACAGCACCACCACCCTCTGCCCCAATATTAAAAAGGAATAAGACCCTAATTTCAGGATTTGGAAACCAACCTGTAGAGTTCTAACCATATAGCAACTGATGCTGCAGTCATTCTATAGACAAAAGTCCCGCTGAAGTTAATGGAAGTTTTCCCTGCTCTCCAAATGCCCCCGAGTGCATAATCTGGAGTCAAATTTTATTCACCATTCCACACACATCTTTCATTCTGCACTGCAAATATTCTGGAGGGCAGCATGTCTCTGATCACATCTATTCTTTAACAACAGTTTGGGATACCACCACCGTGTCTTTCCGTGTAGCATTACTTTGAACACAGCACTAGCAACTGTCCTGTAGGCAGGCAGATGAACAAGATGAGCTAATGAACTCAAAATTAGCCTGCCTAATGATATCCTCTAATAATGAGCCAACATAACTTAGGCGCTGAAGTGCCTAAGTCACTTTTGAAATTGGGATTGTTGGGCTTTTAAGTTATTTGTACACTTCAATATTTTATCCATGGAAAATAGGATAAACTCCATAAATTTATAATTACTGTGATATATGCTAGGCTCTGATATATATATACGCTGTGATATATGCTAGATCAATGCATTGAACTCTACTGGACCCTAGGTCAACACACAGCCTCACTCCAACTACAACACAGTCAAGTTAGTTAAAAATCCAGCCAGATCTGGAAATATATGTCCCAAGCCAAATCTCTTTCTCAGTACCAAATGCACACACCATATGCATTATGGCTCCACTAAAAGCAACCCTTTGAAATAGAAGATTGTACATCTGACTGTCATGTACACCAAGTTCCCTACGCACTAAGGATGTAAAATACCATTTAATTGTGTTAACCAGTTAACTGAAACAGGACTAGGGGGATTGCTCCAGTCTTTCCACCAACCACAGCTGGAATGCCTCTGTCCATGGCCCGCTGGGCTGGGCCGGATGCAGACAGTAGCTGTTCTGGCTGGGCTGGAGTGTCCTTACCTGTGGTGCACCAGGCTGGCCCAGCAGCAAATGGGGCCTGCTCTAGCAGGCTAGAGTGCCTCCCCACCTGCAGCTCCCTCACCTGCAGCGGGCCTTGCAAGGCTGGAACAGCCCCTTGCCCGCAGCCTGCTCCAGCCCCTGCTGGTTAACCATAACCAGTAAGCATTTCCTGGTAAGGGTGATGCTTACTGGTTACCCAAGTAACCATTCACATCCTATGCACCATGCACCAGACTGGCAATGTAATGAGAATCTGGCGCCTTGGCTTTAAATCCTACTACAAGATAATTGGGCACATACTCCAGGCTGACCCTGATCAGGAATGGGAAATACTGCAACCGGGTGGAACTTCCTTTGGACACGAGGTTATATCAACCCCCCTTCTTTTTTGGCATTGATGACCAACCATTGGACTCTTACTGATGTTGTGTTTTTAAGAGCATGGGATAAACTCTTAGTAAAGCAGGTTCCTCTGTTGATCTATCATCTCAACATGGGTCTGCTATTTATGAAGAGGGCCTACAGAACCAAATCTCATTGCAACTCAATGAAAACTAGACAGCTAACTCCCTTGGGCTCCTTTGAAAATCCCATCCAGAGCAACTACTCCATTTGCTGAACTGATCACTAACCAGACTCCGACCTCCAGGACTCTAGTGAAAATGTTGAGTGACTAGTCTTATTTCAATGGATTTACTCCAAGTTTTTATCTGTGTAACTGAGATTAGAATGTACCTCCTAATATTTTGCTCATTACTCTGTGAGGCACATCGAGCAAGAGAGGCACTATATCAAATCACTTTCACTTCCATCTCATTAGCACAGGTCTTGTTCCCAAACTCCTTTGCTTTCCAGCCTGTAAATTCAACATATATCATCACAGCTGCTTTTAGCAGTCACTCTGCTAGCTCCAGTTTAATTGAGAACTGACTTTAAAATTTTTGCAGATAACATTCAAGGACCATGTGGCTTAGTCCTGGCCTTTCTGTCTAATCTACTGCTTGCTGGGTTGCCAGATTCTTCTTTGCAGCCTCTAGAATCATCCTTACTATAAGTGCACTAAGGATTTGTACAGTTTTCTACAGAGAAGTTTTTAGATATGAAGCCCTTAGTTTCTAGACCAGAACTGGATTTAGGGAGGATGATAGTAACATATTACACAGCATGTTTATTGGCAAGGTCTCATGGTCACATTGTCATTTCTTTAAGGGAGGGGTATATGGGATACCTGAGAGATAGAGGACATGAACTCATATCTATTACTCTGTATTCTATAATCATCTACTCTTGCCATATTGCTGCTATATGCTGTTACCAGTTGACATCTGCTATCAAATGCTGCTACCAATAAGCTACAATGTAGTTTATTTTTAAAGCTTTTTACAAAGCCTTGTACAGAAAAACATCTCTGATGGCAATTCATCAAAAGTAAGGAGCCATGTTACAAAAATATGTCTAAAACACCTTGGAAATGGTTATTTTCTTAAATCAAAAGTGTCATAGACCTGATGCAGAGCCCTTTATAATCAATGGAAAGACACCACCTTTGGATCAGGCCCTAAATCAGTAGTACAGACTCAACAGTCATGTGACAGCAGAAAGTTCCAGGTGCAGCTGGTCTTGTGGTAAGTGTGGATTAGACGGAATTCTTTCCAGCCCCATTAAAATACCTACCTACCACCAAGAGGAAGAGAACTTTCCCAGTAAAGTGGGTTAAGACAGGACCCAGATTTGGAAGGGTGTAATGTTCCCTTAGACAAAAAAAAAAACACTTATGAATCATTGGCCATCTTTTAAAGCTATCTTTTTCTGCATTTTTTAGGGTCTTGTGTACACAAGAAAGGAGGGATGTGTGAAAATTCCAATTCTGACTCGCTCCCAGACATAAAGATGGACCTAATCTAAGTATGAATCCAGATTCAACTTTTGAGAGGACTTAGACTCAGGATTTTGGTACAAATCCACTATAAGGACATCTAGCTGCTAATTTAGATCCCCAATGCCCACAATGTAGATCCCGAATATAAGCCTGAATATAACATCACCGGAAGAGTGAATTTCTTCAAGAAAGGTGGAACATATTCCAAGGCTCACATACCTAGTGCTTTACCTGCTATTTGTTGCAATATTCTGTCATTCTGTATTACGTCAATATGCAACAAGAGGAAAAAAGAAAATGTGCAAGCATCTATTTGTACAACCCAAGCTAAATGAGTTAACACTGTGATACTGTTGCACCAAGAAAATAAAATAAAATCTTTCTAGGATGCATTAAGAGGAGGGTTGAGAGCAAGAACTGAGAAGTAATTCTTCTGCTCTACTATGTACTGATTAGTCCTCAACTGGAGTGCTGTGTCCAGTTCTGGGTGCCACGTTTCAGGAAAGATGTGGACAAACTAGAGAAAGTGCATAGAAGAACAAAAAAAATTATTAAAAGTCTTGAAAACATGACCTATGAGGGAAGTCTTAAAGAAATGAGTTTGTTTAGTCTGGAAAAGAGAAGACTAAGGGTAGGTCTACACAGCAACATTATTTCGGAATAATGAAGTGTGCATCGACACTACAATTCTTTATTTCAAAATAATGTCAAGCTGGAGAACTTCTTACTCTGATTCATGGTAACCCTCATTTCATGAGGAGTAAGGGAAGTCGAAGGGAATGTGTTCTTCTTTCGACTTCCTGCTGTGTAGACAGTGCCAAAAGCGGAATTAAGCTATTTCGACTTACGCTATGGAATTGACATAGCTGAAGTTGTGTAGCTTAATTTAACTTGAGCCCTGCTGTGTAGACATAGCCCGAGTGGACAGGATATCAGCTTTCAAGTACCGAAAAGGTTGTTACAAGGAGGCAAGAGAAAAACTTTTCTCCTTTACCTCTGATGATAGGAGAAGGAGCAATGGGCTTAAATTGCAGGAAGGGAAGTTAAGCTTGGACATTAGGGAAAACTTCCTAACTGTAAGGATGGTTAAATACTGGAATAAATTGCCTACGGAGGTTTTGGAATCTCTTTCATTAAAGATTTTTAGGAGCACATTAGACAAACACCTGCCAAGGATGGTCTAAATAGTCCTTGGTCCTGCCATGAGCGCAGGCGACTGGACATGATAACCTCTTGAGGTTCCTTCTGGTCCTATGACCAGAAGGACTATTGTGTGACTATTCAGTCTCTAAAGGCCATATCACAAAGAACTTGAACTCAGTGAAAGGAAGAAGTGAAGGGAAGGAAGCTAACTACTATGCTACAGTTCTGGAGCCAATACAGTAGCTCACAAACTGGGCAGGATCAGCCACTGAGAATGTGGGACCAAAACACCCAAGACATGAACTGATCCAACTTGGCAACAGCCACTGACCAAGTTGCAATGCAGTTTCAGTTTAATAGTGCCAATCCTGATGAAGGATGGTAGCAATGCAGTTGCCTTTCTTCCCTCAAGATTGAATACCCCCTAATGAAGCTGCCCCTGCCAGTGTGTAGTCAAGGGGTGCAAATTGCCACCTTCACATGTGGGAATATAGCTAACTCTCCATCGCTAGAGATTTCACTGACTATCTGTTCATTAGGGGTAACTGGAGTTGAATCCAGTATGAAAAATCTCTTAAATCTGCAAAGAGGATACAAGAGACATAGCTGGTGCTGTATTCACTATGCTCACAGGAATGTTTCTTGGCTTTATTGATCTGCCCCATTCTTAGGAGCAAGTTGGGTTTGAAAATGATAAGAGCAGCTTCCTCTATATGCTAATGACCGGTAGTCACTTATTTTCCTCTCTCACCATTCCAGGCTTGCCAGATACTTCTGGACAGTATTTCAACCCCTCTCTACCGAAAGAGGGGAAATTTGCGCCTTAATATTTGTAGCAGTTTGTCTTCAACGCGCCATGTAGAGTTGCTCTTCCTATTAAAACTCTTGGCAGTTTCAGACTAATCCTTAGTGCCTGTTTTTCCAGAGCACAAAACCACCAATCCGTACAGCACATTAGGCAGCGTCTGCTCAGGAGCAGCCAAGCTTTGAAATAACAAGGGCTATTGTCGGTCAGGTTGGGATGCATTAGCAGACATGTGTAGGCTGGAGAGCTTAAAACAGCAGCTGCTCACTCACTCTTGAGCTCATTATTATTATTGTTTAACATTCATATGGCAGAATCAGGGCCAGGAGCTGTACAAACACACAAGAAGACACGGAGCTTCTAGTTCCTCACTTTGATGAGTCCAAAGTTGATTCCCATTTTTTAAAAGAATAAACCCCCATGTTTTGAATCCTCAGTCATCTCTATAGTTTTACCAATGCTCTGCTTTAGTTGAACTAGCTACTGAATTGCAAAGGCTGAATGTAAACAAAAACAAATAAGAAAAGGAAACTTCAGCGGCACTTAGCTTGCCTTTTAAAATTCAAGGCAGGGGTTTGAATGAAAAGAAGCCAGTGAAAACACAAGATACTCACACGGGCCAAATGAGGAAAAATCACAAATTTATATGGGCAAAAAAGTGAAATGGAAAGAATGACAGATCTACTGCTGCATTTGCTGTGCATATAATAATCACTGATCGACTTTCCCTAGGAAGTGTTGAAATCACCATCACTGAAAAAGGACAGCAGTTTAAAATTAAATTATCTTTCCCAGAACATTCCAATTCGGGCTTTGGCAACAACAGATGTTTTAATACTTTTAAAGATATTTGTATATATATTTTTAAAGCATAGTATTTCTTTTAAGCAAGACCTCCCTCTTCGTTTTTGCAGTCAGACTGGACTTGTGGTCATTTTGCAGGGTCCGTCTTCCAAAGCCAATGTTCGAATCCACAATCATCAGATTAAGCAACAAACTGGGATTCTTACAACAGCCCTGAGTTATGAATGAATGGTTATTTGTGATCTAGCCTGTCAAGACAGATGCAGTATTTGTCAGAGTAGTGTGGGTTAGATATGGTGGGAAGGAGCCAAACAAACAGAGCCAAGGTCAAAGTCACAACATATTCTCTCTCTCTCTCTCTCTCTCTCTCTCTTTCCCTTTTTTCCTGTTTTTTTTTTCTGTTTTGTTTTCTTTGCTAGAGTGTTTGCTGAAATAAAATGCATTAGTCAATATTTTCACTCAACCTGTCATGTATTTTTGTCTGAAAAGCAGTATCTTCTCCATGCAAGGAAAGTAAATGAATCTGTCTGTCCATATGTGAGTCCATTTGTTCAAGAACTTCTCTTAAACAGTAAGAGCTAGGACCATCAAATTTGATATGCAGCTCCCTCTTATTATAACTTAAAGCAAGGTCAGAATTTGGTTGTGCCAGGATAATGCCTGGAATTTGATGGTTTCTTATAAAATGGAAAGGGGGGGGGGGGAATCTGGCAGGAGAGACAGTTATATTGCAGAATGATCATGGGGGGCAGCAAAGGGCCAGAGATAGGAACTGGGACAGCTATACCCCCGCCGGGACAGCAGGGGGGCAGGGATGGAGAAAGGGACAACTATCTACTGTATATTTCAGAGTTTGTCTGTCTTTGTGTCGGTTTGTCCCCCAGTTCGAGGACATGCACCTCTTCTCCAGCTGTACCTGCTGCAGCTGCAGTGGTTATGGACAAGCACTTTTCACCTGGCCCCAACCTGCTGCAGTGATAGAGGATGATTTAAATGAAGAAAAACAAAATTTGTTTGAGTTAAGAGCCCGAGCAATACCGGATAAATCTTCTAGTAGTTTTTATATTACAAGGAAAATATAATATATTAGGCCTCATCCACAGCTCACTGAAGTCAGTGGACAGATTCACATTTATTTCAATTACTTTTGCATCACAGGGGACTTAGGGCTTATCTCTACTTACTCCGAGATTGACTCTGCAAAGATCAGTCTCCCAGGGTTCGATTTAGCAGGTGTAGTAAGGACCTGCTAAATCGACCGCTGATGGTTTCCCCCATCGACTCTAGTACTCCACTGGGTTACAAGGAGTGAGGGAAGTCAATGGGAGAGTTTCTCCCATCAACTTCCCGCAGCTGGGACGCCATGGAAATTTGACCTAAGGTATGTGCAACTCCAGCTATACTATTCCCATAGCTGGAGTTGTATATCTTAGGTCAACTTTCTCCATGGATATAGACCTGGCCCTTGATATGACATGCAATTTAATACTGTTATTTACTTGTGTTGCGGTACTGACTAAGAGGCCCAGTTACAGACCAGGATCCATTGTGCTAAGTGAGCAAAGAGACAAACCATGCTCCAAAGAGCTCATCCTGATGGCAAAACTTCCATTGACATCAATGGGAGTAAGATTAGGTCTATAGTAAAAATCTAGATTGGTTTCAGTGCATCATGCAACCACAGTCATAGGAAATTTCTGTTTCTAGGGGTATACCTTTCCTCTCCCTCCTGCAGGAAAATGTGAATGATGGGTAAAGATGTTTTGGGGAAAAAACCTACCAGTTCAAACTCAGAAGGTTGCTACAGAGCTTTCCTCCCAAGGGGTGGTAACATGAGGTATTCAGCAGGAAGGCATTTAGGGTGCAATGTTCACACTGCATGTGAATACACAGGGAAATTACAGGTGTCTCCCTAGACCATGGGGTACGAAAGAGAACAGCTAGTCCATCTTCGCTACTTGTCAGCTCCTTCCCCTCAAGTACACTATATGGCTCATGAAACAGTCATGGGCTTCTTCCCTTTGAGGAAGTCAATACTTCTACAGCAGTGAGGAAGCCCAATCAGATTTCCACTGGCAATGCCGCTGGGTTTGGAGGCCATCATTCTGCATAGAAAATGGGCTTCCCAGCTCAGAAGCAATTTGCAGAACATCTGTCGTGTGTAACAAAAATCTCTCAACAATTACTCAAAGGTATATACCCAAAGGAACCAGGGCAAGAAACCTAGTCATTCAAATCCAAAAGCCCAAATCACTGTCTTTGGAGCTAAAGGAGAACTCCTGTAGTAATTAGTAAGAGCGTATCTCTTCTCCGCTCTGCCACTTTAAGGACACCATAATTCACTCATTCATCCACAGAGGCTGCAGCATATATTGGAAGGAGGGCGGAATATAAGGCTTGGTGCTGAATGTGCTTCCACTCCCTCCCCACTTCTGCAGAGTGATGGCCTTTGTATCCTTTCTCCCCCGCCTCCTTGCCTACCTTCTGCACCATTCAGCTGTAATTTTGTACCGCTGGGTTCTCCCTCACAGTTATTATGTAACAGCAACAAGGATGGTGTAAATGGCTTGGGGGAGTTGTTTCTAGAAGAAAAGTAGCTGCTGTAGCCAAACCATTCCAGGAAGGAAGTTGATAGTAAAGATGCAGTTAGGTACCTACTTGTGGATATCATAGATTTAAAAAGAAACAAACATCAGCTTGTGGTTGTAGGCAGGATGTAAATCTACTCTAAACAAATGACTGAAGCAAACTTTTTAGTCTAAACAAATCTGTTCAGCATCCATAACATATTATTAAATTAAAATAATACCTGGAGAACATATAATTCCCAGGCTAAATGCTGCCTGTTTAAATGTATTGCATATGGTTGCACAATGGAAATGGAAACATTTGTGCATCTTCACTAATGACTTGTTTTGTCAAGATGCACTGGGAGTTTCCTCTTAATTTTTAATGTGGAAGCATTTCTAGCACAGAACCACTTATGTAAGCAAAAGGACGAGCTGTCCAACTGGAAGAGACTTTTCAGGATAACAAAGATATTGAATAGAGACCTTATTTTTCCCCTGGAAAAAGACTTTTCAAGCCTTACCTCTGCTACTAGTACTGATGTTTAGCAATACATTTTCTAAGTGCTATGAGGGTTCTTAAGCTGCATGACTCCAAAACTCTGTTCCTACCTCTGCTAATATCCTGAAAAATCAGGGCTCAGTTCAGCAAGCTACTTTATCTTTAATTGCTAATGAGACTTTCACATACTTAAAGCTGTGTATGTGTTTCTTGCAGAATAAGGACCTCAATGAAGAACAAATTCTAGAGTTCTTGTTTAGCTTTTCCTCACATGTAAGAGTCCCAATTTTAAAGTGATAAAAACAACCTATGAAAATCCCACTCTGAAAATGTGTGACCTATTGTTCTCAAAAGTGACACCTAAAATGACCAGTACTGACAAAGTAAATGGTTTATTTTTTCAGTGTATTTACTAGTATGTGTTGGACAGCATTTTAAGTATAGTCAGTTCTGCTCTCTCCTCTCTGCAGCCATTTGCGCCTTGACCCTGTAACAGACTGAAGCCAGGGGAGCTTCATATGGGTGCAGGTTCCATCTATCCAGTGACTTGCAGCATGGGTACTTTAGTCAACCAGTTTTCTCCATTATTTATTCCTCCACAGATGCAGAAGACAGAAAAACATCTAAAGATTATCACCTGCAACTCTAAAACCTCAAACTGGCAGCAGAATAGGGGTTGGGTGGAGTACCAGAAAATGTACTTTAAAAACTTTACTAAATTTCACAATGAGGGTCTCTCTTTAAGACAGACATCAAGAAACATTTTGCTTGAGTAGACACTGAGATAGGGCTTCGGGATTTTGGTCCTAGATGTTTTGAGATTTATTTGTTTGTTTTTTGTTATCCTGGACGGTCATTCCCTCCAACATACTAAAGCGTTCCTTCCAGCTTTCTTTTTTAAGTTTCCCTCTCCTCAAGTCATAAGAGTAACAGAATTTACCATGCCAGATCAGGTTACTGAGCTCCCAAATCTGGTACTCTACTATTGGCTGTGGCCAATACCTGAGGATTCAAAATAAAGTGAACACACCCAGAATGCACTTTGCCATTTGTGTGATGAGGGTACATGTGGGAGGAGGAGTGATTCCTTCCTGACTCCTATGGTGATCAGCATATGCAGTGAAGCAAGACAGCTTTCAAGTACCTAAAAGGCTGCTACAAGGAGGAGGGAGAACAATTATTCTCCTTAACCTCTGCTGATAGGACCAGCAGCAATGAGGTTAAACCGCAGCAAGGCAGATTTAGGTTGGACATTAGAAAAAACTTCCTGCCAGGCTAATTAAACACTGGAATGAATTGCCTAGGCAGGTTGTGTATTCTTCATCATTGGAGACTGTTAAGAGCAGGTTAGACAAACACCTGTCAGGGATGGTGTAGATCCGTGGTGTCCACCATGCTAGCCACTAGTGGCTATCTGACTGGTTGAGTGTGGCTAGATGGCTTAAACAATGTGGCTATCTGGCCGGTTGTGTGCGGCTCATTCACTATCGCAGTAGTGGCTACTGCTTCAGAACTGGTTGGACATCACGGTGCTTGGTCCTGCCAGGAGTGCACGGGACTGGACTTGATGAGCTTGCTAGGTTCCTTCCAGTTCGGTGTTCCAATTACCCCACTCAGTAGGAATAACTGCAAATGATATTGTTGCTCATAATATTATCATGTCTCTTTCTAAATCCATGTGCAACTTCTTGGCTCTACAGAGCAAAGGAGGATTCATGAATGCTACCCACATTTAAGTCACATGGCATCATTCCAACAACCTTTCCTCTACCTCACCAGAAGACTCCACCAGTACTCCAAATTCCTTACAAGTAAGAGACAATGAAGAATCAGATCCCACACCTATAACACTGGGCCCACACAGTTGGGAGGTTTAAAATAATACACTCCTTTTGAGAATGTTTCCATGTTTTTAACAAAATAGAAAACCCTGAATGATTAAATTCTGGGCACTGGTAAATGCAAAACAAACATGAACTTCACATCAGTAGTTGTTAACATTTGGTAATGATGCAATCAGTAAAGGGGAGGCATACAGCTTGGCCACTTCTGTATTAGTAATTCAGTTATTCTGAAGACAAGAAGTCCACATGCCTCTGATCACTGGTAAATCAACTCCTTGTTCATAAAGCAGAAGCATAGCCTTGAACCCAGCCAGTTTATATAAGATTTTTTTTTCATTAGGCAAATAGAAGAACAGTAGTCTATGTAACATAATATTCATTCAATAGAGTTAATTAAAATATAAGTCATATCAATAGTTCCCATAAAGTTAACGTATAGTCAAAAACCTGGGCTCAATGGGGGTGGGGGGAAGTCTGTATAAAATTAGCATAACATTAAAGTGAAACAACTATCAAACAAAAGAATTTTAATTTTTCAGGGGTTTGTCTATTTCAGCCCCACCTCCTCCAAAGATGATAGAATTCTCAAAGTAATCACTTACTTTCATAGTGCCCAATCCTTCTGTTTTTACTAACTCACTAACTGTAATGGGAGTTTTAGATTAATAGAACTGATCATTTATATGTTTAACACAAATAAGCCTTCCAAATTCCTGAAAATCTGCCTTGCTAATTATATGCATATATAACAAATGTCCCAAATATGTCTGATTATTATCTTCAGTCTGTAACTGTACCAATATTACATTTGTGCAAATCAACAATGCAATGTTTGCTATCACTAAATTGAAATAGATATTCAGTTTAAATATCAGAACTTGTCTCAGAAACAGCAATTTTATCCTAGACAGAATTATCTTCTAATATGACTCAATTTTAATAAAGCCAGGACTTTGGAATTTGAAAGATAATTGCTTCTAGGCACAGAGTAATTCTATCATCTATAATCTTTAGATTTCACATTCAATCTACTTCATAGATCTCTGTAAAAAAACAATTATTGACAGTTTTATTATCTAATCCAAAACAAGATACATGGGGATGGATGGCACAAAAGCTCAACTGCTTTTTGAGTTTCCAAAGCTTTTTGATATTATTTTCCTGCCACTAATTTTGCAATCTATTATCTTCATGGGTCTATTATTCTTTGACTCTTTGAATTTCTACGTATATTCTGACTACAAGTGTCTTTAACCTCAAATGGACTCTCAAGCAGAAGCCAGATGCCCCCTTATTCCCTCAATGCAAACTATCAGAAACCTTAGCATAACTTTACTTTGAGCCTTAAACTAACAGCATGTGAAAAGATTAATATGAATAAATTCAAAACTAATCAGATCCCTTCTTTAAATGTTGACACAGTATTATTTATATCCCATAAATACCTTCTTGACTAAAATTCATCCCAGGAGATTGGCAACTTGCCAGTTCTATTCATATTTACTGTATTTATATAGTACAGTTGGCCAAGGATAATATTTAAGACAAAATATGCCTTAGAGTATATACAATATCTCTTATAGTTTTCCTTTTACATCTCCTCATTGCTAAAAATATTTAGTCTGAACTGTATAAAATACCCCACAAAGACCTATCAGCATTCTACAGTGATATATAGCTGACTATGAGTATAATTAGAGTATATGTGTAATACTTGGGCTGTAGTCAGTTACTGAACACTAACAACTTTGTGGTTAAAAACTGAACCACTGATCTTTCCCATGCCTTCATCTCAGCAGCTTTTGACCTTCAATGAATTCATAATGATATCCTTCTCCTTCCTCATCACGGTCCCAATGGGATCAGGAACTGCAGAGTTATGAAAATTATTCAGTGAAGTCTAGGAGAAAGTGTATATAACAGCCAATGCTGCACTTTTCATTTGTTTGTTTAAAATATGCTGGAGCAATTCCTCCCTTGCTGTCTTTTTTTGGAAAGGGTCACTCAATCCACTATAACTAGAGAGCAATGGAAAAACAGTTAACCTACTTGCTATGATGTTAGCCACAGCACTTGCACAGTAGTATGGGATCTGTTGCTAAACAGCTTTCTGATCCCAAACTTCTGATGCACTCTGTTGGTAGGTACCTGCAGTCTGCTTTACACTGCCAAACCCCCTGCTGATTCTTTAGTGCTGCTCTGGCTTTTGACACTATTTTAAAAATAGACTCTCTTGTCAACTTTGATGTCACACACCTCAGATATTTTAATGTTCTGAAAAGTATATGGCTGGGGTTTATAGCAGAAGCTCTGTGTTTGTTATTTTCTTTTGTGGAAAAGGGTGCAAATCTGTGGTCAGGATCAATGCATCTTGCCTTCAGAAATGCTTTATTCCAAGTTCATAGCCGTATATCAAGAAATTGGAACTATTTTCTATGGCCTTTATTATGGCTGCAACCACGTCAGGGGAGGAGATGCTGGGTCTCAAAATAAAGTTCCGACTTACATCAAAATACCAGCAAGAGTGGAGGGCGGTGGAGACATGTTTTGAAGAGAAACTGACACGATTTTTTCTACATTCTGTCTCAATGTTATTATTGCAAATTACACTGAACCTTTTCCGCATAACCACTTGGCTCCAGCATATATAAAAAAATCTTCTTCCCCTGAGGGTAACAAGGGTGGAGTATATTTATCCTAGCTGTTATTGTAATTACAATAATAAAATGGCTTTGACTGCCAGGGTGTCCTGTACCTGATGGTGTCATTTAACCGTAAAAGAAGAAGGCAGCTGCAAAGAGTGGGGTTCAGACATTTTGGCTGGCATCATGGGACTATCACATGCAAGACACAGCAAGCCCTAAAACTACAACTTGTTAAAACTAAAAATAAATAAAAAGAAAATGCAATTAGAAACTCTAGGATAAAGTTACCAAGATGGCTCCATTATCTATTTAAGAAAGAGGTATGTACTTTTCAAAAACAGACAGCAAGTATATAGGGCATCAAGTGGAAGGTGGGGAAGAGGGAGGGAAATTAAACCGTTAGGCACTGGAGTTTGGGATATGCTGATGGTGAAGTTATTTTTTTCTCTCACTGGTGTTTAACCTTCCTTGGCATGAGTAGCTAGCTTTTTTTAAAGGAGTTTTATGCTTTTCTGCACACCCACTGCCACTGCCAAAGCAAAGAGGCATGTTGTGATGATTTTTAATCATCACCGGTGGGATATATCATCAGCACAAAACATTTTCCCCTTTTTATTCAGAATGAGATGTGTATCAAAAGTGTCGTTCAAAAAATAGCAAGGCACAGAAAAAAATGAGAAGGGTCAGGGGAACTGACACTAAAGAGAAGGGAGAACTTCTCTGGACCTAAACTTAAAGGCACCATTAATTGGAAGGATGGGAGAGGTCTCTACAGCTGTCCTTTCTTAGGGTACCAATTTTAAGTAGAAACCTTGAGAAGGATGATCTGGGGAGAGGGTGGGGAGTTGGCAGGGGGAGGGAAAGAAAACCTGTGATTCTTTTTTATACCTTTTTTGACAAACGCAGGGATAGAGCGAGATAAGTTAAGGGAAAGAACAGCAGGGGAAAGAACCTCAGGTCTTGGGGAGCACACACCGTGATTTGTGTAATGAGTTTGAACGAGAGAGGAGGTGAGATTAAAACACAGCAGATCTGCAAGCAACTGATCCCCCCCGTCCAAAAAATATGAACCAAACTCAGAGTGAAGTTGACAGAAAAATGGGGTTATGATACAGGGGACACTGCCGCGGCGTGAAATCACACACACACACACTGAACTTACTTTCGGGGAAAAAAGGCAGCATGTCTATTTTGTACACCTCTTTGGCATAATACTCCTCATCGCTCCTCTCCCTTTCGCAAGTGGCGGCTCGGTGGTTGGCTTTCTCCTGCAGCAGGTCCCTGGTGCTGTTGTAGATGGAGATGACCTCCGGGGGCACCTCCTCGGGCTCGGGGTACTCTTCGGGGGGGCTGGTGAGTTTCAGTTTGCTCAGGATCTGTCCTCGGATCGCCTCGATCCTCTTGCGCATGAACTGATCCATGTCAAGGGTGCTGCAGGTAGAGAGGCTGAGCGCCACCGCGGCCAGATCCAGGGCGAGGACCAGGCTCAGGAGATAGCAGTGCATTCTCGGCTTCGGACCCGGCCTCCCCGGCAGCGCGGCTTGAAGGAGAACGGGGGTGGCGGGGGAGCAAAGGGGGGCGCTGCGGCTGCAAATGCAGAGCGGGCGGTCGGGGCAAGGCAGAGGGGCGCAGATGAGTGGCACGGAGAGCAAGGCGCTACCTCTTCATCCGCGCGCCCAGTGCGCAAATCCCGGGCAGCGGGGAGGGACTTCACGCGGCCCCCGCCGCGGCGCGAGTCGCTGGAGACAGAGCCAGCTGGTGGCGGGGCTGGGGAGCGAGCGGCGCTCCTGCAGCCGGAGGGCGAGACAGGGTGGCCGCCGGACGCTCAGCTCCGGGCTTCTGCGCTGGGCTGCTCCAGCGCCGCGCACGGGGCGATGGCAGGGGCGGGCGGGCCCCGAGCTGCGGAGCGGCTGCAGGAACACCCGGGAGCCGCGCGAGAGGCGCCCACGTGTGTGGGTGTGTGGACGTGGGTGCGCGAGCGGGGAGAGCCCGGCCGGGACGGCCCGGGGCTGGGTGAGGGAGGGGGAAGATCTCAGGGCTCTTCTCTCCTTCCTCCGGCGCTGAGCCTGCCGCTGGCACCGACCAGCCCCCCTCTCTTGCGGTGCAGCTTTGCCGGCGCCCTCCCCTGCCTCCAAAAAAGCCAGCCCAAGCCACAGGCAACACGCCGGCGCTGCTGCTGCCTCCCGTGGGTCTCGAGACCGGCAGCTGAGGGGGCTGGTTAAAAGGTGCTTTGCCCTGCCCTCCCTCTGGGGCGACTCTGCCCCTTGGCTTGGCTTCTGCGTTCGCCACGCACGGCCCGCTCCGCGGGGCTTCCCCCGTCCCGAGCCGCGCCGCTCCCGCTTTACTTTCTCGCCAGCCCCGCTCTCCCCGCCGGCCTCCCGCCCGCCCTGCGCCCCGCTGCTTTCCTTGCTGAGCGGGGACCTTTGCCAGCAGATAACATCACGCTCGTGCGGGGAGCGGGAGATTTATAAGCTCTCCCTGCACCACGTGCTTGCCGCCCAACAAAATGACGTGGTGGGGCTGCACTGGAGAGAGGATTCCTCCCGCTTTTCCCTCGCCCCGGCTCCCGAGTCCCTCCGAGCAGCCGCCCGCCAGGGGTCCCCCCCAGCCAGCGTTACCAGCTCGCCCGCTTCCAGGTGCCGCGCCGCGCGGGGTGGAAGAGGAGGGGGTCGAGCTGAAAGTCCAAAACAACTCCTGCCAGGCTAGAGACATGGGGGGCTGCTGCTCCTGGAGCCTGTTATTAAGGGCCTGAAGACAAATCACGTCGCTGCTTTTAACTCAGTTGCAGGAGGGGGAATGGCCTTGCCTCCCCACCTCTTTTGGAGCTCGGAGAGATAGTTCCATGAGAAGAGTATATGCATATAATTAGAGCTCACTGTGTTATGCCCCAAATTTGGCCCCTTGCTTTAAGAGTCAGCAGAGGGCATTCTAGCTTTGTCTCCCCCCACACACACTGCCCTGTACTTAACTGCACTTCCATACACATTCTGGGTGTGTCTACACAGCTAAGTTATTATATGAGCATCTACACAGAAATAGCATTATTTCAAAATAACGGGAGGCTTATTCCAACTTCTGTAAACCTCATTCTACAAAGAATAACATCTATTTTGAAATAGGGGCTGTGTAGATGCTCCACTGTTGCTATTTCGAAATAGACCCTCACCAGGGCCATTCTAAGTTATTCTTCCTCAGTCCCTCCTGAGGCTCTAAATTGAGATAGCATGTCTACATTAGGGAAGTCTGCCTCGCACTAATTCCGGGGCTTCCCTGCAGTGCAGAAGTGCTATTTTGAAATAAGCTATTTCAGAGTAACTATTCTGGAATAGCTTATTCCGAAATAAATGTGCAGTGTAGACATAGCCTCTGTGAGTTTCTCATCTCCCCCTGGAGGATTACTTGGTTATCATTAAACTCATTGGCTACATCTAGATTGGCATGATTTTCCGCAAATGCTTTTAACGGAAAAGTTTTTCCATTAAAAGCATTTGCGGAAAAGAGCGTCTAGATTGGCACGGATGCTTTTTGCGCAAAAACACTTTTTGCGGAAGAGCATCCTTGCCAATCTAGATGCAGTTTTGCGCAAGAAAGCCCCGATCGCCATTTTAGCCATCGGGACTTTTTTGCGCAAAACTGTTCTGGGTTGTCTACACTGACCCTCTTGCACAAAAGCATTTGCGCAAGAGGACTTTTGCCCGAGTGGGAGCATCATTGTATTTGCGCAAGAAGCACTGATTTTGTACATTACAAAGTCAGTGCTCTTGCGCAAATTCAAGCGGCCAGTGTAGACAGCTGGCAAGTTTTTGCGTAAAAGCCGTCGCTTTTGCAGAAAAGCTTGCCAGTCTAGACACAGCCATTAGGACTGTGATGATGATTCTCCTTTGCCTCCTCCTTGGAGTCCCACATGATCAGGCTATTTCACCATGTTAGGGGTCTTATCCTAGCCTGAGGATGCGCGTGCATTATCGTTTGTATTATGCCACTCAATTACTCAGGGAGGGAGTTTTTTAATTTCTCTCTAAGCTGATCTCTCAATTACTGCTTATATCCTCCACAGAATACAGAGTCTCTTACATATAATATATAGAAAAGCCTGTTGGGTTTACCTTGTCCATCTTTGTGCCAATGTGTGATCATTCCTTAGGGTACATCGACACTACAGAGAAGATCAAAGCTGCCACTGTCAATCTTCCATGGTTCGAATGAGCAGGTCCAGTTAAAACAGCTAATTCAAACTGAGTGGGGCACTCCGGTTGATGCTGGTAGTCCTGCTCCTACGAGGAGCAAGGGAAGTGGAAGGAAGAGTGTTCTACCTTCGACTTCCTGCAGTGTGGACAGCGCCAAAAGTCAAGTTACAGTATTTCGACTTTAGTTATGCAATTAACATAGCTGAAGTTGTCCCGCAGTGTAGACATTCCTTTAGGGAATTGCTAGTAATTTGACCTAATGCATTCTGCCCATGCTCTTGAGAATTATTCTAGTCAGAGATCTCATTCTTAACTTCATCCCCTAAGTCTTTTCTTTTTCTGTCACAGTCCATTTATCACTTCTGTACTGTACATCAGCATGAACTTTATGAAATGATCAAGTAGCCTTTGTTCCTTTAACATCACTTAGACTATCCCTTAAATTCCCTTAAGTATTCCATTGTCATAATTTTTCATTGGATGTGATAAGAGAATCATTTGGGAGCTTCTAGTAAATCATCTTGCCCCCGTCTTACATAGTGATAAAGTTGTTTCTAAACTTCCTGCTATGATACAAGATAGGGATGTACGAGTGTTGATTGCAGCATGATGACATAAGGGACATAAAGGATTAGGGTCACAGCTACAGAATTCCTAACTACAAAAAATGTACAGAGGAAGCCAGATAGGGTGGCTCGAATATCCCAAAGATATAAGCTCAGATCCTTAGGTGGTATAAATTAATACCGAATCATTGAAGTCAAAAGAGATACACCTGTTTATTCCAACTGATGATCTAGCTTTTAAGCACAATCTACTACTTCTAGGAAGTATTTCTAAGACTTCCAGCCACTTGAAAGTGATAGCCCCTAGGTTAAAATTAAGATTGTCCACAAGAAAAACAACTTCCTTAGAGCAGTTAGAGTGGGGGCTGAGAGAGATGGTGAGATAAAGGGTTTTGGACAATATTGGACCCACTGTGTGCTGTTTGCAATGGCAAGGCCCCCCTCTTACCGGATGTTACCAAGTAACCCATCAATGCTATGGCTACAGGCAAAGAAGAACCTTCCTAATGGATAAAGGATAAGAGAATACTTTATATTTGAAAAGTAGTTTTTCCATAGTTTGAAAATAAACTTGTTTACTTTAATTTGTGTAAAAACCAGCAAAAATGGACAGCACTTGAAGCCACACAACTGATGTTGCACAAATCTTGAATATCACACTGATAGCAGCTGTCCATTTAAACATCTTTAAATTCCTACAAAGAGCCGAGTGAAAGTTTCTCTGTCACATCACCATATTTTTATTGTTTTCTATGTCACTTATTCTTATTCACCTGGCAGGTACAGTTACAGTGACAATGATTTGAGAAAGAATATGGTTTCCAGGATCAGGGGATATGAACTTGAACTAGTAGATTCATTCAATTTTATTCCTATAAGATTCCTGTTTAAAAACAAAATGCCATTTCCTCTGTTACTATAAATTGATATTGACTTATTACTATAAATTGATATTGACTTAACTGACCAGCTAAAGATCTGGCCCTGCTATCCAATGTTTCTCAGATGTGAATGTTTCTGAACATGGGCTAATGAAATTAATGTATTTCCTCCAAAAACTAATAGCTAATAGAAACTCTTCAGTAGCTGTCAGCGATGATAACTCGGTTTTGTTGCAGTTAGGAATGAAAACCAAAAATTTCAAACTTCTCTGTGAAAGGGAATGGAGTCCACCTGGTGGGCAGCTCTGGAGCCGCGGACCCTGGCATCCCTAAGGTCTCTGAGGTAATCTGTCTAGGGGGGTTCTCTGTAGACCCTCTGTGGAGAGCTAGAGAGTGAGGCAATTGAGCGGGCAGGTTTCAAAATCTTGGCTGCTTTTCAGCAAAATGTCAATAAAATCAAATGGTCTCCAAGAAATGTTGTGATTTCAAAATTGGCAAATTCCAAACTTTTCCAACCAGCTCTTGCTATAAGTATCATAACTGATAACAGAGCAGTTCTTATGCTGCCCAACAGAGAGGCATGCAAGGGTACACATGTACACTACCAGGTCATTACACACTTTCTTACTCTGACAAATCCCATTTCAGCTCTCAATTTGACATCAGTAACGAATCTGTTGCTATCTATGGCTTTGTGGTATCACTATGGTGCAAATTATTGTCCTTCAGAAACTTTCAGGGGCAGCAGGCATAGAAGGTAGATTCCTATTTCAAACCACAGACCCTTTCCACTTGAGCTAAGCCCTTACTACCAGTAACATAGGGCCTGAAACACCAGGTCAGACATTTTGTTTCTTCCTAGTACAGGATAATGGCACATACTAGCCAGTTTATTACACTATATAGCAAAACACACAAGAACTAGATTTCCATTTTTAAAGTATGGAATTCTCCCTCTTGTGACATATTGAGCCTATTTTCTATGTGCACCCAAAACTCTGCTCCCACATGTATCTTGTGGATATGCAAGCAATGCACATTTGGACCCCAAAGAAATTATGGCTTAATCTCTGTTAATCACATGAGCAATTGCATTCAGACAATCAAGATTTGGCCCCATAACTTTTGCCATTTTAGGTGCATGGTCCAATGCTATTCTGCTGGAGGAAATGCCATAAACTAAACATACTTTCAGAATTCAATGACACATGCCTTTCACAGAATCATAGAACTCTAGAACTGGAAGGGACCTCAAGAGGTCATTGAGTCCAGGCCCCTGCCCTGGTGGCATGACCCAGTACCATCTAGACCATCCCTTTCAATACAGATAATTCAGTTTTTGAGTTATAACTTTATTTTCACTCTGCACATATCTAGTAGGCTAACCTATTATAAGTAACCCTTGCATTTTATTTTGGGATGGGTCTGGTTGTGTTTTTTACATTACATACAGTGAATTACATTACAAAGAGTGAAAAACTGCTATAGCAAACATTTACCAAATGCAAATGCCATTCAATTTGATTTGATCTCTATACATTTTTTAAATGGACCCCATCCTGTGTACCTTGTGCACGCTAATATGAATAAAGAAAGCACAGAGAATGAACAGGACTTATCTGTTCTTGTGCTTTCAGTTCAATACAATACTGTCTTTTTATATGTTGATTTTTAAAAATAAACAGTAACTGTTTATTACAAAAACAGGGTGACCTGGAAAGTTACAACACTCACTGAACGTAAGGCTTTCATGTTTCCTGGTAACTTAAAAATTATGTGGTCAGGATTTTACAATTTGTGGGTTCTTTTTAGATTGTTTTGGTTATACACAAATGTGTTGTGTAAAATACAATGGCAATAATCTCAAACTGCTGACGACCAGGTCATTAAGTAAGGTGGCTGGCCACATTTCATAAATTAAAGAACATTGTTGGAGAAAGAGTAACTTTTAAAATTTAAGAGGCACATTTCATAAACTTCACATTGATGACGAGCGTCTGACAATTGCACAATTAATTCTTTGTGGCATACACAGGACTTCACAGCAATTACTATGCTCATGTTGAATCTTAGCTGTTCAGATGGGGTGTGCTAGACAAGAAACTTTTGAGTTCTCCTTTATTTATATATATGCAAAAGCACACACAATGGTTCAATTTCTAGAGCAGAGGTGGTATCTTATAATGGTGAGACAGAGAGATGACAGAGGAGAACTGAAAAATATGGATTGTGACCAGGATACCAGCATTAAGACACCAAAGGCCAAATCAATCACAGATTTTTCTAAATGGAAGAGTATGCAGATCCCTATAGGTGCTGACTCACATAACTCTCTCTTGGGCCACTCCTCTTGGAAACTGTTGGAGGAATTCTAGGAGCGGGGGGGGGGGGGGGGGGGGGGGGGGCAGATTGCACAGTACTCTAGGAACTATTACTAGCTGACTTGGATAAGACCCTGCCAATCTTGAAGCCACAACAGCAACTTTATAGCACAACTCTCCACGACTCAGTGGTGATAGGATGCTGTTGAAAATTTGGGGCTCTAGTCTTACAAAAATTGTCAGGAGAGGACATATAAAGACCAAAATGGTCAGGACCTCTAATATAAACTATTATAAATTCATAAATCACTGATTTACATGATCTATGTATTTCTTTCATAGTATTTCAAGGCCTTAAAGGTTTATTGCATGCTATTTTAGACTTGCATAGAGACAGTGTTGGTTGTGCGCCAATAAATAAGACAAATGATAATTGTAGAAATTGTTAGTAGCTCTAGCAGAACATCTATACGACAATATTCAGGAAATTCAATTGTAGAACTTCAGTGAAAATATGCATTCAGGCGGTAGTTGTGGTGGGTTTTTAAGAAGAGGGTTGTTTATAAAGCAATAGTAAGTAAGTGGCAGCAGCCTCAAAAATGGGCCTGTAGTAATGTAATATCTTAAGCCGAGTATTGCAGCTGCACAGGAACAGTTATTTTTTAGTTCACAAAGACTGTAGGGTTCTTGCTTCTCTAGCTGCCCGTTGGTGCCGCTCGCACAAAGAAAGGGCTTACATAAAACAAAGTGGATTCCTACGAGTGTAAAATCCTTGAAGTGGCTCATTTTCAACCACAGCAGGGAAGAAAAACCATAGACAGTTAATAGACTTTGATTTACTCTTTTAGACTGACCCAGTAGCAAGTCCACACTGACTTACTTCAGGAGCTGGCAAAATAACTTCTAGGTCTCCCCTTTCCCCCATTAGCCAGAGACTGAGATCCTCTTTACATGTATTTTTTTTAAACACACTTTCAAGTCCACTGTCCAGGTTTGGGCCACTGAAATCAACAGAAGAGCTGCACAAGAAGGGCTTGCAGGACTGGTCCCTTTAGAATAGTGTTTCTTAAACTGTGTTCCAGCCCATCCATGTGCCACCAAGCAGTCAGAGGTGTGCCTTAGAGAACAACAGAATTCAAAATGGCCACCCTTAAAGGGGCAGGTGACTTTTTTTGCAGGGGGGTTGTGGGGTTTTTTTTGCTCAACTTCCCCCAACCCTTTTTTTCCCCTCAATAACTTTCCCCCGATCCTTTTTGCCCCCCGATCTTTTTTCCCCCCCCAACAAAAAAACCTTAGTGTTCCTCATGAAAAAAAATTGTTTGGTGTTCCTCAGTCTTAAAAAGTTTAAGAAACACCACTTTAGAATGAGGTGGTATAAAACTGAAGATTTGCCTCTGTACAGAGTGTGTATACAAATGCTATGTCTTTAACCATTCTTAGTCCTTTTAAGTGTTACATAATCCTCATGTGGTTCCTCTGCATAGGAGTGAATTTCACCTTAGTGAGCAAGGGTAGTAAACTTCATTTCTCACTATCTTTCCTTGTGTTCACTGTGACAATGGACGTCCTTGGTCTACCATCAGTGCAGGCTTCATTCAATGCATAAAGTGCAGCCAGTTATCCAGACACATGAAAGAATGGCATTAATGTTTCTATATAGCTCAAAAAAACCCAAACCATTGCTTTCCCAGAATGTTTACACTGAGAATCACAACTAGATTATTTCATTCATGCATCAGTCATTCCAGTTTGGTTTAGTATCAGTTCGATATCAGTTCCTCTCACAACATTCCCTAAAACAATCAAACCAATGAAGTGAGAGGAATTGACATAGTTGGAAACTAGAATCCTGCATTGGTCTCTCAGCTGAACCTGCCATTAGGAGTGTCAACTATGCTGGCATCTTTGTGATGTGGATACAGTAGAATCTTTAGATACCTTAGGAACAGAGGCTGCCTGTAACTCTGAAGAAGTTATGATGGAAGCGGGGTTGGGGCTGTAGCTGCAGGGTGGCAGAGGATGGGGAGTTGGGGGCTTCTGACCCTGGGGGTGCCATGGGTCCTCTGGGGGAGGAGGGGCTCAGAGCTTCTCTCACACAGGAGCACAAGAGCTCAGTGCTTTAGACCTGGAGAGAGTGCTGGGCCTTGTGGCTTATGTCCCATATCTCCACTCCCAGTTTCAGCCACACAGGGGCACCAGGACTCGGCTTCAGCTCCACAGCTTGGGGGATAAGAGGAGGGGGAGGGGGAGACTCAGAACTCCCCAGGGCTCTGCTCCTGGCTTCAGTGGGGAGGAGGTGCATTAGGGCTTGGAACAATAGCTGGGGGGAGCATTCTGTCTGAAACTGGCATTCCTCTCTTAGCTAAAGCCCCAAACCCTAGCATTCCCTGCAGGGCTTAAGCCAGGAGCAGAGCTGTTGAGTTGAAGTCCGGAGCCCGAGTGCATCTCCCCCACCCCCATCTAAAGCTACGCACCATGGTACTCCTAAATCAGAAGTCCCAAGCCCTTCCACCTGCCTGGAGTCCTGAATCTCCCCTAATCCTGCAGCTGCAGCACCCCCCGAGCTGAACAGCCGAGTCTCAGGGCAAAAACCCTAAGGTAGTACAGTATTTGCCAGTGGATTTCTTTTCTTTCATCCTTTTTTTTCTTTTTCGGTCTATATTGCTGCCTCATTGAGGCCTTCAGGTTCCACAGAGTGTCTGGTTGACCCGCAAGTCTGTAACTCTGGGGTTCATATCTTTGAGATTCTGCTTTACATTCTTACTACAAACCAATCTGAGTCTAACCTGATTTCACAAAGGCTACTAGACAGCCACTTTTGGTCACTATACCTATGCTAGCAACCCAGAGGTTCAGGGCTCTGATCACTAGTCTTCTAAGCCATCCATCCCCCTGCTCACATCCAGAATGCATCCTTCAGAATCTGCAGTAATATTACTATGTTTACTAAGGGATGTAGGACTTGCATACAGCACTTTGGATATGACTGATCCAGGGGCCTTTTAGCTGAGGCCAAGTGTCATTTCAAATATCAGATGTACCCTGATTGATACAGGAGACCTTTTCCAGCCATATACAAATGCTTGCATTTCTATAACCTCTCTCAAATTGGATTTCATTAGTATGCAGTTTTGGAGATTTCATATAAAGCACTTCCAGTCAGCTGTTTCATTTATTCACTTAGCACCCATCTCTGACCCCATAAAGGTTTATAAAGGCAAGTCTATAGCATTCCAAACTAAGCCAGATCTAGGATGGATTAGTAGCTGCAAAGGCCACCCACACACAGGGATGTAACTCTCAGCTGTCCTTGTTTCTAAACTCACATTTGCCAGAGTCCCACACAAGTTTGGTGCCACTTCTTTTATTACAGTAACCCTATTCCATCATAAGCGCAGAGTAAAGGAACAGAGATTACAAAAAATATTCCAACTAAAGTATGTAATTCTTTATCAATGCAGACTTTTAAGGGACTCCAGATTCTATCTATCCCATCTTCCATTGACTTCAATAAGAGCAGGACTGGCCCAGCTACTGCTTCCTCCTTGCCTTCTCGGTGTCCTTTGCTGTATTCTATTTTGATGTTGCAGCCCATGGAAACTCACACATGGGCTGTGTCTAGACTGGCCCCCTTTGCCGGAAAAGGCACGCACAGGAGGCCAGTCGCAATTGCAAATGAAGAGGGGAGTTACATTTTCCCCGCTCCATTTGCATGAACATGGCTGCCGCTTTTTCCGTCTTA
>CM057847.1:44158199-44173792 GCA_030068395.1 Apalone spinifera
GGCCTCCTTTGCATGCCTTTTCCGGCAAAAGGGGCCAGTCTAGACACAGCCATGGTGTTTTCTTACAATTTTTGAGGCCTGCAAATGCATGCAGCTCTAGAAACCTACACAGCAATTAAGCTGTCTGATCACAGAGTGCTTTCTAGTCTAGCATCCGTAGGAGTCCATTAATTTCAAAAATACCCAGAGGGCAAGATGGTGGCCATTTCTGTATGGGTACCCACAGTTTGAGTATTAAGGAACGAGAGGACGACTCTAGGAAGTCACTAATGCTTGCACACTGTGTATTGCCAAGAGGCAATGGTTCTTCCCTTAAGGGATTTGGAGACAATAAGCACACAAATTGGGTGAAAGCTTAAAGATTTTAAAGGTAAAATATAATGCTTAATATTAGAGTAAAATACAATAAAGCAAATCTTAGAATAAAATACAATACTTATTAAGCCTAAGTAAACCTCAGAATAAAATGCATTGCCTACGTCCCTTCTGCTGCCAGGAGCCCTCTGAAGGAGGACAGCGGATGGACCCCAGTGGCCAGTGCGTAGCACCTTCTGCGGCTTTGGTCTACTCCGAGGTTCCAATGTTAGGAATATCCCCGGCACTTATATACTGTTGGATTTACAGTAATCACCTCTGTTGTTTTGAGAACCTAACAAGATCGTTAATACATTGCATATTTTCCCACATCCAATAATTAGCTTGTTGATACTTTGCATATTTTCCCAGGCCAAATAATTAGCATTATCAGGTGGGAAACATTTAGCAAAGATAGCTATGTGATCTTCCCAAGCCCTCCTGCACTCCCATACCAGGTGCATGGCTTTGGGACCTGTCCCAGAACTTGTTGAAAGTCAACAGTGCATTCCTACAGTGTACCATTTTAAGCAAACAGCTAATTCTGTGAAGAATAAGCAACAAAAAGCATAAATGGCTGCCTAGAGCATCAAGGCCTGATAGGAAATGCAAGCATAAAAGGAATGATTGTGGTACACCACCTAATTTCCTCGACCTCACAATTCTTCCGCATTTCCACTACACACTGCCAGCTACAATCTATCCCTGAGACCCTGAAGATTTTGCTGCGTGATACACACAAACACACCTACACACTCAAACCAAACATGGGGGAGAATGCATACACCATGCTGTGAAATAGTGGTGGAGTTCCCACAACAAAGCATATACACACCCTGACACAGAGGTAATGAAGTTGAAGCCAAGTCTACACTGGCACTTTACAACTCTAACTTTCTGGCTCAGGGGTCTGAGCTCCCCACCCCTTACACACAGCACAGAAAGTTACAGCACTGTAAAGCACTAGTGTGAACCAGGCTACAGCCCCAGCATTGTTAGCTACTCCCCTCACAGAGAGTGCCCAGTGTTTATGCTGTGGCCACACTCAGTTTAAAGCCAAAGTCAGATAAAATACTCTTGGGAGCCCCAAGTTTCGGCAAGGCCTCTCTTCTGCCCAATCAGGTTCTGTGATTAGAGACCTGTAGGTCTTTAAATCCATAAGAAATGCCAAAATAATTGCCACATAGTGAAGCCTACATTTGTCAGCACTTATTGCAATTATAGAGAAGTTCTGTGCAAACTGGATTTCTATACCACTGGGATCCAGGACACAAGATACCATGAAAAGAACTCTGCACTAATAAATAATCTGCCCGTTAGCCATTATCTAATTATAGGAATTTATCTCCTCCATATCTGGAGCATTCCTGATCCAATTTATGGAAAGTTTAGACTTAAGGAATTTGTCTGACAGACCTCCTTGTATAGACATTTCCCCCTTGTAGTTTTACCTTTCTTTTTTGCATCTTTTCTATTGGTCTAATCAACATTGTACACGGCTGCTGAACTAAGGTTGCTCAGAAAATTTTCTTAATTTTCTTCACTTCATTCAAATCTTGACCCAAACCCTATTCATTTGTTTTTTGGCTTCCTTTTCCCTCTAGTGCTGACAGAGTTTACATCTAGTAGACCAGTAGATTTGTATTCTTGTTGGAAAATCTGTCTAAAACTTAATTATAAACCATGTATTAAGTGAGAAGCAGATGGAACTGAATTATATGTATGCAGCAGGTCAGATAATCTTTTACATCATCCTAACAAAGTTAATAGGAGTACTTCAGCTGGAATCAGTATATTACGTTGCATCAGGGTACATGCTTCCACCTATTTTTTTCATCGTGTTTGAAAATATTGGGTAACTAGTTAAAATGGATTTTTAGCCATTTGCAGGTTACAAGGTAAAGTGCAACACATGTAGCTAGAATTAACTGCTAATAGTTGTTTGAGCATCCTGCATGTAATAAGCTTAATGGTCTGAGGGCACAGATGTCCACCTGGCAGAACTACCTACCACACATACACGTTAGTTGTCTGAGCAGAATGCGGCACGAAGACTGAATGACAGGGCCGTATGGCAGAAGCCTCCTCTGCCGTTGTGAGTGGACAGTCTTGTCAATAGAACTGCTGCTCCAGCATGTTTCATGAGCTAAATCCTTTTCCTTTCAGATGCCCATCCCCCTCCTTCACTTCAAAACAGAGCTGGAATCAGCAACTTTAAAAAAAAACAACCACCTCATTTTAGTTTTGAATACATTTTTGGGATCTCAGCTCCTCTAGAGCCATGCAATTCCTTACTGCTTTACAAACAGGGCCCAGTATTAACTGCATGCTGCTTGTGAAGGATATTAAGGCAGAGTAGTGAAGTGACTTTGCCTGTGTCATTTCCTGAGCTTAGGCCAGGGGTGGCCTATCCATTTAACAAAGAAAGCCAAAACAGTGACCCCCCCCCCCAAGAACAGACTTGTCGAGCAAAAAAAAATAATTTTTTTTTTAAAGGAGGCTGCCCCTTTAAGAGAGCTGCCATCTTGGACACCATTTTTAAAACTGCACAGCTCCAATCCAGTAAGCAAGGGAAGCTGGGGGCGGGAGCTGTTGGGGGAAGGGGGGCACACACAGGAGCAGCTTTGCAACCTGCACTTTTGGGGGGTGGGAGGGAGGAGAGGAGATGGCTTGCAAGCCATGGGATGGCCCTGGCTGGCTTAGGCCAGTCATCTGTCCCATAAAGCTCTATTCACCAGTGATGATCACTGGCAGGCCATATCATGGTTTGTCCCTACACTTGGCCTACTGAATCACCAGGAGCTCAGAAGGGTTATGCGTGTTCCAGTGTCAGAGGGCCAGTCTGGTTTTTTTTTTTATTTTCAGGCAGCTAGCTAGATTCATACCCCCTGATGGCAAAATTCAACCTGGCGGAAAGAGCGTGGTATAGTCAGGCACAAGAAAGTTTCCAAAGTCAGTCTTGCTATCAGTTTACCTTAACTAATTGCCCCTCTGATAATATTGGCCATGAGGGACTGTGATGGGATGGCCATCTACTAGTATTGTATGCTGTCAGATGATGTAGGAAGGATACAAATCGCCCCTTGGATTAGGTATGGCACTGTACAAACCCAAAATTGAATTCTGGGACCCTACAAAGGAAAATAATTTGTCTCCTGGACCAAGTTTAGATTGTGTGTAGCATACGCAATACTGTAGAATGTTTCAACACTCAGTGAAACCAAGAAGGCTGCAGGTGATGTATACCTACCAGCATCAAACCATCAGCCTTATATATGTAATACTGATAGCTAATCAAATTCTACCTCACAGAAAGCAATCTTTAAAGGAAACTGAATTTAAAAGCATAGCCAGGTTGATTTTCCTGTCTGATTTATCTAAAAACTTAAATCCAGTGAGGAACAGTCTTTACAAACTAAATACATTTCACTTAGGTTTAAACACACACACCCACCCCACCTCCATTTTGGCACCAAAAATGTAAAAACAAAAAAATCCCCAGGCAATTAAACAACACAGAAAAGTATCTGTGTAATAGTGTGTAATTCTGTTCAGCTGATATGGAGATGACAAAGAGGTATGGCGTTGGCAGGTTTGCACATGATCCTGCAAGGTGCTACATGGGAGGGAAGGGGACCTTGCAAGAGAACTGGGGCCTTAGCTACCCAAAGCTCCAAGACTGAATTTTCATGCACTTCTTCACCATTGCCTGTTTTAAAATATTTTTTATGTGACAGGCTTATACTAACTGGGTTGTTTAGTATGAAGAGGTCTGAATGCAACTGAGAATCAGACCCAATGGTTTTAAGTCACTGGCATTAGCATGGTCCTACTGTGCTATAATGTTAATCAATCAATAGCAAAGTAGTAGCCTACAGGAATTTTGGATGCTTTATAAAGAAATACTGTCATGAGCCTGCAAAATAAAAAGTAACCCAGAGGTTAATAGGGTGTTACTGAATATTTCATTGTCTTCTTAAAAAAAAGTATTATACTAAGCATAGTAGGCACATTTTCTGAATTATCAACATCTTACAGTTACATGGAGTCTTTTATTCTTGAATCTAAAAGCACCTAAAAAACATTAGAGCCCTCTCAACATGGAAGAGCTCAGCACAGGTGCAGGAATCTGCCCATGAAGCACTGATAGCAGAATGGAGAAAGCTCTTGTCTCTAAAAACACCTCTGAGATGTTTGGGAATGTCACTTAGGGTATGTCTATACTGCACCCATAACTCAAAATAAACTACACCGTTTGAGCTAATTGAGCAAATTGCCTAACTTATTTCTAGTCAATTTCGAAATAGCTTATTTTGAAATCTGGCACGGTCTACACAGCACTTATTTTGAAATAAATCACTGTTCTGAAACGTCCCTTATTCCTCGTGGGATGAAGTTTACAGGGACATCGGAATAGTGAGCCCGTTACATTTCAAAATAACTGGCATGCTCAAAAAAGACACAGAATAGATGTTTTATCCCGAAATAGAGCTGCAGTGTGGATGTAGCATTATGGCAGAGTTGGGAATAAATGCTAGAAATTCTGGACCCTTGTTCTAAATGCTAGCCTGCACTTTTCCAATAAATTAGTTAAGATTTACATGTATTTAACATCGACATCATATATACTTGTTTGTAACATGCTTACAATATCTATTTATCATGTACTAACCATTTATAAATGGAATCTTAATATCAAATATAACCAATGCATCTCTTTAAAGTTACCAGGGCTATAAGCCTACATGAAAAGACTTATGCATGCAAGTGACAGAACGATAACCCTTAGGTGTACATTTTTACAGGATCCAGACCTATTAAGCAATTTTACAATCAATATAGATGCTGAAAATAGAACTTTAAGTCATCTCAATGGAATCATTGAACTGTCATTCTATGACCAAATAGTGCTGATTTATACGATTTCCAAAGCACCTAAGATATTTAGAAAGTCATGTGATACTAAATCCCTTAGCTTTTGAAAAAGTTCCCTTTAACTTAAAGCATTTCAGCATACAAGTTACATATGTGTTAGGATGACTGAACTCATTCTAATGATTGAAATGTTGCATGAAGCAGGTATTTTATTCAGTGCTAAAGCTGCACATTTAGAGTCAAACTCGATTCAGTCAGTGTGCTCAAAGATAAGCACAATATGAAACAACTGCCTCTGAAAGCAAACCACCTGTTCCAAGACAGCTAAGGAAGTTAGCCCATACCCTCTCATCCACAAGTCTGACCTTTACTGCAGTATTTGCCCTGTGGTAGGACTTAAGATCCTATGCAGAACATTCTGTTTCAGGCATTTCCTGTGTATCAGAAAGCAGGGGAGTGAAGTCATCAGGTTTTCAACTGCCTTTTTGGAAACCATCCTCCCACCTGCTGCAGAATGCAAAGCCCCTGGCTAAGGTTGTAAGCATCTGTTTGTTGTCCAGATATTTAATATACCCTTTGTTTGGCTTTAGGATCTCTGCACATTTGCTCTATGATCAAAGTTTAACAAGATCTCAAAGTTTCCTGACATTTCAAGCCTTCCCTTGCCTCTGACCTTGCAGCAAGTCCTGGATGAGTCATTGATCGGTTTACAAGGGCTGGAAGAAAGCGAAGTTGATAACTCTCAGTCTGATGATTAAGGATTCCAGGACCCATTTAATAAGAGTTAAGGGCTTGTCTGTCTAAGCAGTGAACAAAAAAAAAAAATCTAGTGAACTTGCACAATTGAAGATCACAAATACATACTCACGGAAAGCTAGGCAATAATACCGGCAGTAATGTCGCAATTCTCTCTAGATTTCAGCCCAGGTAAAGCACCTATGTAAGTTTAACTTGAAACAATCAGTTTCGATTTAGATTGTAATTAGTCATCAGCATACTTGTATGCAACTCAAAGGAAAAGCAAGTAGACTTCATAGAGATAGAGGGTTGGTTAAGCAATTGGTGAGGTAGTGTGTAACAAAGGTCAGAGTTTTGACTATTAAGGGATCTGAAAGGCAATAACATGTAGCCTATACATACACCCAGGTGCTGATGAGTGAAGAGGGAAATGGGATTCTGGCTCATGAGGAGAGGGGAGATGGGACCTGGGCTGGCGCGGTGGGGGAGGGAGAGATGGGACCTGGGCTGGCAGCGGGAGGAGGAGGGGAGGAATGGAGAAGGGACCCAGCCCTCTCCGGTGGCTGGGGAGAGAAGCCAGGGTTGCTTGTCCCCGTGCGAGGAGAGTTGGCAAGCGCAGCAAGTAAGGGGCGCAGTCCCCTAGAGCTCTTAAGAAGTTATCTTTCATGCATTCTCTCTCTACGTGTTTCTTAAAAACACTTATAAATAGTAACTCAATGCTTTGGTCATTCACAACTTTGCTGCAAAAGCTTAGGTGCATACAAACAAGTTCTGGAAACAAAGATTATGGAAATGTTTAATTTTATTAAAAAAAATTGACAATTACTTCAAAATATACTATAGTATACTATACTTCTGGCCAGGGATGCAGTAGTCTGCAAAGTAAGAGAGAGTTTATTTGAAGGTAATAAAGTATCCTGGCCAGAACCGGATACTGCTGATATCAAGCAGAACATGTATGCTGGATGCAAGTCAGTACCAAGCCTTAAGAACACATTACAGACAAAATTCAAATCAGCATCATCAACCCCTTTGTTCAGTAAGGCTGCCCATGTAGGTTTTATTTACAAAGTAATGAAACTTGGCAGAAATCAAGAAATGTGATGTGTGACTAACAGTACTTTATAAAATTGAAATTTTGCCTTCCTATAAAAATATTTGTTTACGCTGCATTGATGAGATGCCAGTTGCCAAATCCTCAGCAGTTGGGATAAATGTACATCACACTTTTGTGGTTTTGCTGCTTTGTATTTTGGATATATGCCTTCATTTGTGATAATCACCATCAGGCCACAAGCTAATGTCTCCTTAGATATCTAATACACTTAACACTCAAACCAGCTTGAAAATGTAAACATTTCTGCTCTTAGCTTTGAGTTCTTCTTGAAGAATTATGCTACAATATATACCAGATGCATGAACAGGCTATACTATATCAGCAGAACTACTGCCAGTTATTAGGGGCTGGTTTTACGAATCATACATGTATATTAAATCCCTTCACACCACTTTAAAAATTTAAATCCATTGGTCCAATATCACATTTATAGTTTGCATCTATCACACCAATGAACTCATCTACAATTTCACTTAGATGCTGAATAAGGAATAGATTATTCTTTAATTAGCAAAGGCACGTCTGAGGGTACATCTACACAGCAAGGCTTAACTCAAAATAAGCTATGCAAATTGAGCTACATCAGTTGCATAGCTTATTTCGAAATTGGGAGCGTCTACACAGCACTTATTTCGAAATAGAGCACTCTTCTTCCGATTTCCTTTACTCCTTGTACAATGAGTCTTACAGGAGTTGGAGTAAGTAGTCCTCCAGCTTGACAGTATTTAAACATTATTTCGAAATAACTGCCTGCTGTGTAGACACGGACTAAGATATTTAGAAATAACGCTAGTTATTTCCAAATAATGTTGTTGTGTAGACATACCCTTAGTCTGCATCTACACTGCACCCATAGCTTATTTCGTAATTTGGCGCTGTCAACACAGTGCCAAATTTCTAAATAAACTGCTATTCCAAAATGTCCCTTACTCCTCATGGAATGAGGTTTACAGGGACATTGGAATAGTGAGCCCATTATTTTGAAAGATATTTCGAAATAACGGGCATGCTGTCAAGATGTGGAATAGCTATTTTGGGCTACCCGAAGTATTCCAAAATAGCGCTGCAGAGCAGATGTACCCTTAGTGTCCTGCATATAACGGGATACAAAAAAATGGCTTCATGCATGAGAAATCCATAGCAGCTGATTCAATAATACTTGGCAGTTGTGTAACACCCTCCAGATCATCTCAAAGTGGATAAAAATATGACAATTATGCCTGGAAACCTATGAAGTATCTTCATTCTACAATGGAAAACTGAGGTACACAAGATCCCACAGCAAGCCTATGGAGGGGGTCGTGTGGGGAGAAAGTTCAATTTCCCGGTTCTTATTTTTCTTCCTTATCCACACAACCATCTTTTTACATGTACAGCACTCATCGTATCTTAAGGACCAGATTACCAGATGGGAGTAAATTGGTTAAGAATGCCAGCAGAGGAATGCTTATTTACTCCAGCTGAGCATCTGACCATTATATTAAAAACAAATCAGAGCAATGAGTCTTTCCTGACACAACATACCACCATACATAGACAGCACTTTATAAAACCAATAGTTAATAAAGCGCTACAGTTGTTACCACAATCATGCCATAGATCTCACAAACTAGGTTCTTTTTTGAATGTGGAATATCAGAATCTCAGCATTGTTCCCTAAAGTTTTGTTTGTTTGTACAATAAATAAAAGGGGGAGACTTTCATGCTGTAATTAACTTAAGAACTGAAAGAAGAAAAAAAAAGGGGGAATATAAAGAGACCAATCACAGGGCTGTGTTTTTTTTTATTAAGTTTTCATGATAATATCCCACCAAATCAATGCTCAAAGACCTGTACTATGACATTAGTGGTTACTTTTCTTTATTATCTATAAAATCTTTCTTGGCTAAAGTACTGCAGACTCTACAGGATACCAATAATTTTACGGGGTGCTGGAACTTTTATGTTTATTGTAAGACATTTCTATTACAAATTGGTAACGCCTTTTCAAGGTGCAACTAGCTTTGGAAATGCAGGCACAATAATACATCAAGAGCCATGACTAATGTATTCACTTTTAATGACCTTGGCAAAACATCTCTTTTGTTGGACAGGTGCCACTATTTTGACTGTACAAAATGTTTTGGAAATATGTTGAAAATTATACATGTTTTGGAAAATATTTCAGGATTTCAGTAGAGTGAAGTTTTGGTAAATAAAAGTTTGAAGCTGATGAGGAAAGAGGGCCCCACCCAAATCTAAGAAAGTCTTTGCTTTCCTTAAAAAGAGGCATCTCTACAAATCCCCCAAGGCTGTGCATTCACAGAATGTAGAGGTTTCTATCCAAGTAAGTAAACATTTCATCTTGAATGTTCTTTCATTTCATTCATCAGTCACTTTCACTATCCTGCCTGACTCCACCATCTTGTCCAGTGCTACTTTCCCTGTCACTCTCTTTATCCCAGTCTTTCATAGATGCTCCCATCATAAAATCATCATGGAGTATGTTCCATGCTGGTTCTTCATCAGATTTCACTTGACTCTGAATGGGATGAAACGAAAACAGAAAAGGTGAATGCAGAAACCAGACAATATGAAGAATTCTCATCTTCCACAATACGTCCTTCTCTCCTCCCAAGCCCCACTTTTACAATGCATGCAAAACACAGAGAAACTGAGGGCTGGCATGATTTGGTTTCAGTGAAAATAAGCATGCAAGCGAATTATAAAAAAAACTTATCAAAGCAATAAAAGAAATATGGAAACAAAACAATTATTTTTCATGGACTAAACACAGTCAACCTTGGGCATGGCTTCCTTTATTAAAATCACTTTTGGCAATCAATATGGACTCATGATATCATTTATTAACCCCCAGGTGCTGCTTCATTAGAACATTTCTGGCACATTCATGCAACACAAATATGGATTTAATAAAGGCTTTGTAAAAAACAAATGTAACATTTAACATATTTTGTGATTTGTGAACCAAATCCCCTTTATGTGGGTTATTATTGCTTCACTACCTGGGCCTGCATATGGTACAAAGATGCTTCTAAAAGAAGTGGAAATTTGATCTATGGTCAGCAAGCCAACAGCACTTTGAATCCAAATTTGCTTCTGCATGGAAATGGATTAATTGAGGCAATATTTTAAGGCTCAGGGGATAATAAAAAGGGTGACAAAGAGTTTTGTTTAGCTTATCATGTAATGTAGTGCAAGACCTCCAAAGATAGTGCAACAGCACCACCTTGTGGAAATAACTGAAGCAACACAGTTTATATGAATTTATACCTATATATTGTTACTGAAGTTAAACACTTAAATATTCCATGTACTGGAGTGGTAGTTGAGTGACCTAAAACCAGTGTGAAAAATTCTGAGAAACAACATGGTTCCATATGTGCTTCACCTTTCCAAAGTAGATGAATAGAGCATGCAGTTTATCACTAAAGACTTTGAGATACGATTGTGTACACACATGCACACACACACACACAGTAGGTATTTTCCCTGCTGTACCTGACCAAAAATATCCTCTATCCACCTCATTACTATCACTGACTAGTAAAATGCAACTCCAAAAGCACTTGCACGTCTTGCGGTACAGTGTGCACAATTCATGCACATAACGTGGTTGTAACATGTTTTGGGATAGGTCAGAACTAATGTTGCCTTATTGAAATTGAATTAATTATTCACAAGGAATTAATTGAAACAGGAATACTATGAGATAAACACCTTGGTGGTGGTTGTTCTGCCTGATGCATAGTCTCTTCACATTTATGCATGCCTTCTCTTGTCCTAGTGCACTTCCAGAACACAACAGCTAGTAAACCTACTTTGATGTGATCTCAGGAAGAGAACAAACTGAGATGGTAAGTGCTCTGGGAAAAAGACTGGAGAACTTAGGTCAGCCTAAGACACTTAGGAAAAAAGACTGGAGAACTTGGGTATAGAGCAAAGTTACAAAAAAAAGCCTAGCAGGAAAGGATTTCTCCATAATTAATATAAGTTATGGGAATCCAAAGCTGACTGGCCCAGAAAGAGTGAGCTCTTTAAGGTAATGGATGTCAAAAACCTGAAACATTCATCTAGAATTACAACTTATCCTGCACTTGTATTAAAAAGATGCCTCTCATAAGAGTGGTTATTTTATTATTTTATTCCCTTCTCCTCAAAATAGTTGCCAAAGTCCAAATCCAGGGAAAAATATCCTGTGCAGCTGCTGCTTAGACGCTTCATCTGGCCTTTACAGCCTCTTCCGCAACTTCCTATTCCAAAGAACGGTTCTCCCACCTCCAGCTCCAATGGAATCAGCAACATCCTCCTCTCCAACAGAAGTGTTTCCAATTCCACGTACTCTTATGGCCACTGGTCTCAAGAGAAGTTGATTTGCCCCATGGAGAGCTTGACCACACATAAAAGTTGCCCTACTATACTGCAGCATGCAATAGGCAACACCTTCTTCCTCCACAACACAGGATCCATTATCAGAAAACAGGATACTGGGCTAGATGGATCAGTATGGACTAGTCTGACCCAGTATGGCCGCTCTCATGTACTACAAAAACAGCATGCAGACCACACCTGACATCCACATACTGTGGAGTCTGTCTACATTAGACTCTTTCACCTTCCCCCAATAGCTTCTAATTAACTCAAAGCAGTTCACACGTTGGGAAAGGCTAATGTGTATATTTCCCAAATGTTTAGTCTAGGCTACAAACATCAGTAAACTCTGGGTTAAAAAAAAAAAAAAAAAAAGGGCTCAAATAGCCATACCAGGAGTCTCATGTCTGCATGCAGGGTGGGCTCCTCTCTGGCTGCTTGCAGAAGACAGCGTGGTGTTCCCTTTGGTCGATAGCCAGAATGCACAAAAACAGTTTAACCAAAAATAGTTGAGAGATAATTTGGGGCTTGACTGGGCCCCAGCTGTTTTATCTCTCATCCCCTACGCTATCAGGGAAGAGAGGCTAAAATGATTAAAGAAAACACTCAAACTCTTCTTTCCTAAACCCATTTAATAATCACCATAATCTGGACACAGCACTGAACTAAAACTAAATCATCAACTGGAAAAATCCTTGTTTTTCTAAGAAGCTGCTTTTGCTAAAGAAAAATGCAACAGAAAAAGCTTCCAAACTAATTGCTACATTTAAAAAGAGGATTTAATACACATGGTGCATTTAAAAAGAGGCAGCAGCAGTCAATTCTAGAGGATTAGAACAGAGGGCTAGGAACCAGGAAAGCCCCAGATTCAAATCTAGTATCATTTGACATTCAGCAAGCCAGCAGACTTCCTTTGGCTCAGACAACTGAAAAGCAACACCTGGATCAAAACAAGACTTCAACAAAAAACAGATGCTGAGCTTTAGTAAAGCTGCTATGTCTTGTGTGAATGAATTAGTTCGATTAGAAACTTGTGCAAACATTCAAGAGTTAGAAAGCAGCAGCAGGTCTCAATTAGGGCTGTGAAAATGTAAATGTGTACATGGTTAACCGATGAGCCCAGGTTCATTGGTTAATCTTCACAGTTACACACCCAACCCATCTCTGTGCATGTAAACATGAAATGACTGACATTTTCATTGGTTACATGTCTACCTAAATTAGCACATTTTAAAATCTCTAGTTTCAATTTGGAAGATGAACATTTGCTTTCAGGTGGTGTATCAATATATTTACTACTAGGAGAAAACCCATGCTCATCCCAGTTATTGCTGGGTTACTTCTGCTGCAGGAAGGAAAATGCAAAGGGATCAATGAATGAAGAAAATACAAGGCAGACTAAGGATGTTAAGCAGGTAACTGACTAATCATGTACTCGATACAATTTTCTAATAGAGGCAGCAAGGGAGGGGGGAGTGAGGTCGACTCCACTACCCGATAAGTCTAGACTTATCGAGCAGTTGGCTAATCGACTACTCCGTTACATGCCTAAGGCAGACCTACTTGCTGTTGTAGTATTACACAAACAAAATGAAGTCTGAGGAAAATGTGCAGTAAATCTGAGTGCATTTAGTTACACACAGCAGTTAGTTCAAGTTTAATTTCACCACGTGCTTTATCTATGCAAGAATGTTCATGTCTTAGGGTTTTTAATACCATAATCTAGTTTCATCTAAGTAAAAACAAATGGATTCTTGGCACTTGCCAAGTAAACCAGTTCTCATTACACATGATTGCTTTGAGCTTTTGCTTAACGGTTCGTCCACATCTTCCAGATTTTACTATGGTATTGAAGTCTTCTCTGAACATCCCCAAATAAAAACAAATAACTGTGTGTAAACATTAGTGTATAGTGCTACACAAAAGGATTGTTTTGGAAAGGCTAGAATAAAGCGCCAAGGATTTATACATGTCTAGAGCAAACTGTTCTTCAAACAAGTTATGACATTTAGGAGACCAGAACAACGTGTATATTTAATGTTTGAAGAGTCGCTGTTTCCTAAGGATGATCAAATTATTTTCTATTTCATTCCACAGTTTCAATGGGGGCCCTACAGCTAATTCCATCTATCACTTTAAAAGATAGAAGAGGCTAGAGACCATTTCAGAATAGGTGGTTTTTTATATTTTCACCAATATTTGGAAGGATTGCATGAATTAATTGATGAAGGCAATCTAATCCACATTATCTCCTGGAAATGTACTTGTACAACATGGGCATGTTATAAAAGATATTGGACATGCAAACAAGATAAATGTGCACACTGTCTAGAAGAGTTGAGAACAATAAATCTGGGTAATAACCAACACCCAGCAGTTCCTAGTGCACTGGGATGACCTCTTACCAGAGCACTCAGACTAACCTTACTCTGTTCCCAAAACAGATAGGCTTCTGTACGAGGACAGCAGTTGCACAAATGGTTAACTGCAAAAGCTAAAAACCAGCCAATCCCCTCCACATCTTTCAAAGAGCCCCTCCCGTGAGAGCACACTACTGGTGTGGGATGCAACCACAGGAGTCTGGCATGGATAGGCTTTGCAGTGCTTTACACTCCACCTGGGCTAAGCTGAGTCTAAGGGTATGCCCATACAAGCTGCTGAGGGTGTGCCACCATAGCTCTCGGTGTAGATGCTACCTGGGCCAACAGGTAAGGTTCTCTCACCAATGCAGTTAATCCATCACCCCGAGAGGCAGTAGTTAGGCGGAATAATTCTTCTATCATTCAACCTAGCACTGTTAACAGCTGGGGTTAGGGCAGCATGCATTCATCTCCAAGAGGTGTAGATTTTCCACATCCCTGAGTATGCAGCTACGCTGACGTAAGTTTCCAGTGTAGACCAGCTGTGAGTGCCGATCATTTGAGCTAACTCGGCAGTGAATACTCACCCACAGTGAGTGGTAACGGGGCAGGGTGAGCTGACTCTTGCCAGCCAAGCATGAAGAAATGAGTAAAGTCCGATAGAATAGGCGAATATAATCATTAACATATGTCACTCTGCATAGCACTATGGCCTTGAAATCTACTTTTGGGGATGCCTTGGGTCAGGAGCAGTAACCAGCTCTGTGAAGACCCCATGCCACCACAGCAGGAATCTGTATCTGAAGTACAGTTTGATCCTCTTAAATCCAGAAGTCTCTAGTCTGGCAACATCCATGGTCTGGCATGATTTTAGTTAGCCAGGTGTCTGCTTATTGTGGGTGTGGTGAAGTTTCCCATGGTCCCAAAAGGTTGTTTACAGCCACTAGTCCTGGCTCTCAGTGTTCTGTGCTGCTATTTACCCCTAAATGTCTTCTAAGAGCCCAGTACACAGTGGAAGTGTTAGTACTATAGCTAGACAATATTGATCTCTGGTGGTTCAGCAAATTGTCTGGTTCATCACCAGTCAGGTCCTGAAGGTGCCGGACTAGACAGGTTCAACCTGTAGTAATTTTGGAGGTTAGACCTGAGCATTTCTCTGTGCTTTTAGCCTTTGCTTTTACTATTCAGGCTTAGGGATGTAAGCAACTAGTTCTTACCAGATAGTCAAGTAGTGACTTAACTATTTGCTTCCTCCCCTTGATGCCTCTATCAGAGAGGGGCAGCAAGGGAGGCGGGAGGAGCCACCAGTAGGAACTGGTAAACTTGGTTCCCCCTGCACCATTTCTGGGGTGCCACCTGTCCCCGGCCATTGGTTCTATCAGAGGCAGCAGGAGAGATGACTAGGATACTGCTGCAAAGCAGCCCCTGTCCGCAGGGGTCCCAATGGGGAGCTGGTCCCTCTCCTCTCCCCCGCAGACAGGGGCTCTTGCTGCTAAACAGCCCCTGTTCGTGGCAGCCAAAGCTGTCCACTACAAACAGGGACTGCTGGACTCAGCCCAGAGGCTCTTACTATATTTAAAATGCAGAGCCGCCACGCGGGTGGCTCTGGAGCCGGCACGAATCAGCACTGTTCAGTCCCGACTTGAGTTGGGCTCCTGGAGCTACCCGTGCTGAAGCTCTGCAGAGGCATTTATCAACTAATCATATAGTTGATACAATTTGTATAAACTATGGCTACGTCTACACAGGCACCCTTTTCCGGAAAAGGGATGCAAATG
>CM057847.1:44173892-44188351 GCA_030068395.1 Apalone spinifera
TTTGCATCCCTTTTCCGGAAAAGGGTGCCTGTGTAGACGTAGCCATAATGATTAGCCAGATAATCACATTTCACCATCCTTACTTGGGCTAACACATGGGATATAACTCATTCTTGGCAATTGAGATTAGAATAACTAGGGTGCCAAAAACCAAATTTAAGTGAATGAGGAAAGCACAGTGATTCAACTGATACAGTATTTTTAAAAGAGAAAGAAAGGAAAGATTCTAAACCTTGTAGGGTAAGAGAACATCAACAAAAAACACAGCTCTTGGGAGAAGTGGACTCTGTAGTGAGAGTCCATGACACAATTAGGATACTGATTCCTCTCACTACTCTTCCACTAGCTCATATTGAAACCTTTGATAAGTCACTTAACACACACTCCTTCTTAACTTCTCTGGGACACAGGTTGCTGTTTCCGCAGATGGGGACGCTGAGGCATATAGAAGTTAAGTACATTGTCAGCCTTATCTGGAAGATGAGATCAGTGGAGAATCTTAGATAAGTTTGCAGGCATTTTGCAAGTCTAGAAATTATAATCAAGAAATTGGGTTTCCCCTTGCATTCATTTTACACTCAAAGATAAACTACCAGACATCATACTGATATTTGTCTGCCATCTTGGGTTCAATCTCTTTACCTTTCACCTATAGTAAATATTTATTTGTACCTGTCATAGAAGGAATTTCTAATATAAACTTGTTTAGGCAATAGCTTTATGTCTAGAGAAAAATTCTTACATTTTTGTCTTAATTCTAATAAATTCAAACTGCATCTCCAATAGCAGCCTGAAATCTTGAATCTTACAGGAGGCACTGCCTGCCATGAAAAAACTATGAAATCTAATTAAATGTTATTTGATACATTTGACATTTCTGAATCCACTACTGGAATTAGCCATCTTGACCACAGTGTTGTGCTGTCTGGGGCCTGCGTAGAATAGGAATGCTGGAGAGAAGCTTGCAAGTTATTTTCTACCTGGCAATAAAACTAGTGTAACACTCAAATAACTAACCTTTATTTTTTACCCCTTAATAGTAACTGCTCCCGGACAGAAGGAGGATCACCAACTATGAAGTGTGGGAAAGTCTGCACTGACACTACCTGTATTGCTTAGTACATAAAAAAATGCCATATGTTTTAAGAAAATTAAGATTGCACTCCAAAGTCAGCCAATGCCGGCACTATGTTCACTTATACAATCTTAATGTGTAGCAATGCATGAGGGTCTTGTGTAACACCACACAGAAAGTATGTGGTAGAGAGTCAGGAATCACATTGCCTTTACCACAGAAGAACATTGTTCTTTCCTTACAACCCTCTGCCGTTTTCATGGACCTGAGTGAGGTAGGCATCCCATTGGAACAAGCAATGATCGTGGTATTCAAGACTATCAATGTACAAACTGGTCAAACTGAGAAAGCAGCGAGGAGTCCTGTGGCACCTTACAGACTAATATAAGTGTTGGAGCATAAGCTTTCGTGGGCAAAGACCCACTTCATCAGATGCATGTAGTGGAAATTTCCAGAGGCAGATATAAATATGCCGGAAACCATACACCGTACCATAATAACTAACTCAGGAACCAATCCTTGCAACAAACCTCGGTGCCAACTCTGCCCACATATATACACCAGCAACACCACCACAGGACCTAACCAGATCAACCACGCCGTCACTGGTTCATTCTCTTGCACATCTACTAACATAATATACGCCATCATGTGCCAACAATGCCCCTCCGCTATATACATCAGCCAAACTGGATAGTCCCTACGTAAAAGAATAAATGGACACAAATCAGATATTAGGAATGGCAATATACAAAAACCTGTAGGAGAACACTTCACTCTCCCTGGACACATAATTGCAGATCTAAAGGTAGCCATCCTGCAGCAAAAACACTTCAAGACCAGACTTCAAAGAGAAACCGCTGAGCTACAGTTCATCTTCACGTTTGACATCATCAACGCAGGATTAAACAAAGACTGTGAATGGCTAGCTAACTACAAAAGCAGCTTCTCCTCTCTTGGTATTCACACCTCCCGATCAGCTACTAGAAATGGGCCTCATCCTCCCTGATTGGATTCACCTCATTATCTCTAGCCTGATTCTGGCTTGCATATTTATACCTGCCTCTGGAAATTTCCACTACATGCATCTGACGAAGTGGGTCTTTGCCCACGAAAGCTTAGGCTCCAACACTTCTGTTAGTCTATAAGGTGCCACAGGACTCCTCGCCGCTTTTGCAAATTCAAATTAACATGGCTACCCCTCTGATACTGGTCAAACTGAGGTTTCACAAGAAATCTTAATTCTGGTGTTTCCTAGCTTTTGAGTGCTTGACTTTGCAGCTGCAAATGTGCCTTTGAACACAGATTTATTTCTGGTTATTTTAATACTAAAAACAAACAAAAAAAAAGACCCAAACCAAATCAAGCCCCAGAAAATTAAGGGCATTCCCGTGTATGGAACCATTCTGAAACCCTTTCTAGGTCTTTCACTAGCAAGAGGTGAAACCCAGGATGTTTAATCAGGGTAAAAAACCCTTCCACTTCAGGTAAAGAAATAATTGAAAGCAGTCATATGCTGTTAACCTCTGTATGGACCAATGACTTAGGAGGAACGTGACAAAGTTTGCTAGACAGCTGCAGCATGCTGGAAGTCATAAATACTGAGATCCACTCCTGGCTCTAGAGAATGAGTCTAGCAATTAATGACAGCACACCCAAGCATATACATTTAGCCCAACTGTTTTGAAAAGCCAAGCGTGGCTTTCAGCTCACTTCCCCACGCGGCAGCAGCAGGGTGAGTGGCGTAGCTGGCAGCCGCATGTGCTGCGGCTGGAGTGGGGGCTGCAATGAGGCTGTCCCTACTGGGGTGGCCCCACCATGGCCATGGTTCCAGCATCAGTGGCTGCTCCATGGCCCGGCTGGCAGGGACCCGAGGAGGGCAGCTGCGGCGCTCGGCCAGGGCCAAGCGCCGCATTAGGCGCAGCTGTCCTGGCGACCCCATTCTCCTTCCTCCCTGCTCAGCAGGAGCCTCCCCCTAGTCTCCAGCTGCTCCCAGCCAGCATGCACATTTCTGTGCACAGGAAAATATGAATGTGCAGAATGTGTCAGTAGTGTCAGACTTATTAACTACTGCCTCCTTAAATTGTGGTGCAACTGAGGCAAAAGGTTTCGACTGGCGAATACTCTTTAACAAGTATTAGCAACTATTCTACTGGGGGGTTTTCAAATGTGTGCGCCCAACAGTTCTCCAAATTCTTGTTAACCATCATGTCCCTTATCCTTTGATTTGCCAGATATACCACGGGCTAAAATTACCATAATGAATATGCAAATATTTCTGTGCCAGTCCGCCAGCAGTTTTTGAATAAGTTTGCCAGTCCGCGGTATAGAAAAGGTTGGGAACCTCTGGATTAGTTGATAGAGGGTTCACTACGGCTCTGCTTTCAAAATGTAACAAGAGCAGTCAGGCTCTCATGACATTTAAAAAGCAGTGGCACTATGTGTGGGACCTGATTCGAATTGGGATTCCTCAGTCCCGCCTCGCACCATTTCCCCCACTGCGTCTCTGCCTCCACTGCCCCCACGGAGGCGGTGCTAGCGGGGAACCAGTTTTTAAGGTGTAGTGAAGCACTGCAATGGATTACCTAGGGAGGTGGTGGAATCTCCATTCCTAGAGGTTTAAGTCCCGGCTTGACAAAGCCCTGGCTGGGATGATTTAGTTGGGGTTGGTCCTGCTGTGGGCAAGACTCAATGACCTCCTGAGGTTTCTTCCAGCCCTAGGATTCTATGACTCCTGGCCCAGCACTCCTTCCCATAAGCGAAAAAGGGTTGGCTGATGCTAGTGTAGATTAGTATGCTCCATGTCGATAAAATTAGGAACAGAAGTGACTAGATGTATAGTCAACTACCTGATAAGCCTAGGCGATAAGCCTATTGGGTAGTCGAGTCATTATTCAACTAATTGCTTCTCCTCTCTTTTACTGCCTCTTATCAGCAAGGCAGGAGCAGGAGCTGGGGGGGGGGGAAGGGGAAGAGGGCACGGGGGCAGGGTGCAAAGGTGCAGTGGGAGACGGGGCGCAAGCCGGGACTTGGCGTGAGCCGGGACAGCCAAGTGCCAGCTTGCGCCCTGTCCCCTGCTGTGCTGGGCAGCTCTTACTACACGTAAAAGGCAGAGCTGCAGCAGGATTAGCTCCCGGGACTGGGAGCTAACCTCGCTGCAGCTCTGCAGATTCCCTTTTTTGAATAACTGAGTAGCTGATGGAAATTCCATCGACTACTCAATTAGATGATTAAATGCAATTTAACATCCTTAGATAGAATGTTCAATGATTTTAGCAGCCAACTAGGAGTAAGTTCTACTGGACACTTGCAAATAGTGATGTTCAGATATTTGTAACTTTGATATATCTGGGTGGAAATGATAAAAGGCACTTCTGCCTCAGACAACGACACTGCTGAATTTCAAGTTCCTGCTTCCAACATCTAAAATACTAAAGCTTTTCAAAGAAACAGTTGGAAACAATTTTTTTAAACATTACCTAAACCAACTACTCTTTTTAACCTTCTCAGGACTATCTAAGCTCTCTCTCTGAAACTTTTGGGGGGGGAACACACCCCCACACACATACAACACACCTGTCCTGAGGCAGAACACACACAAGGAAAACTGCAGCCCAAGTAGTTAAATATTGGCAATATAATAAGCAATTGAAAACAGAAGTTTATAATGGAAAAATACTGGTGTTGATATGAACTTCACCTACAACAAAACTCCATAAATATGCATGGCCCTGAACAGACACAGAAGTAACACCCCCATTCTGAAGACTTTATAAACTGTGTGTTATGGTATTCTGTCATGTTAGGATCTTAGACTCTCCATCTGGCAACTTTCACAAACACTCCCTTCCCACAAAAATGGTTGTAAAAGGGTAAATTACACCCTCTGGACAACACTTCTTATTAATATGATTAAGAAAAATATTTGAAAGTGAAAGCTTGTGCAAAGAGCATGTTCCACAACAAGTGCTCTTATGCTCCAGGGTAATTTCACAAACAGTCCTAATGATAAGCATGTTATTCAACACACATTCACACTTCCTCTGGATTTAGAATGACTACCTGGAAATGCAACTTAGTATTTGAGATAGACCTATGCTACTGATGTTAAGAGCAATGCACAATCTCATTTATTCACAACTAACTCTCGTGTATGCTAGATTCTAAAAGGCCATTTCCAGTAAACAATCATTACACTATTTAGATTCCAGTCATTAATATTCAAACCTCTCCATGGATAAAACACTGGAGTCACTACACAGAAGGGCAAATGAGGTTAAACAAGCACTGATTCGCATTTTGGTCACAACGGGAAGACACCCATGGCTTGGGGATCTGAGTAAGAAATCCCCTATTCCTACATCTTTCTTTAGCCTTTACTGTGATGGTGGATATGCGAAGGAATGCAGGAGGTGGCATGCACAGAGGTTTGAATATACACTAACCTAATACAGCCAAGAATTAAATTATAGACATTCTGAAAATAAACATTCACCTGGGCTTTAGTGAAAAACAGGAAGTAACAGCAACCTTGTGCTCTAAAAACATTACTAAATACTTGACAGTAAAGAGATATAACAGAAGACATTTATATTTAAGCCATTTGGGGAGGGATTTGAGAGGGGGGGAGGGAAATGAGAGCTTTGTTTAGTCCTGGTAAAAGAAACCCAGTGAGTTTCAAGAACATTTGTACCACAAGATGTAAAAGAAATTAAAATGAAGAGTTAGGAAAGCCTAGTTTTTGGCGGGAAGTTTTGGTGCTTTGCAAAATTTGGGGCATTCCATTTCTGGTGATAGCCCCCTGGGAATTCTTTCCATTGCAAAAAGAATGTTACCACATGCTGCTGCAAGAGGACATACAGACATGTTGGCAAAGCGATTCACATACATCTGAAAGTAGCAGGGGAAAGAAATAGGAGTACTATAACTAGGAGCTGCCCAGGAAAAACACAAATTTGGGTTCCAGATTATACTATGCACAATGTACATGTGTCTGGAAAGCATAGCACTTTTAAAAAGGAACATAATCAACATGAAATCTCACCAGTAAAAAAAATTAAAGCTGTTTCAGGTAATATACCTTCTGCAAATTCATGATTTTATAGTCACTTTTCATATTCTAAACATGTTTTTCTCCCCAGTGTTGCTGTTTAAAAATCCCACACAAATTTGCTGTAAGGAGGAAGAGGAGATACTATGAAAAAAAGGAAAGGCGAGCCAGTACTGTGAAACTGACTATACACAAAATTAGTAAAATATCAAACAAATTGGACACATGCTATTTCCTCAATCTCTTTCAATTATAGTCATATTAAGTGTTACATGTAACAATACTGAATAAATTAAGATGTGTTTAAGATGCTACTTCTTTAAATTATATTTTAGGTTGAATAATCTTGTAATTCTCTTTTCTTCCATGACAAACCATTGTATTTACCCACGGAATAGCCCGCAAGTCATCTGAAAGTTATCTAGCAAAATGTAATCAGGCTTTTATACTAATCTCATGTACCCAATGCAGAAACACTTGAAAACATCATGTAGTGAAATGCAAAGGTGCAGAGATATAAGATTCATCACAGTACCTATTTTCTGCTAATATTTACAACTAATGCTGTGTAACACACATTACTGTGTGCCCAAATGTCATGGATCAAATGACACAGGATTACTGTGATAGTTAAAAGACAGGCCAGAATTAAGAGTTCAAGAACCGACACTGAACTCAAACTTTATACTGCATCCTCCATGTGACCTGCCAATGCACAGACTGCTGCACAAAGATACACACACACACACACACACACACACACACACACACACACACACACACACACAAATATAAAAGAGTAAAAAGAAAAAAAGGGTCCTTCCTGATCTATGGCGAGAGAATCTAGATCAGGCCTGGGTAAAATACAGCTCTCCTGCACCCCAGTCCCTTACCTCAAGCTCCCTTCTTTACCCAACCTGCATTCCAGACCCCGCATCCCCAAGTACAGTTATATCATGGAAGAGTATGGCCCTCGACCACTTTCCAAAATCTTGGAGTGGCACCTTATCAAAAATTATTGCCCACCCCTGTTCTAGATGCTACCACATACAAATAAGAGCTATTGCTTTTAACATTAAATCTTACCTAGATAAACATTAGAGAATCAGATTAGAATTTTGTCATATGTTTTGTCAACTATTGTGCAATCCAGGCACTATCAGATTATTTTGAGAGCCAAGAAATGTATGGAAACCCTAACGTACAAGCTTTGTATGAAAAAGGGAGTTGGACAGGAGCACCGTCAAGAAAAGAATTACCCAGACCCAATTAAGAGGAAACACACAAGCTGCAGAGCTTCAGACAATTTTATGATGATGAATTTAACTAGTGGAAATTAAAATAATTCAAAGGGTGTTTTAAAATAAATTTAAGTTCACAGGTAGAGATTAGAGAATACATTTGTTTCCATTCCCTATGAAGATGATAAATTAATAAGTATCAAATCATATCAAAGACATTCACCACTTGAAAAGATGGCTGTTGGAAATTGAGGGTCTACTCTTCAAGTGAGACTATTGCACTGATTGAGAGCTGCATTGGTAGTTGGACGAGATGCGAATTTTTTCCACTGATTTCAGCAGGAACAGGCTCAAGAACTGACCAAGCATACCAGTTCTGCAATGAAAACACTGAACATTCAGTCAAATATTTGTAAAAGCAGACAAGAAAAACATTTTATATCTGAGGGAGCTCAAACTGTAAGGCAAGCAAGCAGTCTCAGAGGAACTAAAAATCTGATTAAAATTCATAAGCCTGATAACACAAGATAGTAGTTAAATTTTAATGGCTGCTGCTGATCATAGCTCAGGTTAAAAACAGTCCAATTATCGCTTAGAAATTAGATCTATTTTTCTCCTTTTAAAAATAAATAGTTTCCATATAGTGTATTCATTTTTGTGGGGGGCCAAAATGTTAAGGCTGAAGGGTTTTACTACAAATCTGAATGTTAATACTGGCATGGGGGGGGGGGGGGGGGGGGGGGGAGACTAAAAGAAACACCAAAACCTCTCTGCAAATGATAACTGCCATTTTTAACAAGGCTGGCCAATAATCCCAGACAGACTGGCTAAACATATGGGCCTTAATCAGTAAAAACTAAAATAAGGCCACTTCTTTGACATTTCAGGTAATGAAGTGACATGACAAATCAAATAAGTGGATACAGGCTTAGAAAATGTCCTCCTTTCTGATCACCGGTCCAGGGCAAATGCTTAAGTTTATGGATCATGCAATGAGCTTACTGGTCTAAAGTTAAACAATACTGGAATTTCAAGTGTGAAAAATCACCCAATTTATTGTTTCAATAACATTGTTAGTGAATGACTTTGAAACATCTCATTAGCAGTGCAAATCTTTTCCACCTAAAACCCCATCTGGCCCCTCCTGCACATAATTTTGGCAGGATGTCCGAAAGGTCTACAAATAGCGGCCTTTTTGGATTATTGCTGTAGTTCCCTCTCTCAACAAAGCTTGCCAATCTATTTCAATTCTATACTGCTGCTATCATCATAAAAGCTGTCAATGCCTCAATATTCAGGAGTTACAAATTCCATGTTAGGTGGAAAATCTGGACATTTTCCATTTTGGCTCTCATGGTCCTCAAGATGGCAACCATTAAAATCAGTCTGGAATGGAAGTATAGAAAAATGCAAGAGAATCATCATCATGAATTTTTCCATGTTCACAATTCAAAGACAACCAGATTTCCAAATAAGTATCTCTAAAGGAGATTTTACCTCCCTAATAATTAGTGAGCTGGTTAAATGTTATGTTTAACCAATTAACAACTTAAATGGGATCCCACTGGAGTGGTGGGGGGAGGTCTAAGCGGACCTACTGCGGGTGGAAAGCTGCTCAGGTAGAGCCTGCTGTCCTGTGCTTCAGGCAGTAGGGAGAAGGCGGCTTCTCCGGCAGGTTGCTCCAGCCCAAGTGGAGCACTACCACCTCTCCGCCCCCCACTCCAGCCCATCTGAGACTTGGCTGACAAGCAAGCATCATCTGGTAAGGTAGGGTGATACCCCTAACAATCTAGCCCTGGTGTTTTGTGAGAAAACAGGCCTTCAAACGAGCACTGAGCAGAAGTGCATTTCTACAACAACCCAGCAGCTAACAGCACGCTTTACACCAGCATAATCTTTAATCCCAAGCACATAGAAGACAAGCCTTGTTCTTTAAAGAAAAATGTCTGACTAGTGCAAGGTTTTGATTTGTTTGAACGGCATGCAGTTGATTCGAAATTCAGTCAAGTTTTAAAAACAAGTTACTAAGTTTCGGGCACTACACCTTACCCTGAAATATTCCACTTATCTTAGAATATGCTCCCTGGTTAATTTAACCATTAACACAGTATACAAGTGCCACACATGGTTAGTATATTATCCTCAGAACACCCCCATGAAATACAAATTATCCACCATTATTCCCATTTTACTAATAGGAGCCTCACTCAAGGTCACACAGGAAGTCTGGAACAGAACAAGAAATTTAATCCTGGCCTTTTGAATTCCAGGCTGCCATCCCAGGCCCAGAACCATTCTGCCTCCCTTTTGTTGCTGCCAGTTGGTTCCACTATTCCTCCCCATTCTCAGGAGTTCATTTTTTGAGGGGGAAGGGGTGGTAAGTTTCTTTCTTGTATTTGTCTTTCACCCTGCGAAAGAGGGAAAGCTGAAGTGGCTATAAAGGGGAGAAATTAAACTGACATGGAATGCTCTCATGCTCACAAACAAAAAGGGTGAACTACACTCCAATCTTTCAGTTGAAAGATCTTTGGTGTTTTCTTAAACAATCATTTAAAAAAAATCTGTTATGCTATTTCATATTTTACTATCAGGGCCTTTTCAGAAACTATCATTAAAAATTGGTCAAACTCTTTCACAAAAGAAAATGTTTAGCTCAATGTTCCAATTTGTCTTCCAGCTTGACTTACCATCTATTATACTCTTAAGCTGTTCTATTTATCCACATAAAGAATAAGTGCACCTAGAGATCATACTTATAATCAGGGCTCAATAAACTGTGACGAGAGCTACTCACCAGCCCCGCACCGCGCATGCGTGCAGCGCCGGTGAATGGGGTGCACGAAGCGACCGGCTGAAATCTACTTGCCACGGGTGAGTAGAAACAGCGGTTTGTTGATCCCTGCTTATAATACGTGTGCTCTTTTATAGTATACAAAGAACAGAACACATCACACTGAAAAAAACCTAAGTAACACGGAGCTGAAGAAACTGCTCCCCAAGATAACCTATGAAAGACAGCACTCAGATGAGGCAAACCAAACTAGTTCAGATAAAAGAATTATACTAAATCTTTAGTTATTTCCAGAATAAAATCTTTCCATAAAAAGCTTCTAAAGTTGTGGTGTCCAACCAGTTCTGAAGCAGTAGCTGCTATGGTGGCTATTGCTAAAGTGAACTAGCCACACTCAATCAGCCAAATAGCCTCATGTGGCTAGTGTGCTGGACACCATGGTTCTAAAGTGTTTATTTACAGGGCTCGCCGAGCCACAGCGAGCCCCGCTCGCCAGACGTGCAGTTCAGCACGCCGCGCATGCACAGAGGCGCCGTACCAGACTATAATCTACTCACCCATGGCGAGTAGTTTACCTTAATTGTCGAGCCCTGTTTATTTATATAACACACACACACACACACACACACACACACACACACACACACACTCCTGCTTATAACTGTTATGATCAAAGACAGAAACCTTGCAAGGAAAGTTTGCTTTTGTGAACTTTTCACAACTCAATATTACAGATGTGAATCCTTCATGCAAGCAGTTCAATTTCTTTTTATTTTTTTTAACCCTAACTGAACCCATATGCCAAACTTTTCTAGATTTGCTTAGCACCAGAGTTTGGGTCAATATGTTGAACTTCCTTGGCTTTACACTGCTTCAGTGAACAGAGCATATAAGCAGTGACCAGAAAAAGTTAATTGCCAATTAGAGTTCAGTCAGTGGTCGGAAGATCATTTGATGCAAAGAGAAAGAGCTATTTGTCCACTGAGAAAGTCTGTAAACAAACTTAACTGAGAACTGCAATTTAGAAAGAGTCAAATGTCCTTTAAAAAAAAAAAAAAAAAAAAAAACACACACCCCACACAACCCTGGAGAATTAACTATGATCTTAGTGATTTATCCACAAAAGGAACAAATACAACAAACAAGGAGCATTCAGGCAAAAAAAGATGAAAATTAAAAGGACAAGCTTCAATTAAGCCAATCATGACATCATGGGCTATTAAAGCCTCAACCAAATCAACCAGACATTCAATTTGAGTTCTTCAAGACACATTTCCTATTAAAACAGCTTTGGAGATCACAATTTTAGAGTTCAATAAAGCAGTCCTAATAGGATTAGACATTTTGGATGTCTATGCACTGTGCATTTACAGAAGATCAAAAGAAGATGTATACCGCATACTGTTCAAATGTACCCTTCCCTGTGGCTGTTCTAGACACAATTTCATTGAAAACCAACTGGCAGCAACATCTGGGAAAACAAGGTAACACTGGAGCCTCCTTTGCATTACTAATGAATGTGTATCAAAGCACGTAACTCAAATAGTTTATATTATAGGTGGAGTGGATAGCACTACATACACTTAAGTTGCCTAACGAGACCCTGTCTTCAGGGGCTTATTATATTGCCAAACAAACCCTTTGGGCTGACATCCCCATGCAGGTGTCTCCCAAAAAGGTCCAACTTAAAGCAAAGTTTCAGTTAAAAGAATTCTGCTTTTTGACAATGAGATTATAGAAAAATGTTGTTCCTATGAAAACTTTTTAAACAACCACCTTGTTAAGCTCAGGCTCCCCATGCTTCTGGAGAAGAGACTTGTAATTTGCCAGAGGTCACCCTGATCCTAGAAATGATCTCCTGAAAAGAATTCATTCATATTTGGTCAAGTTATAACCCTCTGGGGAAAAAACAAACACAAAACCCTGTTTGCACATGCAGATGCGCGTTAAAGTGTAACTCAAAATAGTCTGTCTTCACTGAGCATGCTCTGATCCCTCACAGCTCTTGCAAAAGATCAGACAGCAGAGACAAGATCAGACTAGAGATCAGACAGCACATGCACCATTCCCACAGGAGAAACTAATTCAAGATGATCAAGGATGGTGGGGACAAGGACAGAATAGTTTATAACCACTAGATCACATGCCCCTTCAGAATCTGGAATATTCTTTAGTTGTCTAGCAAACCGTTATAAAACTAAAAGGCAAAGTTGTTCTCCCTCCCTACGTAGTGGCTGGTTCACACATAAGAATACAGTACAGCGTTCCACTGCTACCAGTTACTCCATTTGCTCAAGTGCCAGAGGACCACATTGTGGATGTGAACATCTGAATATTGCCAATAACTCAATGTGGAGGTCATATGATCCCATGTGACAGAATTTTATTTTTTCCAGTTTGCTTAAAAAAAATACATGAAATTACACAAAGAAAACCCATGATCACTAAAGTTATAAAGTCAAGCATTTAGAAGGTAGGAAATGCCAGAATTAAGGTTAACTAATTCAGCCCCTTTGTGCTTATGAATTATAATAGTGTTTAATTACATGATCCCATTTCATTGTGACCAAAACAAAAACCTAGATTAAACTGTCAGTAAGCATCAAACATGATCCAGCAGGTGGCCTAGCAATAATAAAAGATGACGTGCAGCTAGAAAAATTCTCACACACACACACACACACACACACACACACACACACACACACAATTTACTCTACAGGTTGAACCTCTGTAGTCCAGCACTCTCAGGACTTGACCAGTGCCAAACCGTACCAAACACTTCCACTGCTTACTGGGCTCTTAGGAGACATATAGGTGTAAATCAGAACTAAACAGCACAGAAGACAGAGCCAGGACTCATGGCTGTAAGAAACTTTATGGGACCTCAGGAAACTTGGCCACACCCATGATAAGTGGACATCCAGCTAACTAAAATCATGCCAGACCATGGATGTAGCCAGACCAGAGAGTGCTGGACTAGAGAGATTCAACCTGTATAACCTAAACTAAAATTCATAAGGAAAAATCCTAACATATTAACATTGGGACCATCACTTGGATTAGGATGCTGAGAGAGATTTTCACTTTACTGCAGGAATGCCAGATTACGCCAGGTTTGATGCAGCAGGTTTGCATGGTCAGTTGGTCAAAGGGACATGTTCACTGCCTGGACAAGCTGCATACTCTAACTTTCCATGAATATTAAACATTCTAAAATTAGGCTCACTCCTTTAAAAACACAATGGGTGTACTATGTTGCGGTACTGGATGTTACTGTGGCATTTCCTATCCGAAATATAAGAAATAGCATCAATACCACAATAAAGCCAAATACTCAATGTGCTAACTCCGATTTTTAAGCGGCATCCACTGAACATTATCTCCCCTTAAATACTAGTCTTCTGCAATAAATTCTTGCTACTGTCACATTATGCTGCAGAAAATCCAGCCAAATTGTTTATTCCCAACTAATTTCTATTACTTTGGATTTATATTTAAAGTGCATTCTGTAAGACCAGTGTGTTACATGATAAAAGTTTCGTTACACCTGCACTACACAGGAAAAAAAACCAACCAAACAAACAAACAAAAAAATCACAGCTGTGGATGTTCATACTGGCTATAGCCCTGAAAAAAAAAATCAATACAAACATCCATAGAAGTGATTTGGCACCATACTTGACTCTGCAATATTTCTGCCTTCTGTTGTAACAAGCAGGTTTTGTGCATCCCAACCAGATTGCTAGCATAATTTTAGGTCTTCATCAACACACCTGATACTACGTCACCCAAAAACCCTAGAGCAGGGGTGGCCAACCCGCAGCTCGTGAGCCACAAGCGGCTGTCCCCCGCCCCAAAATAAAGCTCGTGAAGCTGCCCCTGCACCCCACCCAAACAGCCCCAGCTCCTCTGTGCTCACCGGCACTGCCCCCAAGATGAATGCCAGGCTGATGCTACCTCCAGGGACAACGAGGTAGCACGGGCTTCCTGCAGGGTTGGTGGGGGGAGTTCTGCAGCTGCGCGCCAGGTCCCAGAAGTATGTGGGCTGCTCTCCCCCACTCCCCACAACAGCTGGCACGGTACCTAAAATGCCGATCCATCGCGCACTGCGGACTTTGTTCCTCTGCTGCCTTCCTGCATGCAGGTGAGGGGGTGCAGGTCCGGGACCACACCGGCTTCGGCTGCTCATACTGCCGTGGGGAGCAAAGGAGTAAGGCACGTGCTGCCTGAGCAGCTGAAGCCATCGCGCGGGGGACTTCTTTCCCCTGCTGCCTTCTCGCCCGGGGGAAGGGCGGGGGG
>CM057847.1:44190963-44208636 GCA_030068395.1 Apalone spinifera
CCCCCCCCCCCCCCCCGACTAAAACATACCCAGGGTTTTTTGTTTTTTTTAAACCTTTCCTCATAGGTCAAGTTTTTTAAGCCTTTGTCATTTTTGTTGCATAGATTATGTTTTCCAATATGCATTACTAAACTGTATTTGTCATTTTGTTGCACAGTCACCTAATTTTGTGAGATCTTTGTTAAATTCCTCAGTCTGCTGTGGATTTCACTATCCTGAGCAATTTTGTGACATTTGCAAGTTTTGCCATCTCACGGCTTACCCCTTTTTCCAGATCATTTATGAATATTTTGAATAGAATTGGTCCCAGTATGGACCCATGAGGGACACGACTAGTCACCTCTCTCCATTCTGAAAACTGATAATTTATTCCTATCCTTCATTTCCTATCTTTTAATTAAAAGATGCATCTGACAAAGTGGGTCTTTGCCCACGAAAGCTTATGCTCCAAACACTTCGGTTAGTCTATAAAGTGCCACCAGACTCCTTGCCGCTTTTGCAGATTCAGACTAACACGGCTACCCCTCTGATATCTTTTAATTAGTTATCAATCCATGAAAGGATCTTCCCTCTTACCCCATAACAACTAACTTTACTTAGGAGCCTTTGGTGAGGCACTTTGTCAAAAGCTTTCAGGAAATCTATATCCTCTGGATCTCCCTTGTCCCCCATGCTTATTGACCCCCCTCAAAAAATTCTAGTTTATCAGTGAGTCATGATTTTCCTTTGCAGAAACCATGTTGACTTCCCCCACACTCCAAACTATGGGTCTGACAATTCTATTCTTTACAGTTCTATTCAGTTACAGGCAAATTCAACCAATTTGCCTGTAACTGAAGTTGACTTACCAGCCTGTAATTGCCAGGATCACATCTGGAGTGCTTTCTAAAAATTGGCATCACATTAGCTATTCTCCAGTCATTTGGTACAGAAGATGATTTAAAGGTATGTTACAGACCACAGTTAATAGTTCCGCAATATCATATTTGAATTATTTTAGAATTCTTGGGTGAGCGCCATTAGGTCCTAGTCGTCACTTATTACTATTTAGTTTTTCAATTTGTTCCAAAACCACCTCAATATAGTACAGTTCCTCACCTGTGTCACCTAAAAAGATTGGCTCTGGTTTGGGAATCTCCCTCACATCCTCAACCGTGCAGACTAATACAAAGAATTAATCTATTTTCTCCACAATGACCTTCTCATCCTTTAGCGCTCTTTTAGCATCTCAGCTGTCCAGCGGTCACACTAATTGTTTAGCAGGCTTCCTGATTCTGATGTACTTTAAAAAACTGCTATACTTTTAGAATAGCTATCCTTCAGTTTCCTTTTTGGCTATCCTAGGGTGTTTTTTTTGTTTGTTTTTTTTTAAACATTTCATTTGACAATGTAAACTTATTTCTATTTTCCTCACTAGGATTTAACTTCCACTTTTTAAAGGATGTCTTTTTATCTCTCACTGCTTCTTTTACTTGGTTAAGTCAAGTCACTGTGGCACTGTTTTTCCTCTATGTTTTTTTAATTTGGGTATACATTTAAAGTTGAGCCTCTACTATGATGTCCTTGAAAAGCTTGCACACATCTTACAAGGATTTCACTTTCAGCACTATGCCTTTTAGTTTCTGTTTAACCACCTTATTTTTCAGAAATTAAATGTCATCGGGTTGAGCTGCACAGCCTAGTGTCATTTGTAAATTTTATAAACATACTCTCCGCTTCATTACCCAAGTCATCAATGAAAATATTGAATAGAACTGGACCCAGGACTGATTCCTGCAAAACTCCACCCGATAAACTGGGAGGTCATAACACTGAACCAGCTGATAACTCTGAGTATGGTCTTTTAACCAGTTGTACATTCACCTACAGTAATTTCATTTCTCTAATCTTATGAGAATATCATGTGGGACTGTCAAAAGTCTTACTAAAAATCAAGATATATCACATCTATTGCTTCCCCCATATTCACCAAGACAGTAACTCTAGCAAATGAAATTATCTTAAAGTTTGGTAGGATTTGTTCTTGACAAATCCATGCCGACTATTTCTTAAAACCATATCATCTTCTAGGTGCTTACAAATAAATTGTTTAATCACCTGTCCTAGAGAGCCCAATGCTTGTGCTGCAATCAAATAACAAAAGACTTTTCTAACTGATAAAGGTGACCAAAGTTCACAGGTAAGTGAAAAACAGAGACCTAGGTCAGAAATGCAGGGGGGGAGGGGAGGAGCATGGGCTATAATAGCAGAGATAAAAGAGGGGCAAGGCAGAACTGGGAGGCAAAATCAAATCAGTATCTTAGATGCCTATATACAAATGCAAGAAGCATGGGGAATAAGCAGGAAGAACGTGAAGTGCTAATAAACACGACTATAACATAGTTGGTATCAGAAACCTGGTGAGGGAATACATACCATTGGAATATTGGTATAGAAGGGTATAGCTTACTAAGCAAGGATGGGGGGGTAGAATAAGGGGAGGAGTTGCCTTATATTAAAAATGTATACATTTGGACTGAGGTGGAGATGAACATAGGGGAGGGATTTCTTGAATAATCTCTGGGTTGGGTTAGGAGGGGTGGAAAACAAGGGTGTTGTGCTAGGGATCTACATCAGACCACCTACCCCGGCAGAAGAGGTGAAGAAGGTTTTTTTCTTAAAAAAAAAAACAACTCACAAAACCATCCAAAGCACAGGATTTGATGGCGGTGGGGGACTTCAACTATCCAGACATATGTTGGGAAACTAACACAGCAGGGCACAGATTATCCAATAAGTTACTGGACTGCATTGGAGACAACTTTTTATTTCAAAAGGTTAAGAAAGCTACTGGGGGGAAAAGGTGTTCTAGATAGGATTTTAACAAATAGGGAGGGACCAGTAGAAAATATGAAAGTGGAAGGCAACTTGGGTGAAAGTGATCATGAAATCATAGTGTTAATGATACTAAGGAATGGCAGAAGGGAGAACAGCAAAATAGAGAATGGATTTCAGGAAGGCAGATTTTAGTAAACTCAGAGATCTGGTAAGGTCCAGTCCATGGGAAGTAAGACTAAGAGGAAAAACAACTGAAAACAGTTGGCAGTTTTTGAAAGGAACATTATTAAGGGCCCAAAAGCAAACTATTCCACTGCATAGGAAAGACAGAAAGTGTGGCAAGAGACTACTTTAGCTTAGCCAGGAGAGCTTACATGATCTAAAAATGAAAAGAAGTTGCATAAAAAGTGGAAACTAGGTAAAGTTACAAATATTAATATAAGCAAACACCACACGTATGCAGGGGCAAAATTAGAAAGGCAAAGGCACAAAACGAGCTCAATCTAGCTAGAGACATAAAAAGACAACATTCTATAAATATATTAGAAGCAAGAGGAAGATCAAGGACAGGGTAGGCCCATTGCTCAGTGAGGAGGGAGAAACAACAACAGGAAGTTTGGAAATGGCAGAGGTGCTTAATGACTTGTTCTGTTCTTCACCAAGAAGTTTGATGATGAAGGGATGCCTAACACAGTGAATGCTAGTGGAAATGGGATAGGCTTAGAAGTTTAAATAATTAAAAAAAAAGTTAAAAATTACTTAGAAAAAAGTTAGATATCTTCAAGTCACCAGGGCCTAATGAAATGCATCCTAGAGTACTCAAGGAACTGACAGAGAAGGTATCTGAGCCTTTAGCGATCATCTTTGAAAAATCATGGAAGACAGGAGAGATGCCAGAAAACTGAAAAAGGGCAAATATAGTGCCCATCTATAAAAAGGAAAATAAGAACCACCCAGGAAACTACAGACCACCCAGTTTAACTTCTGTGCCAGGAAAGATAATGGAGCAAATAATTAAGGAATTCATCTGCAAACATCTGGAAAAAAATAAGGTAATAGGTAACAGCCAGCATGGATTTGTAAAGAACAAATCATGTCAAATCAATCTGATAGGATAACAAATCTTGTTGATAAGGGAGATGCAGTGGATGTGGCATACCTTTAGTAACATATCTGATATGGTCTCGCATGACCTTCTTATCAATAAGCTAGGCAAATACAACTTAGACGGGGCTACTGTAAGGTGGGTGCATAACTGTCTCGACAACCCTTCTCAGAATGTAGTTATTAATGTTCACAGTGATGCTGGAAGGGCATAACAAGTGGGGTTCCACAGGGGTCTGTTTTGGGATAGGTTCTGTTCCATATCTTCATCAACTATTTAGATGATGCCATAACAAGTACGCTTATAAAGTTTGCAGACAATACCAAGCTGGGAAGAGTTGCAAGCGCTTTAGAGGGATGGGTTATAATTCAAAATGATCTGGACAAACTGGAGAAACTGTCTGAGGTAAACAGGATGACATTTAATAAGGACAAATGCAAGGTACTGCACTTAGAAAAGAACAAACAATTTCACACATACAGAATGGGAAATGACTGTCTAGGAAGGAACACTGCAGAAGGGATCTAGAGGTCATTGTGGACCACAAGCTAAAATATGAGTCAACAATATGACAATTTTGCAAAAAAAAAAACCAAAAAAAAAAACCACCACACACACCGCGCAAACATGATTTTTTTTGGCATTAATAGGAGTGTTGTGAGCAAGACATGAGAAGTGATTCTTCCGTTCTACTCTGCACTGATAAGCCCTCAACTGGAATACTGTGTCCAGTTCTGGGCATCACATTTCAAGAAAGATGGAGAAACTGGAGCAAGTCCAGAGAAGAGCAACAAAAATTATTAAAGGTCTAGAAAACATGAGCTATGAGCCAAGGCTGAAGGAATTGGGCTTGTTTACTTTGGAAAAGAGAAGACAAAGGAGACATGATAGCGGTTCTCAAGTATCTAAAAGGGTATCAGAAGGAGGAGGGGGGAATTATTCTTCTTGGTCTCTAATGATAGGACAAAAAGCAATGGGCTTAAACTGCAGCAAGGGAGATTTAGGTTGGACATTAGAAAAAACTTCCTGTCAGGGTGGTTAAACACTGGAATAAATTGCCAAGAGAGGTTGTGCAGAATGAATTTTGTTATGCACACCACTATGGAGTAGGGATGTTAAATTGCAAATAATTGACTAATCGAATTGTCAATGCATTTTGCACCGACTATTTGATTAGTCGATAGGGCGCCTCCACCTTTGAAATGTAGCAACAGTCCTAGCTTTGTAAAATAAATGCTCAAAACAACTGGAGTATTTTTCAATGTTCTTCTCACACATAGAAAGGCTTTTAGATAAAATGGGGAATCAGATTATCTTGCCCAGAAACAAGTATTGTACACATTACCTTACTTTAAAAAACAGGGAAAAATATTACACAAGTTAGCTGGCTCAGCAAGGATTAAGAAATACCTTGATAACAGTTAATGATATGAAATGCAAAGCTCTTGGCTTCACTTCGAAAAGTAATTATTCCCATCTGGGCGCACACAACCTGCAAAAGGGCAACAGTTTTAAATGGTATGAGCAAATATTTAATAGCAGCCTATGGATCCTCCTTTTGTATATCAGGGGAAAAAAATTGAAAAAATGTTAGGCTGATGGATATAAAACAAGTATATAGGGTCATATGCCACACACACAGTTCTGCAATCCCTCTTCTAAGGAAGGTGCAAGAAATCCCTCTTCTAAGGAAGATTCCAAACTACAATGGGTAAAGAAGAAACACTGCAAATAGTATTAGAACAGTGCCTATGCTACTGAAATAAACCCCAGTTCCACAGGTGGACTTTTGTGTGTTTCCAAATGTTAACATAGATCCATGCACCACAGATGCCTTAATAAGCAAGTCACAACAAAGCAGATAGTAATGGTCCCTGAAAGTTCCCATTAGCACCTCCCCAAAGATCAGTTACCAGGATATTGGAGAAAATAAAAATTAGTACCCACCCCAATACATGGTAGTTCAAGAGTTCACTGTTCTCTTCATTTCAATTTTACAGCAGATAGATACACTCCTCAGTGCAGCCTATCTGCAATAGCAAAAGGATTGGTTTAAGAAAGATTTGCTTTCATGGGGACATTTTGTTCTGCTGACTGGTTGTTTTACGTGTGTGGGGGGGGAGGGGGGCAGGAGGTAGTTTATCGTTATGGACTGTATTCTACTTGATGGCAGGGTGCCCACATCGTGGGATTGGCGTGCTTTAGATTATGTTGAATAAACAGTACTTTAGATTATACTAAATAAGAATAAATGCCTCAACTCTGAAATGCACAGCAACTTGTTACCAAAACCTGCCTTCAGATTTTATGCACAAGCTAAATCCCCTAACACCAAACAGTAATACTAGTCCTGTTCAGTGGCAGACTATTCATATTTTACTAAGGAGAAAACCTAGACTTAGATACGTGCCTCAGACACTCCCTAAGATAGGGGCTGGGAATGTCCATAGCAGGCAAAAGCTATGTGATCAAGAGAAAACAAACCCTGATTAAGAGTGGCTTGTACAAGTTCCTGACTTGGTTCAGTCCTAGCTGGAGCACTGTGGTGGCAAAAGGAAATGACAGGAAGAGAAGAGCTGGGGTAGCTACAGGGAAGAGATGGCTGTTATAAAAGGGAAAATTTGGCCCAAAACAAACTGCAAACCCCTCAAATTTCATGCCCCATGTTGCACCTCAGGAAGTTCTGGACTTTGTAAACTTGTACAGGCAGGGAAGAAAGAGAGCATCAGATACAAAGCTACAAAAAAAAAAAAAGACAAAAACCACCATTCAGCATCTGAAGAGTTACATTTGATTTTCCAAAGCACCAGAAAATGAAGACACCCACACTGACTCATCCAAAATTAATCATTCTATTGTATATAAAGACACAAACAGGCATTTGAAACCTATATTTTGTGGCCTTGTCACTAGAAGAAAACTGCCACTCAATCTGACAGATATAAAAATACTCTCAATAGTTCCTCAACAACTGGCTCAATCTTAGCTTGCCATATATTTGCAGGTGATGGCAAATCTCCCCTGACCACTAAGTTATAATATTGCCAGGCCCTTAACAAAAGCAACATTGCTGTTATATCAGCTTTCTCTCTCTCGCTCCTCCCCCTCCGCCTCCGCCCTCCCTTCCCCCCGGCTATTTGAAATCAAGCAAGCTACACAGATTTTAAGAAAAATTAAGTGTCAGCATCAAGCTAGCTTGCTTTAATTACCCAAAGAGTTTTTAAAATACTTTAATACCACACTGGAGTGAAATTTCTAAGCGTTCTTCATGCCATGGAGTGTTTCAACATGCTCCCTGAATGCACACAAACAAAAAACATATGACAAACTGTTGTCTCCCAACTGATTAAAGTATTTCTTCCTGGCACACAAAAGCACTTAGTTAGCTCGTGTGGATCTGGGCCAAGAGAAGTATTCCACCCACTACCCAGCATAAAGTTCAAACACAAGCACAAATATGCTCAAATATGGGCCAGCTTCTGAAATTTCAGAGAGCAAGACAAAAATGTCTACGCAACTTGTTATTAAACCCCAGATACTTGAGAGGTTCACAGGATTAGTCCAAGGGTTGACAGGTCCAAAAAAGAAAAAAAACCACAACCGTGTCACTCCAGTATCTGTTTGTAAAGATCGTGTGATTTTGTTTGATAACTCTTGGAAAGAGAAATGCATAATGTGCTAAACAACTCTGCAACCTGACTAACAGTGTGCACACATTTCAGTGAACAAACTCCCGACAACTAATCTTCAGTAAATTCTCTTCATACCTTTATGAATGCCCATCGATACATCATCTCTTTCCATAGTAATCACCACCTCACAGCTAAGTCAAAGCCCTTCACTTTCAGGTTTGATAGTCATCTCCAAGCAAGAGAGCACATAGAGACTGTGCACGTTATCACAGGAATGTCCTAGACATTTAACACTGAATGAGACTTCAAATAAAAATCTCAAAGCCATTAAAACCCAATGTTTTCTATTACTATCTTTGACTGTATACCAAGCATGAGACCAACTTTTACGTATCACTCAAGCAAAATGCACTCACTATGATCAATGGATCACCAAAGTCGTCCTTGAGCTCCACAGATTAAACTAAGATTAGGATAGAAAGGGAGAAGATCCAGAGAGATTCACTCTATTCCTAAATAGTCCACACACACAAATATCAGACTTGGAGAACCACTGTGCTAAAGGGTTAAACCATTAAATAAAACCAGGAGACATGGCTACACTAAGACAACCTCTTGTGTAAATACACCATTCTTACCAATTTGCTTTTCCAGGTCTTCCCAGCAGTACTTTGTTCTCTTTTACTTCCTTCACTCCCTCTGAGAATACTGATGAAGTCTCTCTTAGAAACAGAGGACATCAGTTTAGCACGTTTCCGATTAGAATTCCCTGCTTCTTTCGCTTTATCATCGATGTTCTTTTGGTGCTTCCGGACAGCGTTAAATAACTGCACAACACCCCTAGGGTTACACAGAAAGATTTTGCATCAGGTTGTCATTACAGAACTGTACACACAATAAAACAGCACTGTGCTCGTGTAAATACTAAAAAAACAGCTTTGGTTCTCAAAAACACTGACTTAAAGCTCTAGCACAGCTAAGGAGCAAGTAATCATAATGCATCTCAGACTTACAGCATTCAACTCTTCCTTCACATCAACTGCTGCAAACCAAACAGACATTACTACTGTAGGCCCCAGTTCAGCAAGATACTTAAGCACATGTATAGTCCCAATGAAATCAATGGGACTATTCACACGCATAACTGAGCGGTAGCCAGAGTTCTTAACAGGTTATTCAGCAGGCATGTCAAAGTACTTAAGGATGGAGTCAACTATAGGACAATGCTCCATACCCTCCAAAACTTATCTCATGCTACACCCACCTATCAGAGTGACACCAGCAAAATAAAAATACACATGGAGACAACACCAAAAATGTGTTATGCCAAAGACATGTGGTACTACACAGGGTACCATGAAACAGTCTTGGTTGTTGTGTTCAGATTAATTTGATAAACACTCTGTAGAGAAATGAAAAGAAAGTGATAGATGTGATTGATTATGTATATTTAAAGTGTCGAACTAAAAAAAGCAATGAGCACGGGCACAGCACTCATGCTGGGCAAACACTTAACACATTATATTCTTGTGTATACTCTTACGTTTTCATAAGACTTCTGAAATCTTGTTGAACTCAATACTATACAAGGTAAACCTAGGTATAAATCACTTGGCTCCCATTAGTCGCTTCTTAAGAGTTCAGTTTGATTGGAAACAGATTACCCACACATACTTTTATATTGGTTTAAAAAAAAAAAAGAATAAAAACCACTTTCTTACCTCGTGGCAATTCTCTGAAAATTTCTCTCAGTTTCTCTGTCTTTGGCAACATCTGGCTTCACTCTGCACATCATTTCCCACTCCCGCTTTTTATCAAGCTGGGTTATAAATATTGTTGTGTGAAAAAACATTAGGCATTTTAAAATGTAAAATACTTTGATAGGATATTCTGTAAGATGACAGAGATGATAAATCATTTGGACTCAGTTTGGTTGAGTGTAAGTAAAACTTCTAAATGTTACTTTTATGGGGCTGGACAATAGGTACTGGGGTTAGTCACACTGTTACACAAGGATGCCAGTCACTCTCAGCCTCTCACTACAGAGGAGGTAAAAAGCCCTCATGAGTTCCCCTTGCAGAAAATCTTCTGGGTGACCAAAAATGATTAATGAAGTCTGGGAGGAAACTCAGCCGATCCCTTTTCAGCAAAGGAGTGGCCAACTCATAGAAATGGAGAGGATTGCTCAAAGAGGAATCCTTCTGCCAATCCCCCCACATCCACCAAATCGTATTCTTCATTACACAGTGCAGCACAGGAGTAAAAAAAATTAAACTCAAATATTCAGGACCTGCCAATAAAGGTGTGTCATGTTTTGGGACTACACAATTTAATGTTCTCCACTGAATAGACTATTATACAGTGCATTGTATTTTGTGATCAGCAATGTCACAGCAAGAATTTGGACCAAAGAGGGAGAACATTGTGTCCACTGGAAAAGAGCTGACCTAAAACATTTCAGTTTTCTTTTGAAGCTCACTGTTATAAAATCCAACCTAACTGTATTCTCTGCTATTATCATTATAATTACTAGTAAATAGTGTTTTTATTTCCACTATGATAGTGGAAGGTTACACTCCCCACCCTTATTTCAGGAACAAGCTATCAGCATTTTGTAAAGCAATTTAACTGTGTTCTAGTCACAGTGATCCTTACATTTAGTCTGTGTTATACAAAAACTCTTTCATGAAATTATGGAGTCCTTATCTTTATCATCCCAGGCAGACAACTATGAATGCATTAGTTTATGACCATGCTCTGGTCTTTGATCAAAAGAATTACCCTACTCTAACTTCCATCAGCATGGAATTAATAAAAGGCAGACTGTTTTCAAGTTTATGTAAGGGTGAACAAATCAGTTTACAGCCTTGCAGACCACCACTAATTTGCGGTACCCCACATATTTATTAGATAAAACCAGGTACTCAGCAGTTTGCAGTAACGGATTAGATTCCTTAATGCAGTGCTCTGTATTCAAAAGATAAGCTGCAGCCACCACAGTATGTCCCAAGCTAACTAAACTAGTAACTGGGTCATCCCATTAAAACAGTATTGTTAGGCCAAGACATGTAAAGTGTTTCTATTCTGTACTTTTAACACCAAGATAAATCAATTTTTATCACAATTCTTCATAGAAAAAGCGGCTAACCTACTTACTCAGCTGCACCATTTAGTCACCTGACAATTTCAAAACTGCATACAATTGGAGGCTTTTAAAATGTCCATAGACAGAACATGAAAAAATAGCCATTGGGAAAAAAGTAAACTGGCAGCAGGATTCCCTAGAACATGTAATCAAGTTCCATTCTGATTTACACCCTGATATGAAATGGTGTAAGTCATAGCAGAGTTTAGCCAAAGACAGCTTTTTTGACACCAGCTTCTATACTAAGACATTGAAACTTTGTTTATTTCTATTGGTAACACTCCAAAACACACTTCTGTCATATACGAAAAATAGGCTAAAACAGTGACCCAGAAGATGCTTTTCATCCCCACAATTAGAAATGAAAAGAGTCATTTAAAAACATAACCATGTAACTGCTAAAAATTCAGGTGGTTACATGTGCAGCACTATACAGCGAATCCTCCCGGAGAGTGGAGCCCACAGCCCCTACACTGCTCCCTCTCCCGGGGAAGCTTTGCTACATGCTCTACAATATATAACATACTGCAGAGCCCACAGCAAAGCTAGCTCCATGGCCACTCCTGAGGATCCAGTGTGTAATCCTAATAGAAACGGATAAGATGAGGCTTATCGGTTAACCATTTGCACGGTTGCATGTTTGCATCCCTACTCACAATGGCAAATACTTAATTCAATCACAATACTCCCATTGCCAAACACCAGACCTTATTTTGAATCCAAAACTTGTGTGGATAAAGAGACAGGCCTTCTATGTGTCAGCAGATTAAGGCTATTTCAGATCAGAGGAGGGAATGGATCCTGAAGGTGATAACTAGGTTGGGCAGCTGCAGAGGCAGAAAAATAGGAGAAAAACCAGAAGGGATGCAAACATGCTTGCTCACCCAAGGTCCAAATATGGCTCTGAGTTGAAGAGTTCTTATGGAGAACACTCTCTCAGCAGCTTCCTCATCTCTACCAGAGGGATCCAGCTCAGGAACCCACATTAAGTGCTGCTGTACTGCACAGTGATATCACGCTCTGTCTCTCTCACCTGCCTCTTTTTCTCTAGCTTCTCTTCTTTTATTTTTTCTTTTTCCTTCGCCAGTTCTTTACTTTTAACCAATATGGTGGATTTACTTTTGGGAATCTTTTTGTTAAGCACTTTGGCCATGGCATCTGCCCAACCCGCACTTGGGCCAGCTTGGGATTCGGCTTCATTTTCATCCACATTGCCGTGGGCCACCTCAACCTCATTGTCAGCTTCTACAGCTTCGCCCTCTGAAGAGAAACTGTCTTCTGGTAGCTCTGAACTCCACTCGGAACCTGATGAAAGAGAAAAAGATGTCAGATTCCCTGCTTCTAATAATATCTTACCACTACCAGAATTCCTCTCAAGCAGAAGTGTTACAAGAGTTCAGAACCATGCACCATTTCCTGTTACAACTAATTCCTTAAGAAGACAACCAAGGGAGCATACATCACTAAAATGAATTTATTACAAAGTACATTGTGTAAGCATTTGCTCCTCTGAGTGATGATTTAAGAAGTTGGGGTGGGAGGGAAGAGAAGAGAGCCATGGTAATTCATTATGAGATTAATGAACATTTTGATGATTAAAAGCAGCAGATTTCTGAGAAAAAGCTTTTCTGGTAAAATATTAAAACAGCAACACTGACACCTAGTGTTTAAATAAATAGGACCAGGCAGATGAAGTTAAAAGCTTATTCAGATTAGCGCACAAGCAGCATTAAAGCACAATTTTCTGGGCAGACAGAAGGTATCTGGAAGGTAGGTTCTGTGACTCTAGGATCCAAAACACTTGCTGAGACTTTGCCAGAACACTCAGCTCCTATGTCACAAAGAGATGCCTATGCCTCACCTGAGACACACGAGAAAACATCTACTTCTTTCTTTGTACCCAAGTAACACTGGCTTTTGAAAACAAACTGCAGCAATGTGTGTGGTTTTTTTTTTGGGGGGGGGGGGGGGGGGGGGGGGGGGGGGGGGGGGGAAGGAGAGGAGGTTTCCCAGAACAGAGTTGAAGCCTGTCCTGGGTACAAGGTGTGATCTTTCAAAGCATAGCTAACCAACCTCTTCACCTTTCGCACTGACTTTGGTAATACTGCTTCAAGCACTCTAGTTCTCATATCATGCTTGACTCCTCAGAGAAAGGTCTGCCTTGTGCTTAATGAAATGGTCTACAACTCAAGAAAGCTTGAACTAATTCCTCTCTTCCACAAACTTCTGAGTGACCTTGGGAAAGTCACTTAGGACCAGACACTTGTTGCTACCCAGCATGAGTAAGGGTAACACAATGAAGTTAGCGGGATTATTTGAGGAATACTTCTCTACGGAGTAAGGGTCTCTTTTCTGTGCCTCAGTTGTTCATTGTACAACTGAGACAGTATTATGCTATTGCACCGGGCCATTGTTTCATAGATTTATAGAGTTTAAGGCCAGGAGAAACAATTAATCATCTAGTCCAAGGATACACAAAATTAGGTTAGATTCAGTCTGTCTAATTTTTCTGCCGGCTTGCATTGCAGCAGGGCGTTCAGGCAGGCTGACTAACTTCCTCCCTACCATGACTCCACACCAGTCCAGGGAGTCAGCTGCAGTTGCCGTATCTATGCATGCCCTTTGAGGGGCAGAGGGCAGCAGGTCTCCGTGTGCGGCCTGGGCCCAGAAACACCACACCAGCAACTCAAATTGGCAGGTTTTCTTATATGTAAGCCCATGGCTTTTTGTTAAACTTGTTTAACATAAACCAATGGTCTCCAATCTTTTTACACCCAAGATCACTTTTTAAATGTCAGGGCAAGCCAAGATCTACCCCATCAAGACCCTCCACCTGCCCTCTCCATTCACCTCCTCTCCACCACTTGCTGTCCCCAGCCCTCACTCACTCTCTCTGGGTTGAGACAGGAGGTGCGGGCTCTGGGGTGGGAATGAAGGATTTGGGTGTGGGAAGAGGTGAGAGGTGTAAGTTCTGGGAGGGAATTTGGGTGCAGAAGGAGATGGAGAAGGGGGATGCTGGCTCAGGGAGGAGGCACCAGGCTGGAGAGTGTGGGGGCTGAACAAGCCACAGACTTGTGGCTATCGGGGTGCAGGAGTTTGGGTTGGGATGTATGAGGGGCTCAGGGCAGGGAGGTTGCGTGTATGGTGGGCTCATGGCACGGTTTGCAGTGTGTGGGTGGTGCAGGAGTGTTGTGGCACAAGACTGGGGATGTGGGTGGTGCAGGAGTTTGGGGATGTGAGGGACTCAGGGAAGGGGTTCAGGTGTAGAATGGGTTCAGGGTTGGCATGTGTGGGGGGTTGCAGGAGTGTTATGATGCTGCAGCTAGATGGGGGCTTGGCCCCAATTGGGGACTTGTTGGCCAAGTTTCATTTTTAAATAAAATATTAGGTCCAACACAAAATGGTTCAGCATTGTCTTTATAGCAGGGTGGGGAACCTCTTTTGGGTCAGGAGCCATTGAACCACAGAAAAAAATCCCTCGGGCCACAAAACTGAGATGCAAAACCCCAACCCCTCCAAAATCCCCCCCAAGCCTCACTGATGTGGCCCCAAATGAAACACCTCCCTCCCGTGGCCCTCCACCTCAGGTCAGATTAACTCTTCTGGGATTCCAGGATTATTGGATTTCATGGGGCCCCCCTAGGCTCTGAGCTGGGGCAAAAAATGAGGGATCCAGTGTGCAGAAGAGAGCTGCCAGTGAGTGGGATTGGGATGGGGGTGCAGAATCTGGATGCAAAGTAGGGTACAGGAGCAAGCTGGGGGTAGGTGTCTGGCCAGGAGAGAGGTTCAACTAAATTAGTTTTAAAATCCAACCTTTAATTAAACCTGCAAAAGCGGCGAGGGGTCCTGTGGCACCTTATAGACTAACCGAAGTGTTTGGAGCATAAGCTTTCGTGGGCAAAGACCCACTTCGTCAGATGCATCTGACGAAAGCTTATGCTCCAAACACTTCGGTTAGTCTATAAGGTGCCACAGGACCCCTCGCCGCTTTTGCAGATTCAGACTAACACGGCTACCCCTTTGATACTTAATTAAACCTGTGCAACTTACTCATGTAAACAAGACCTGTATTCTGAAGATCTCTTTACTAGCATTAGCTAAACTAGGATTATTTTTAATCTATAGATTGAGAAACTGAGGCACAGACATAAATGTTTTTATCACAGGTCAGATCGAGCAAGCAGTGCTAGCATGAGACACATTTGGGAGTCTTACATGCTGCCTTCGTGATACCAACTCTTGCAACCTGACCATGAATCTGGGGAGACCTAAGGAAAAGTTCCAGCTCCTGAATTCATGTGATTATGTCAGAATCTCAGCTTTCATTAAAAAAAAAATCTTCCAGGCTTCCTGGTTATGAAGAAAAGCTTGAGAACACCATCCAAGCATACCCTAAAGGCTCAGAAACCAGAACAAAATGAACTCAAAATTAATATTTTTTTAATCTTCAGATAATTTTGACCTTGTGGTTGGCAACAGTGCTATAGACTTTAAAAAGCACTAGTTTTCGAAGAGCAAAATCAAAGTAGAGGCGTCAAGCTGATTGTGAAGTCAGGAAAAAATAAAGCCAACAATGAATCCATCCTTGCAGCTTTCTATTTGTATTTTAATTTACAGCTGTCTAAAAGTTAAGGATTTAAAATGGTTAACCATTTTAACTTAGGGCCTGCGGCCGAGCCCCACTACAGCCACACAGTCCCACAATAACCATGAGGGGCAGTGGCCACAAGTTCGCACTGACCAGCTGAGTGGGGCTGGAGGTGGGTGGGACTCGAACTCATGATCCTCATGCTTACCGGTATGCTTATCAATTAACATACCTAAGAGTCATAACTCCAAATACTCCACCTTGTTTAGTTTGAGAACAAAGTTTATCTTCTGACAAAAACTATTTCCACTGCAACAGAGACATACAAAGCAGCACTGAGCTTGAGTTTTGATGCAACATTTGGAAAGGACAAAGAGCTCAGGGTTTCCCCAAAACTATCATAGGTATACATGAGCTTGATGTTTTGAAGTCAATGATTGAACAATTTTAAAATTGGTTGCACATGAACCAATAAAGTTTGGAAACTGCTGATTTAGTAATTTTTCCCTTTCCTCCCAATCCTGAAATTCTTGGTCTACACTTAAAATATTGTCGGCAAAGTATACTATTCAGCAATGTGAAAAAACCCACATTCTTGACCAACACAGCTCTGTGCCAACAAAATCCACGGCATAGATGCAGCCGTGCGAATGGATGAGTTGTTCTGTCAACATAGCTCAAGTCTTTCTAGGAAAACTCCTTCAGCATCTTCATAGCATCGGTATAACACCACATTTTGCTACAAACATGTAAATTGCCAAAGGGAACAGTATAGCTAAAAATCATATTTGGTACCATGGAAGTCTGATTGAAGTTTCTTCTTCAGATAGTTTAGAGATGTTCCTATTGCCAACAGCAGTAACAAGAAAGGTGAGTACTATTTACCAGGCAAGTAACACAACAAAAATATTCAACCACTGCCATATATTATTGCGTGCATCTTGAAACATCTCTTGAAAGTGCAAGATAAAGCATAGGTAAAACAGACTAAATCAAACTGGAGAGCTTAGCTTTAGCAATTGAATTCTATTGAGAGAAGTACTTGGGGCTCTATCTTGAACTACAAGAAGTATATCCTGGCATTTCAGAAGCAGGGTAGTAATACCTTTACCAAATATGCACAGACAACCCTGTACCATGGGGGGAGGGAAATGAGCTCCCCACCCCATAACAAACTCCATATTAAACACCAATGTTCCTGCAGCTCCACAAGGGCTATTTCTCACAAGAAAATGAGTCACTAATCTCCCACAGGTGGTCTTCCATGAGCCTTGGACTCAGGCTATGACAGGCCTTCTCTGCCACAGGCCAAGACTATCCCTAATCCTTAGGGGACCCTCTTGGGAGGATTAATGACTGTTACTTCACAAGGAGATGCACAACTCCCCCGCCCATCAATTACTACCTGCCTTCCTCCTGTGCACTATACTGGTGTCTTTTCCTGCCACTCCCTCTAAGCATCAGGGAGACCCAAACTTAAGGATGTGATAATGTACACATTTCAGTGGTTAGACGCGGAGCCTGGCCGTTACTCTCATACACAAGTGCCCCGTTCTTCCCTCGCATCAGCGAGGGAGCAGCGCGGAGACGTTGCAGGCAGGAGCCGCCCCCAGCGCTGTTGTCTCTGGAAGCAACGCGGGGACAGCAGTGACGTTTACGGAGAAACCGGCATTATAACACCCCTACCCAACGCAGAGAACTTTAGCGGGCGCTGGGGCCTGGGCGGAGCGGGGAAGGAGAACACGGCGCGGTTCTGGGAAGACCAGAGCGCGGGAAGGTTGAGGGGCGGGCAGGGACAGAGGCTTGGAAACGCGGGAAGGAGGCGGCCCGCAGAATGGAAGTGCCGGAGTGTGGCCGGTGACACCGAGAATTGGTTTGGGGAGAAGACACGGACGGGTTTGCCGCGGAACCCGTGGGCTGCAAACGCCCCGGCCGGGCTCGGGGGGCGTCTCACACCAGGCCGCTGCGAAACCCAGAAGCTACGCCAGGGGCTCTATGCGCTGTGGAAGGGCATCGCTACCTCGCCCAGCCCGTGCCCTCCGCCCCTTACCGCTCTCCTCTGCCGAGTCCGCGGCGACGCCGCCGACCTCACGTGGGCCTTCCATGGCGGCCGCCATCTTGATTGCAGCGTGTATCCGCTAATCCCGCCCGGGCAGCCCCGCTGCCGCTGTGAACACGAGTTCCGCGGCCCCACGTCCTGAAGCGGCCATCGCGGGGAGGAGCTGGGATTGCAACTGCCGCGGGGGGACGCAATCAAGGGCACACCCCATCCCTCGCTGCAGCCGTGGCCTCGGCCTGAGCCCGGCGTGGGGGGCGGGGTCCGCGTCTTCGAGCGGGCGCGCGAGTGGGGGGCGGTGTGTGAGGCGGGAGCAGGGGGAGGCGCCCG
>CM057847.1:44224773-44244746 GCA_030068395.1 Apalone spinifera
GCTTCATTTGCAACTTCAAATGCTTACATTAGCCTCCCTAGTTCGAACTAGGGGCTAGTGTAGACATACCCTGTGAGGGTGGTGACACACATGAAACCCTAATGGAACCGCTACAGAAGCCCTTTTGCCTATAAAATAGGAAGTTGCTGTAGGCCCTTAATAGAAATCCATTGCATGTAGCTATGTAATGAAATTTCTCCTTTTTTTTATTTGCATGTGTTAGCTTTTTTATTGCAAAAAGGGCTCTAAATCATACTTTAGAAATGAATATTGCACTCTGTGTGAGTGCATGTGCAAAGGAAGCTATCAATAATGTTAGTTATGAAAACCTGATCATAAGTGTTTTTAGTCCATTAACCATTCAGTTTTATTTATGTCCTCTTTCAGGATGGATTTGAAGCCAGAATGAAAAAGATGAAGTTTGGAAAAAGAGCAACATATGAGGTTATAAAACACTGTCACATTCTTTATGTTACAGAATCCTTAAAAAAAAAAAAACCCAACTCTGTCTGGCAATAACTTTCTGGAGAAAAAGTGAGTACTTTCCAACTATTGTTTTGCCATTATTAAATTAAAATGCCTTTAAGAAACAAACTCAGACAAATCAATGTAATCTGCTAATCACATACTCTGTGAATGCCTATAATACATTATGCTTTTAACAGCTATTAAAAATAAAAGTAACCCTTCTGGCAGATGCAGCTGACAGCATCCAGGGCTGGTTCAATATCTAGGGATTCCCATTCAATGACACAATGCTGAATCGGCTCTAGACCCCACCCTTTTCTCTTCCCTCCCCTCCCCCCAGTAACCTGGAAAAATTGCACACCACTCCTGGGTGCCTCGGAGAGGCCACATTTCCCCACTTTCACATACAGAGTCTGAGAGTAGCAACAAAACTTTTAATTAAAGGAGAGAAGTCACTCAACATTAATTAGGGAAAATGCTGCAAGCAGGATTCATAAATCTAAAACTGTGACCAGAACACTCTCCCTTCATGTACCTGAGGCAGTCTTCTGCCTCATACTCTTCAGTTCTGCAACCTAACGTTCTTCTAGTGTGTCCTCCTCTGCGCCCTCACCAGATTCCATTCACAGTGGTTATCCATGGTCAGTCAGGACCCAGGGTTTAGAAGTGTATCTGCAGGAGTTCACCTCCCCCACGGGAAGAGGACACCTGGATTGCTCTACCCCGCCACTTGCTCTGGCTGATCACCCCGCCAGCTCTGAGCACTTGCTCTGGCTGATCACCCCGCCAGCTCTGAGCACTTGCTCTGGCTGATTACCCCGCCAGCCACTGCTCCTTGCCGCCCTGCCAGCCACTGCGCTCACTGCCTGGCCACCCTGGCAGTTGTTGCTGCCATATTCGCAGGCTGCCCATCAGCCACTTGGTGCTATGGCCTCTGTAGGTCTCTTTGTCCTGGCCTACGTTAGGGAGTTATTTTGAAATAACAAGCAGAGTGTCCACACTACCAAGCCTGTGATTTTGAAATAACGGGCTGCTTATTTTGAAATCCATATTGATGCTTTCCTTGAGGAATAAGCTTATTTTGAAATAGTTATTTCGAGAGTTATTATTTCAAATTTAGTTATTTCAAAATAATTTGCTGGGGGTAGACATTCCCTTTGTGATGTTTAGTTCTCAGCAGGCAGGGAGAACTAAACATCCTTTCTTATTCTCAAGGAGTTAACTCCTTCAAAAGTTATTTCCGCTCTTATTGAGTACTTAAAAATTTCCTAATGAAGCTGATTTCACTCTTACTTTTGAAGAGAAGAGAGGAACAGGTTAAATCAAACCGAGGACGATTAGGGAGAGTCCACATCTCCTGGCTGGGACACCTGTCCCCACCCCTTTTACTTTCACAGAGGTTCACATTTGACAGATATAGTGCTTCCTTTTTTTTTTTAATAAAATGATTAAATGTTAGAGCTACCCAAAACCTGGAACCTTTTATTCAAAACCTGCAACCAACTCAGAGTTCATGGCAGCATGGTGTAGTGGAAATGCGGAAGTCGATTGTGATATCGAGGAGATTAGGTAGTATACAACAAATGTTCCGTTTTAAGCCTGAATCTCCTTTTAGGCATGGATGCTTTAGGCAGCCATTTATGCTGTTTCCTTCTCATTATTTTCTTATTCTCAAGGAGTTAACTGCTTGCTTAAGATGGTACAGTTTAGGAATGCAGTGTTTACTTTTAACAAGCTCTGAGACCCATTTCAAGGCTAGCCACCTGGTCCGGGAGTAAGGGAGTGTCTGGAAAGATCACATAGCTATCTATGTTGAATGTTTACCACCTGCTAAAGCTAATTATTTTGCCTGGAAAAATATTCGATGTATTAGCAATTTTTCCAGGTTCTCCAAACAATCGGTATGAGTAATGTAGATCTGATAGTATATAAGTGCTGAGGATATTTCTAACATTGGAACCTCGGCGTAGTCCGAAGCCATGAGAGGTGCTACGTACCGGCCACTGGGGTCCGTCCGCTGTCCTTCTTCAGAGGGTTCCTGACAGCAGAAGGGATATAAGCATTGCATTTTATTCTGAGATTTGCTTAGGCTTAATAAGCATTGTACTGTAGTCTGATATTAAGCTTTGGACTTTACTCTGCTATGAAGCATTGTATTTTACTCTGATAGTAAGCATTGTACTTTACCTGGATATTTGCTTAATAAAACCTTTAAACCTTCACCCAATTTGTGTGCTTATTGCCTCCGAATCCTTTAAGGAAAGAACCATTGCCTCTTGGCAACACATATGGGTTATGATAAAAGTAGACCTAGATCCAAAGCACCCTTAGATGTGATTTTGCAAATCAATGTACTGATTAGCAAAGATCTGCAAGGCTATAGTGTGAGTTTTGAGAAAGTAGAAAATGAATTATAGACAGTACAATGCTGGTTTTACAGCAGTAAAAATCAACTAAGAATTTCTGCAAAAAGCAGAATCACCCTGTGTTTCCCTCCTCTCTAGAATGTAACAGGAATGCAGTCTGTGCACGATCTATGAATATGAAACTGCTTCGATATCTGATAAATGAAATATAATTTATGCAGTTAAATGTAAAAGAAGAAAATGTTTCCTATGACTTTCCTAGAGTATAGTTATTGTCTGCTCCTGATATTTCTGATGTATGTTTACTATTTTAATTCATCCCTGAAGGTATCACTTGAGCCTGTTGTATTTGGAAGTTGTGAGGCTGGGATTTGACATGTCAGCACAGGGGGTGCTCTCGATTCATCACTGCTGACAAAGGTAGCAGTGGCTGTGGCAGCTTTTTCTAGAAGCTGTTGTTCGTAATTCACAAAGCCTAAGGAAAAGTGGTGAGGAAATTAGGGCACTTGGAAAGTAGTGGCTATTTTTTAAACATATTAAAATGCACATGTCATCAGCTCTGCTGTATGTAATACAAATCACTTAGCATTAGAAAGATGGGCATTTTTCTCTAATTTATATAAAAATAAAAATATCATCTTGAGATACTTTTGCAGCTAAATGTTTTTTGATTGGGTACAGCTGAAAAGCTCAGATGCTTTTTATGTGATGACCAGACCTCTAACCTGAGATTTAATTTCAATGGGAGACAATGTGGATGCAAAATTTTTAAAGCATAGTTTAGATTAAATTAATGTCAGGGCAAGTTCTTTGAGTCACCTAGTCCTTCTCTGTGGAATCATTTCTAATTGAATGTTAAGATCAAAGTTTAAGTTTATAAGAAAGAAAAACAAGCGCAGATAAATAGTTATTATCTGACATCCTTATGAAAATTCACGACCTGCAGCTTTATCAGGGACCTTTTAAGAATTCTAATTGTGAAGTATGCATAACTATTAAATGGCTAGAACACTTCAGTCTCTTGATAAGAAGCGAGTTAAATAATTGTCCTGTTTAACTTGTGCTTGTTAACCTTTAAGGTCAACTAGTTTGAACATACGTTTAATGAAATCCTGGAGCCAGAATTTATGATACTGCTGCTGAATGTTAAATTGGACAATTTACATAAGCAGGACATTAACCTTCTGAGCACTAAATAGCATTTTAGCACTTAGCCGCTGGGGACAATAAGGGACATGTTCTATATATTTGTGATTAGCTTGCCTGGAAACTCTCATGATGACCAATTGGCCTACCAAGTTTAGCAGCATAATTAAATGAATGGACTCAGCCTAAGTAAATTATCAGTGCTGTGTACAGTATATCATTATAGTCCTAAGGAAAAAAAGAAATGAATAATTTAATATTACATTACTAATTTATCAATGCTAAGTGACTGCAAGGAGGCTCTTTGTAATTCGTTGCTTTAAATTTGATATTTGATTTACTGCCGGTGTGATTAAACTTGAACCTACTTCATTTCTTTATCAGAAATTTATGGTAACAGTCGACTTTTTTCCTCGGGGTAATGGATGTATTTTTCGTTTTCTTCTGCTTTGATGATAATAGCAAATACAAAGTATTATGAATTGCCAAACTTGTAATTAAGCAATTTGTCACAAGGCGTGTGTGTCATCTTTTGGCAGGCAGATCTTGGGGAAGGGAAGGGCAGCAGCCTTAGAACTGTCAGCCTTCCAAGCGGGTACAACAGGACAATGGTAGTTTAGGGTAGTTTTCCTCTTGGATCTGAAAGATGGAACTTCATATCCTGCTTCCCTACTTGAATATGCTCCGAGTATAAGGGAATGTAAAATGTTAGAGGAGCGCGCTATAGATCTGAAAGGAGAATATTGGTTTTAACTATTATTATTTATACTGCCCCAATCAGGATTGGGACCCTAGTGTGTCAGGTGTTGAACAAACACATACATACAGATACCAGTCCTTGCTCTAAACCTCTTATAGTATTAAAAAAAATAACGACAGCAGATAAGAAGTGGGGTAAAAGCACACATACAAAGTGATCAGGGTGACAGCAGGCATATGCTAGAACCCCTGTGTCCATGCTGTTTTTCACAGTTCTTTTTATTTATTTTTCAAACCTCATTTTAGGTTTGTTTTTTGAGAGGTCTGCCAGGGTTGCATTCGGGCAGATGGAGTGAGTGTGGAGTAATAGTGGCATGGGAAAAGGAAGAAAGAAATGGAAAGGGAGAGGAGCACGAAAGGAAAGGAAAAAGTTCAGGAAAGAGGAGGCACATAATAGGTAGGTAGTGTGAGGCTAGGAACGGATAGGTTGCTGCTGCGGTAGAAGAGGGTGGGGTGAAGGGTGACCTGCCATCAATAGCAAGACAGGAAAAGAGAAAACCCAACACTCTGATGTCCAGCTACAGAACTGAGTGATGACACCGTCAGGAGACTGTGAAGGTTTCCTGGCTGCTGCTATATTTTCCCATGTGGAGAAGACAAAGGAAGGTGCATGAGGCCCGGTGCCAGCCAGGTGCCCCTCTGACTCTGGTGAGGTGGCAGAGGGCTGGAATGCCTAGTGTTCACTGAGCGGTAGCTGTACTGAGGGAGGCACAGTCCCCCTAAATGCTGCTCTTGTTCCTCATACATAGGCATGAATGGAAGCTGTGTGTGTGTGGGGGGGAGGCGAGTTCTGAATTAAGTCACAGCTGTCACTGCCCCAAGTGCAAGAGAGGAAATCTTATCTGCTGATTAATGTGCTGTTGGGTTGGACGTAACATTATTACAGCCAGTCCGATTCAGAACACACTACATGGCACCACTGCACTCACTGTTCCCTGCATCCTCTTTAATTCAGGTGAGAAGGCCACCCACCACTATTGGTCCAATTGCAGATTACCCCAGTAATTTAAACTGGCTCCTGAAACTCTAACATCTTTTCATTTTGTGGAGTAGATCAGATTCCAGTTTCCAGATCTAAATCTGCACTTACATATTAGTTCTAGATCAGGTCTCACCTATTCAGAGGTAGCAAAAATTTAATGCGAACAACTATTCTTAAAATATTTCTGTCATTTTGGTTTGGATTTTGGCAGAACATTTCTCAAGATTTTGGTGTAATTAACTACAGACCTTAAACCTAATTCAGTTTCAAATCCTGCCTTAGCCCAAGACAGATCCAAGTATAACAGTCTTGGCTTAACCTCAGAAGCTGCCATATTCTATAATGGATCAAAGCCAAGACTAGATAACTCATTTGAAGCACAATGATATACAAAAAATTATACCAACTCTCAAAACAATATGGCACATGGTACAATAGACAAGCATGTAGGTTTGTAAAATCTATTCAATCTGGATCCAGAGCAATGTATAATTTTGTGAATGCATTAATACATATGCAGCATAAAAACACAGAATTCAATCCTGCCCTTTAAACATTCATATTGCATATGGGTTTTTAAAAATTACATTAACATAATTACAACATTTAGGAAAGGTGATGATTATAAAACTTGCAAAAAACAACATGAAAATTCGTTTTCAGAACATTATACTTACTTTGGCAATTTTATTTGCCGATTTAAATCCTTTCCTAGCTGGCTGAACCCTGTGAATATTGTCAGTCTGTTTTATTGAAGACAGGTAAGATGACTACAAATTAACTTATTAATATGGTCACTCCTGTTTTTTGAAGATCAATGAAGGTATCATCAGGCAGCTGCAGATATTGACAGAAATGAACTTGAGTAATTTTCAGAACTGTGCCTTAACTAAAACATAGCAGATCCCTTGATTACCAATTGGCTTCAGGAGTGTCAGACAGGTACAGTGGTTAGGGTACAGACTAAGATGGGGTGACTTGCACTCAAGTCCCTGCTCCAGCTAGGCGACTTTGGGCAAATCATTTAGCCTCTGGAAGCTTCATTTCTGCCATATATACAAAGGAGATAATAGAGTTCCCCTACTATGCAGGAAGATCAGGAGGATAAATTAATTAAAGATTTTAAGATGTTAGTAAATAAAGATAATACCATGTGATCAGGTAATTAGCTTCCTTGTATAAGTACAGAGTTCTCTGTTCAGTGCAAAATAAACAGGTTTGCATCTAAGCAAAAGAAAAAAACCAGAAGAGCTAGGAAGTCATGCACCAGCCTTTCTTAGCCCAAGAGACACAAGCTGTTCAAAAAGATACATTATCATCAGTGCATGGATCTATTTTTCTACTGTGCTGTTATGGCAGTAGTGCATCAGTGCTTTCAATCAGCCATCACTGGGATTACAAGGTGCAGGGGTCTTCAGAAACCCTTTGGAATGAGCTGTTCTATCTATTACAGCTTTCTTTCCCCTTCCCTTTTCATTCGAGGTTATTCCCCATCTGAAACACTTCTCGGTACATTTGGAAAACAATTTTACCCACGCACTGAATTTCAATATGTGAAAATGCTTGGCTTCCTGACACCTGCCATAGAGGAACGCCCACCCATACCCACGATAAGAAGTGTCTCAAAAGTCACCTTAGAGGAGAAAACTAATTAGGTGAGTGACAGTGATTTTGTTACTGTCTTCTGTGGTGCCAGAAGGTCAGCTACTTTCCACATGAAGGAAATTGACCCTGTGATATACTGAGCACCCAATGTCTCCAGAGCACTCAGCACTTCTGACTTCCTTGTTACACTGGGATCCCAAGGTCCACAGGCCTCCTTCTCAAAGGAAGGGAACTAGGCCTCTGTGTTGGGGGTGGGGGCAGGAATGGAGAAGGAAGAACAATGGGCAGAAAGACAAGGAGATGGTACATAACATCTCTTCTTTTGACTCGCCAAACACTAAACATACAGGCTATGTCTACACTACACTGATCTATGGGAAAAAGGTATGCAAATTGCACTTTGCAATTTGCATACTTTTTTCTGATCGTTTTTTCAGAAGAGGCTTTTCCGAAATTTGGCCTGTCTACACTGGGCCAAATATCGGAAAAGCCTCCTCTTTCTGAAGAGCCCTTCTTCCTCATGGGAGGAGGAAGACAGGGCTTCCAAAAGAGCATGTCTGCTCTTCTGTTAAAAAAAACAAAACAAAAACCAGAAGAGCAGATGCATTCCCTGGACGCGGTGGAGTTTTTCCGGGATACCTCTGGTATCCCGGAAAAATGCCGTAGTGTAGACATAGCCACAGTTGCACCAGTAGCCCTCCTCTCTTTCAACACACCCATTGTTCATCAATCCAGACCAGTGAAAGAGCAGGGCAGGGCCATCGGTGAGTTTTGCTAGGACAACCTACATTTATAAGCATTATCTATGGCTCCCTCTACTCCTTTAGTAGCAAAAAACCCAAGCTAATCATGGCTGACTTTTAAAAAGACTCAAAAAATATATCTCCAAATCTCACCAACTTTACTCATGCTGCGTTCTCACCTCCCTCCCTTCTATCCACATTGTCTCTCTGCAGTAGTTAGCCTAGGAGATAGTCAGCTGCATACCCATTTTCAGAGATGGTTGAAATCATTCTGGTAAAGCGAGTCCATCCTACCTCCCTAACTTACTCCCAAACCTTTTTCTCATTCCATCCATTCATTCCTACCACAGGGGAAGGCTTATCTTTTAGCTGGTTAGTCTCCTCTTCCTGCAGTGCAAGCTCTGAGCAGGACAGCAGTATTGCTAACAGACTGCTTCTTCCATCAGTGCACACCCCAGAATCAGAGTGAAATGTGATGCCTGAGCCTTTCAGTACCTGCCTTAAGCTATGCACACATGTTGAAAAGTTTCTAGTAGATAATTTTCAAAGTCACAGAACATCTTTTACTTGAGTGCAATCTTTAGTTGAATGTATTATAGTGAGAGATCTTTCATCACACCTTCAGAATTGCCTACATTAATTTGCAGGTTAAGTTGCCCCTGCATGAAGTTGCAAGTTTGACGTTATCATTACATTTGCCCCTGAATTCATGAAAGTGTTTTCAATTTTCTAGCAATATTTAGTGTGCCAATCTATAATTATACCACTAGTGTCTTAAAAGTCTATACTAGTCTGTGATTCAATGTGCTAAATCAGATAGACAACAGAAAGCAAGAAATATAAATGGAAAGAAAGAAAATTGCTTGGAAGTCTTATCAGATAGCATGAATTCTGTCTATCTTTCTTGTTTCCCCCAGACAAATGTATTCAGTTTAGTAAAAGGTTACATTATTGCTTGTCAACATCTATACTGAAATATATACAGGCATACATTATCTAGACTTTTAATGCAATCCCAAAAAGCTTTTAAAAAGAAAGAGTCAATGCAGCCATCTGTTTGAAGTTATTTAAGAATTCTGTCCACTTTACTGTAGCTAGAAGAGATCCTCTCACAAAACAAGCTTTCTCTTATAAGAAAAAAGAGAGAGAAATTTCTCTGACATGTTTTCCACTCAGGCATTCTTAAATATAATCCCTTCTGTTGCTTTGGTAAGTCAATCATGCTAACAGGTACCACTTATTCCATGACTGCCTAGGGCTAAGTAGAGCAAGTGACAAAAACACTTTCAGGTTGTCATGTGTTAATGTAAAATGCCCCCAGACCCCACCACTTATTCATCTTCATCTAGTTGACTAATGCTTTTCCCATGTTGTTACATGTTGGTAAATTAAAGAAATCTTCCAGACAGTTCTGTCAACAGTTTACGGAAATGAACCTCATTAGCGAAGTTGAACTGTCACATGAGTGTAATTTAATCTTATTGAATTATCACTCAAAAATGCTTGACTATCAGGCCTTTCTATACTGGAAAACAAGGTTTTCTATTAATATAGTCACATCTTCAGTTGATTAGAAGTGAAATATACACACCTTGAAAAAAATAGAGATTGTCTTTTTATATGTTTATAGTAAAGATTTCTAAGAACTCTGGAATTGTGTTTTATATTTCAGTGTGTAACGTAAGGCCATGCGCATCTCTACTGGACATTTGTTTTTCAGATCAAACCAGAGAGTTGGAAAGCTGGCTACTACCATTAAGACTGAATATTTTCCCTCACCTAAATAGCAGATTACAAAATTTTATAGTTGAAAAGTTAAGGAAAAAGAAGAGGAAAATATAGCAAGAAATTCACAGCACTGGAACTGAATGTAATATATGTACTATTACATTTGGGAAGCCCCCAAAGGTATTGCTCTGTATAGAGGAGATAGAAGCAGGGCTGAATAAAGTCAAGAATGGTAGAACAGCTGTTGGAAATGAGAAACCATTGATATGACCAAGGCAGCTGGAAATACTGGTGTAAAACAGCTTCATAGATTAGTAAGTGTTTGCTGGGATCAAGCGAGGCTACCGGGTGACTGTTTGGAAGGTTAAAGGTGATGCAAATTATCCAAACACTTACGAGGGCATCACCCTCTTAAGTCAGCCTTTCATGATACTTGAGACAGTTTTGGAAGCAAGGTTGAGGAGCAAGATGGAGGAAAATATAGGAGAGAAATAACATGACTTTAGATACAATATCTTCAATGACACAAAAGTTTGAAAGAAGAATAAATTGGAAGGCATAACTACTATTTCGCTTTTCTTGAGCTTGACAAAACCATATAATTTGGTTCATGGAAGCTGGTGTTTGGAGTATTGAGATGCATGAGAGAGGGACTTAAAGAAGTGGGGATGATTGAGGAGTTATATTGAGGGCAAGAATGAAGCCAGTAACAATACATGGAATGTTGGAGAGTTTTGAATTGAGCATGGCACTGACATAAGACTACACGCTCAGCCAGTTCTCTCCATTACAGTTATGGAGTTAATTAGCAGAAAAAAACCCAAGATTGTGAAGACAGAGAGAAAATTAACATATGCTCATTATCTGGCCCTTTTAGCTGGCATCAAGGAAGAGCTGGTAAATGTGGTATCCGAGTGGATTTTTAAATTCAAAGACTATAGTTTGACGGTAAACACAAAGAAATCAGAAGTTACTCATGCAGGAAAGGTGGAAGAAGAATAGCTGTTGATTTAAGATTCAGGAAAGAAGCTGAATTGGGAAAAATAATTTGTGTATTTGGGAAGTGCTCTTAGTGCCATCAGAGAGACCGGTAGAACTAAAAAAGGACCCTGTGTGCAAGTGTGGCAGTGAAAATTATGGCAGGAATACGGTGAAACTGGCAATTAAATAACAAACTGAAAGAAAAACACACCCATATTCTCCATGTGTTTGTCCCTGCCTGTTGAATGGTTTGGAAATGGTGGGTCTTACAGAGATGGAAGAGAAAGACAAAACAGAAAATAATACACTAAGGAGAACGGCGGACAAGCGGAGGGTGGCGGAGTGTGCATGGAAGAATTTAGGAGGAATGTAGCGGGTAGGATTCACCACTGCAATGCCTCCTGCCAGTGAGTCTGGTATTTAGTTCAGTCTGTCAGGAGGGTGCCCTCTCCTGGCCTTGTCTCATCTATTGTCCACTCAGCTCTCCTGGCTCTACTGTGTGTCTCTGGGCCTGCATCGCACCCTGGATCTCAGTGTCCTCTTCAGGACACTGCCCACCAGCAGTGCCCCCCACTCCCTTCTTCTCCTTCTGGGGGTGTATCAGCAGTCTGTCTGCACCTGCCTTCATGGCCAACAGCATCCTGAAGTCCAGCCCCTTCCCTTGGGGCAAGCCTCAGTCCATGTCAGCCACACTTCTCGATGGCAAGGTGGATGTAATGGGGGGGACGGGAAGGGAAGGAATCCAGGCCTGCCCACTACTCTGGGTCCTGACTCAGGGATTTTTTAGTGTCAGCCCAAGACTTTCCTCCTTCACTCCCCTCCACTGCCTGCATTCCCTGGGCCAGTTCCCCATAGCCCTGCACCTTCTCTGCCCCTTTTATCAGAAGACACAAACTGGCAGGGTTCAGGCTGGAGCTTTCCCTCTGCTGCTCCCCTGTACCTGACCAGCACTGCTCTGTCCAAGGTACTGCAGCTTCCTTCCCCAACTGGGACTCAGGTCCTTCTTTCCTAGTCAGCTCCTCTCTCCTACCCCCTACCCTATTGATAGGGCCCAGCTTGGCCCTGATTGAGTGGGATTGTGCAGGCTCCCCTCAGCCTGCTTTTAACTCTTTTGTTGCCAGAGTGGGGCAGCCACCCCACATACAGGGAAAGATGGGCTTCAGGCTATCCATGATAGATAGGCTGGACAGTGCACAGCTGAGGTGGCCCAGAGATGTGATGAGAATGGGAGAAGAATGATCAGCAAAGAAAACATGGGCGGAAGAGAATAGCAAGAAAGCACATGGAAGACTGAGGTACAATGGGAAGACTCTATCAAAAGAAGTTTGAAGGGAAATGGAGCAGAACTCTCAGACCTATAGACCTGTGAGATAGCCTGGAAGGAGTGGCAAAAAACAACGAGCACCTTCAACCCATGTAAATGGGGAAAGGAGTCAAGAAAGAGGGAAAAGAGAAGATCATATACCAATACATCATATGCATTTTGGGTCTGGTCCTGCTCTGTGAAAAGGGCATTGGGAGCATTGGACCCTTAAATAGTAAGGACTCTGTTCTAGATTATCCGACCTTCACATGTCCTGCTCCATGAAAGCTAGGGTCTGGTCCTGTAAGGTGCTGAGACCTCCTATGAAATGCTGAGTGCTCAACTGCCCCTGAAGCCACAGAATGAGGCCATTTGATACACATTGGGGTGGGGGGCAGGAAGGGAGCATGATGGGCCAATGTAGCGTAATGGTGTATTGAGGTGCATACTTCACATATCTGTCTATTGTAACAAATAGGGGTGGGGTGATGAAGATGGAACAGCTCTCTGGAACATGGAAAAAGAGGGCTTCCTGCAACAGGAGAGTAAAATGTTACTTTCTTTGATCCAGTTTGCCATTGAGGGTCATCTCAAGAGCTTAGGGACAGCCCTGTCTAGGTCTCTCTGCTGCTGGCACGGCTTGCTTGACACATTTAATAAGATTTTACGATTTTAGGCATTGTAAACTATAGTTGCTTCCATGGACCTCTTAGATCTTCCTCCTCCTCCCTTCAATATACCTGTCAAGTTTCACAGGATATGTTTTAAATTCCAGAGGGGAGAATGCTGACTTTGCACAGCGGGAATGAAAGAGTCACAAAGCATTACATTTTCATATAAATTACAAGACAGGCCTGGCTGCTGTAGTTGAGTGGAAACTGGGGAACAGCAAGTATGGAAAGAAACTAGGAATCTGTAGTTTGTCTAGGAATTTTGTGTATATCTTACAGAGAAAAGAATGTGATATTTTCTGTGTTTTACAATGTAGACGTTGCAAGACAAGAGTTGTTCACTGAAAATGAATTTTATACATATCTCACAAAACTCTTGAAAACTTCATGTATGTCATACTTAACCACTTCTGCATATTCAGCTCCAGCTGTTGTTGATGGAATCTTTGTATACAAACCAGCTGCAGGATACACACTCTTCAGGGATGAGGATTTTGGGGGATTTAATTTAATTTAATTTTTTCATTCAAAACATTTACATATGTAATTTGTTCTTCAATGAGCAGAACAAGGTCCTCTTTCATTAGGCATTTAACATGCTCTTATGTAAAACTGGCTGGTATAGGTAAAGCATCATTTAGGAAAAAGTGTTGCTACATTTTGTGGGTTACAGAATGCCATACATAGTGACAGTAAGAATATATAATTGATGCAGAAGGACTTCCTCTTCAGAATTATTGTGTTAAGGTAGAAGGGATATTTAGCCATGTGTCTTAATACCCTGCTTTGATAGAACACTAATCAGTTGCCTGCCAACCTAAGCTGATACTGCCACTAATGCATCTTCTCATTAAGATGCAACATTATATGGGAAAATAATATGCTTGTCCTTTGTCCCAGTTGTCCATGTGTCAATACAGCTTTGATCACAGATAACAATATTGAAAAACAGATACTTTGTGAAAACTTCCCTGACAGCTCCTGCCAGGCAAAGAGACCCTGGAAGATTCCTGTAGTGGCCTAGGTTGAAGATCTACACCAAGAGATTACCCCCTTTCCTGGCAATCCTGTCAAACCAGATTATATGGGAGAAGGAATAGGTAGTAGATTTACAACAAACAAAAGCAAGTTTTGCTTCATGCAGTGCACAGTAACCTGTGGAACTCCTTGCCAGAGAATGCTGGAAACATCAAGACTTTAACAGGGTTCAAAAAAGAACTAGATAAATTCATGGAAGATAGGTCCATTAGTGACTATTAGCCGGCATATGTAGGAATGCTGTCTTTAGCCTCTGTTTTGAGAAGCTGGGAATGGGTGAAAGGGGAGAGATCACTGTTCTGCCTTTGGGGCACCTGGCATTGGCCACTGTTGGAAGACAGGATTCTGGTCTTGATAGACATTTGGTGTGACCCAGAATGGCCATTCTTATGTTCTTATGGAATTGCTAAATGAATATCTGTGTGCTGAAAGCTGGGCCTTGAGTCACAGCATATGCACTGATTAGAAGAATGAACATCCAAATAAATTGTGTAGATTTTGACTTTCAAAGTCTCTGGGAGATTGATACAGGTGTACTTCTTACAGGTATCCAATTCTTCATCAAACTTGGCAATTTGGTGTTAGTTCCTTATACCACAGGAACAGTGCCTACTCATGAGTTCTGGATGGAAGATACGTTTCATATTTATAGTCTTACCGAAGTCATGGTCTGTTTTAGTCAATAGGATTTTAAGAATAATAAATGTCATAATTTCAGCTATTTCAATTTGAAATTTCATGGTGGTGTAATTGTAGGGGCCCTGACCCACAAAGGAGTTGGATGGGAGGGGGTCTCAAGATTGCAGTGCTGCTGCTGAGCAGCTGGAGTGTGGGCATTTCAGGCTGCGAGCCCAGCTCTGAATGCAGAGTTGCCACCACCAGCAGCAGCAGCCACTCAGAAGAATGGCATTATAAGATATTGTTACCCTTACGTCTGTGCTGCCGCCTGCATAGCTGGGCCCTCAGCTAACAGGTGCTGTGGTCCACCCTCCCAGCTTTCAAATTCCTAAAAGCAGCATGATAAGAGCATGATAGCCATTTTCAAGTACCTAAAAGGGTGTCAAAAGGAGGAGGGAGAAAAATTGTTCTCCTTGGCCTCTGATGATTGGACAAGAAGAAATGGGCTTAAATTGCAGCAAGGGGGGGGGGGTTAGGTTGCACATTAGGAAAAACGTCCTGTCAGGCTGGCTATGTCTAGACTGCAGGCTTCTTTCAGAAGAAGCTTTTCTGGAAGAGAGCGTCCACATTGCCAAAGCGCATCGAAAAAAGCCATCTGCTTTTTCGAAATTAGCGGGTGCTCAGCACCCACTGGCAGCCAAGCTTCCACCTCTCACCCACCAGCTAAAAAAATTCCTTCCCCTCCTGCCATCGCCTCCCACCCACTGTGAAACAGCTGTTTTGCTGCGTTCAGGACACTCTGGGAGGGAAGAGGAGAAATGCGGATGCAGGATGCTCGGGGAAGGAGGCTGGGAAGAGGCGGGGTAGGGACAGGGGCTTGGGTGGGATGAGGGCAGGGCACAGTGGGGTAGAGCAGAGGTGAGAAGAGGCAGGTGGGTATTTGGGGAAAAAGGTAGTGGGGGAGCAGCTCTGAGGGTGATGGGGGGGAGAGTTGAGAACCCTCTGGCTAGAAGGGAAATTGACACCTGTACCCCTTACTTGTCTCTTCTACAAGCTGAAAAGTCTCAAGCTGTTCCATACCCCTAATTATTTTTGTTGGCCTTTTCTGCGCCTTTTCAAATGCCTATATTTCTTTTTTGGCTAGTCTCTATCTCATTCTCAATGATTCCCATCATTCTGTTCACTTTTTCGACTGTCACTGCACATTGAATGGATGTTCTCAGAGAACTATCCATAATGAGTCAACGACCTCTCTCTTGTGTGGTTACAGCTAATGTAGACCCCGTCATTTGATATGTATAATTGGGTTTAAGTTTTCCAAGATGCATTAATTTCCATTTATCAGCATGGAATTTCATCTGCCATTTTGTTGTCCAGTTTTGTGAGACCCTTTTATAGCTCTTCACAGTCTGCTTGGGACTTAACTATTTTGAGTAGTTTTATATTATCTGGAAATGTTGCCACTTCACTGTTTACCATTTTTCCAGATCATTTATGAATATGTTCACTAGTATTGGTTTCAGTACAGGCCCTAAGGGACACCACAATTTACCTTTCTCCATTCTGAAAACTGACCATTTATTTTTACCCTTTGTTTCCTATATTTTAACCACTTACTGATACATGAGAAGACCTTCCATCTTATCCCATGACAGCTCGTTTGACAAATTCCCCACATGCTAATGTTTGAGGGCTGCTGCTATCATGAAACATCTTTTATTGTTTGGAAATCTGTTGTTGAGGTTGCCATTTTTATTTTAGCACGGTTGACAAGCTGTCACTTGTAAATGAGACAAATGAAAAATGTTTAAAAAGACAGCTGGTTTCTTATCTTATCCACTTCTTGTCAGGCACCTCCAGTTATTGGTCAGTGGGAATTGAGAAAAAGAATGAGCATTTATGTATTAGGACAAAGCCATCACTAGGCTACATCCTAAGTAAATCATGTTTACAGACACCAACCTAAGAGTGGGATCTCAAAGGAAAATGATATTCTGATATTTGGTGAGCTTTGGCTTCCAAATATGAAAAATTCATCCCTCATAATTCTGAAAAAGTGTAACTCAAAGAACAAATCTAAACTGAAAAATGGTCAGAATTTCAATAACTCTATAATCATCTGATTAAGAAATCTCTGGGAAACACTTTGTTCAGAGAACAGAGATGAAATCCTGGCCCCGTTGTTGTCAATGGCAAAACTCCCATTAACTTTTCAAGGGCCAGAATTCCACCCTTGTACATTATTTACACTTTATATTACTACAGGTTGGATCTCCCTGATCCAGGACCCACAGGACCTGGATGGTCCCGAGCCAGAGAGTTTGCTGGACCAGGAGAAGTCAAATCTCCCTTGCTGGCTGTCAGCTCTGCTGTGGGCTCCACCCCTGTTCATCAGGGCTCATGGCCACTGTCTCCTTCCCCTCCCCCCCCCCACTGGGGTTGCACCTTCTTGCCTGGCCAGGGTTCCTAGCTATGGCTTCCTGGCTCTGGCCTCCCAGTTGTCAGCCTGACTAGGCCCCCTGCAGTCAATCTGACCCAGGACTTCCCGGTCATTGCCGGCCCCTCTGCAGCCAGCTTGGCCCGGGGTTTTTCTCGCCACCACCAGTCCCCCTGGCACTGACCCCGCTGCAACTGACCTGCCAGTTCCCAGCAGGCCCCATTCCCAACTGCCAGGACTCTCTGGCCAGCAATATCTGTGGTCTGGCAAGGCCCATGGATGTTGCTGGACCAGAGAGTCCTGGATTTTGGAGGTATAACCCGTACTGGGAGAAAGTTCCAGAATTTGTTCTGTCAGATACTTGTCCACAACTGTCCTGGGAGCGAATTAGAGGAGAATATATGTATCTCATGGGCATTTTGAGGTCAATGCAGGTTTTATAGGTTACACAGAAGAGTGAGGTTGCAGTTCTGGAGAAATGCAAAAGAGAAGCAGGTGAGGGAGAGGTGTCCCAGGAAGAGGCAGGAGCTGCCATTTCACTGACTCTGGACTCCTCCACAAAAGTCAGGGATAAGCTGCTGCAGCTGAGAGGAGGTCCGTTCTTCTTGGCATCACCCCCCTGCTCAATTCCATGGAACTTCCCAGGCCCAGTCAGCAACACTGTATGTAAATTCCCCATCATAATGTGCAACAGAGAGTGGGTGTTAGAGCGAGGAGCACCTGCAGGCAGTGCTGCAGCATGGCTTTTGCAAAAGCTGTGCTGCCGTTGGGACCAGGACACTGTGCAAAGTCACAGGGCACCTCTGTGGATGTGCCTGGCATCTTCAGGGACCTGTGGATCCCAGGGCCTGAGTCGCATCCCCTTCTGTAGGAGGAAACCACCATAGTGACCCCTCCCCCCATACCCTTCTAACTCCAAAGTACCTTTCCTCCCCCTAGATTGGAGGGGAGGGGTAAATGACTGGTGCCCTGGGGAGGCAAGAAGAAATTAAGCCTCCTTCACTCTCCTCTCCCCCTGCTATTATTTCACTCCTTACTGTCTGGGAGATAAGTCTTTCAGGGTCTCAGCATTGTAAACATCACTGAGACACGGGCAAAGCTGAGATGACCATGTTATGCTGGGAGGTGTTAATGGTGGCTACGAACCAGTTCTTTGTTCTGCATATAACTACAGATCAGGTTAAGGCTACTAAGCAGACACAAAGATCTGTGTGTGTCTATTATTTCCTCCTCCTGGTTTTCTGAGCCCCTCTCCCAATTAATAGGGCCCGTTGAAGCCTAGCACATTCCCTGCAGTTTTGGAATGAATGAGATGCCGTATTCAAACTCATCTCATTACACGCAGACAGACACAAGCCATCAAGCTAAGTGTAGGTGTCACTCAAACAACGGCACCTAGTGACAGGGTGTACAGGTTCTTTGATGCGCCAGCAGTGGGAGCCCTGCAGTTATTATGTGGCGACATTGGCATTTTGAAGTTAAAGTGCAGCAGAGGTTCTGCACTAGGTTTTCAGAGTCCCATGAGCTGGGATGGCTGGTGGAAGCTCTAGCTATATGTGAGCTCAGGAGGAAATCACAGGTCATTGAATCTATAAGGCTCAGATTCATACAAAGGGGCTGGCCTTCTTTCGGGTGACCCTGGAGATGCTAAGCTGCATGCAGGGAAATGACTGAGACTTTGCTTGCTGGTTTTTCTCTTGATTGCTCTAGAAACAATATCCAGCTTCCACGAAGGGTTTCTTTTCTTATCATTGGACTTTTGTTACATTTCTTTCTAGCTCCACACACAGGCCCCACTCTGACATTGTCCACTAAAGCAAAATCTCCACAAGTACAATAGCCATGTTGCAAACAATTTCACAATCTAGCCCAAACAGTAATGCTGATTCTTCTAATGATATGAAAAGTGAGAGCATAGAAGTCCCCACAACCGATGGCATCGGGCACATCACTAATTTATGTTCTGACTCTCCAACTACAATAAATCAGGGCACCAGGCACTGTTACTGAACTGACAGAAGTTATCAGAGATTTTGGATCTTGAAATAAATTAGCATTTATACTCACAATAATAAGGTCCCACTAGCAATATCTTTACACTTATTAGCTTCATGAAACCCTGAATGCCTCTGCTTGTAAGACAATCATCCTTCATTGTGTCTTGGTTTAAAATTCTGTATGTTTCACTAAATTATGTTTCTTAAAACTTATAAAGAGAATTCTTTTAAAGTCGGATCCACATTTCCATAGGGCTTTGTGTAACTAAAACAAAAACGTCTTGCACTCAGTTTGCCCATTCATAAAATGTGTGTATTAATACCTGCCCATCTCATACAGGCATTGCTCCAAGCCTATTCAAACCACTGGGTGCTTCTCATGATTTCAGTGGGCTCTGAATCAGGTCCCTAAGCAATTATCTTACAATCATATCTGCACATATAGATATCTACAGGGACTGGATTGCAGGACGAGGGCTACTGTGTAAAGTGCTTTAGGATCCTTGAATGAAAGGTGTTATATACTGTAAGTGCGAGTTATTATACATGTTACTGGGAGGAGGACTAGTTTTTAACTCTCAATAGAAAATTCAGAGAGCAAACAGATTTTATTGTGTAAAAGATGCCACAAAATGCAAGTACTTTAAAGGAAAATATGTTTTCAATGTTGTTTCCTTGAGGCAGGTGGAATAAATTACCTGGGACATTCCAGACATTGCCTGCTGGTGCTAATATGTCACCCCTTCCCAAAGATGAAAGATGAAAAGTAAATCAATTAATACATTCTTTACATCTGTACATTTCCATGCAATGTGCCAACTGCTGAAATCTGAGCAGATCTTTAATTCCCAGGAGCAGATTCAAATGTATAAAAAAATCACGGACAAAATATTGGTCCTGTTGAAGTCAATGGGAATTAAGCAAAGTTCAACTCTGATTGCTGGATCCGGATGACTCTGGGCCAGTTTCTGTTGTCAGTTATTTACTATATCAGCAGGAATCTGAATCAATCTACGTCCAGTGGTGTTACTCCCAATTTAGGGCCTGATTCAAAGCATTCAGTAGAGTAATACACTTGGGCTGTGTCTAGACTGCATTCCTTTTCCGTAAAAGGGATGCAAATTAGACACA
>CM057847.1:44244846-44256989 GCA_030068395.1 Apalone spinifera
ATGTGTCTAATTTGCATCACTTTTATGGAAAAGGGATGCAGTCTAGACACAGCCTTGAAGTAAGGCTGGGAAATTATTCTTTCCTCCACCAGTACTTACAGCATTCACATCTCAGCCCTGTGATGAGGGCACAGCATTTTTACCAAGCCTTCTACTGGAGATGGACTGGCTTTTTGAGCAACCCCAAACATCTGTGGATTCTGCTTCCTGGATGTATTATTTCCTAGCATAATTTCAAGTTTGTTCCCCTCTGCGTGTAGCTGCTGTGTTAAAATAGGTGATGCAGAATAACTAAAGGTTTTACTGTTTAATTTGGCTTTAATTTACAATAAGCTATCTCACTTTTTATACATAAAAACTGCCATTTGTATTTATATTGGGAATGGAATAAAGGGCCTATCAACTCTAGGTTGCCATTTACAATCTATCTCAGATCAGTAGTAGCTGAAAGATTTTAATATCTGAGGTGATATCCTGGTCCCATGGATATCAATGGAGTTTCACCATTGACTTCAGTGAAGTCAGGTGATATCTGTTTGGTGGCCTATTGTTATGTAGAATGATTCAGACCAGTGTTCCTAGTGGACAAAAATCTATTTTGCAAAGCCACTATCACTGGTGGAATTAGTTGGTATCCTCAGTCCAGTGATTTTCAGCTTATTTTCATTTGCAGACCCCTAAACATTTTTGAATGGAGGTATGGCCCTTTTGAAAACCTTTGATATAGTCTGCAGACCCCCAGGGTTCACGGACCACAGGTTGAAAACTAATGTCCTAATGGATAATGTCAGGAGAGTCAGACAAATAAGGAAATAGAATTTCCTTGTCAACCACTGAGACATCCTCTCCAGGCCAGGGTAGAGGCACAGGACAGAGTGGGGAAGCCTGACAGTGCTGCTGCTTATGTTGTACCTGTTCAGTACATACAATATGCTCCCTTTGACCCGTGCTAATATCATCATTCTTCTTAAAAATAAACCCAAAGCATTTTTATTTATTGTATTTTTTCTGCTTTGAACTAACTGCTAAGGCAATAGGATTTTAAATGAATGCAAAAAAGGTGACATGGGTTTTGTGGGCCTTGTTACAAGAAGCAGACTTTTAGAGCCCTATGCAGATGCAAAATTGGTATCTGCATCCACATCTACGGATGAGGATACCCATGGATATAAAGCAGATATCTGCAGAGTTCTAGGTACAAAATTTGTATCCACAGCCACTTTCACAAGTAAAGCAAGTATCCGTGGGTGTGCAGGGCTCTACAGATCTTCCTTCGGATAAAATATGGCACTCTTATTTTGTAAATGGAGCACCAAATTTTGGCTGGGGGAGGAGATGCAGAGCTGTGACAGTGAAGCAGAATTGGTGTCAGGCATTTTGTTAGCCTGGGGCAGATGAAGAGAGACTGCTTACGACAGTGTTTCCCAATTTTATTTGGCCACAGAACCCTTTTAAACTTGAAAGAATTTTGCGGCACCCCGAATAACAGTCTTATATATGGAGCTGAAAAAATAGACCACAAATAAGTAAGGATAATAATAAACAAATGCTAAACAAGGTCTTGAGATCAACATTTAGTTTAATTGCACATATTTAAAAACAAAAATCACATTTAATGTGTGCAAAAAATAAAGCTCAAAAACTAATATGCATTATATTGGCAGTTTTCAATGCGAAGAGTGGTTTTTCTTCTTTTCTTGGCAAATTCTTTTTATATTTGGTTTAATACTGAAAGTTGGATTCGCATATCTGGCATGGCATTCAGTTGATTTATGTATTTTGTTTTTGTTCCTGCGTAATTCGAGAACCCAGTTTCACACAAGTATGTGCTGCCGAAGGGTAACAACTGATGAATTGCATGTCTTGATAAAGCTGAATATTTTTGACATAAGCCACCCCAGAATGTAATCAGAGAAACTTCTTTAAATTTTTGTATTAACCGGCCATCTGAAGCGATTTCAATCAGGTTTTCATAATCTTGCAGGTGATTGCACCACTGACTGACTGACTTAGTGACCTCATCGTCCCCACTCTCTGGCTAAGTTGGCATTACACAGGGACACTTATTGTGGCAAACACAAATGAAAATCCTTTTCAATAAAATTCATAAATGCTTAAATATTAATTTTTTTAAGTCATAAAATGTTGTAATGGAATTTTCTTGTGGAACCCTTATTTTCACTGCATGGAATACCAGGGTTCTGCAGAACACCATTTGGGAAACACTGGCTTAAGAAGTGCTGAGGGAGCACGCTCACTTTCTGCTGCAATTAATTTATGCTGCTGAATGCTAGCAGCAGGCACATAATGGTGAAGGGCTTGGCTGGTTGTGGCATTTGGATTCTGGAGCACCAAACATACTAGCCAGCCCCTCCCCTAGAATTCAGGGAGTGCAAATAGCAGCAAGCTGCCTGGGTCCTCTTAGGGGCAAAGAGAAAAAGGCTCCCTGCACCTCTCCTTTTCTCCCTAGTTCACTTGCAATATAAATCACATAGATTTGCATTGTACTCTTAGATATTTTTGTCCATATTTTAATGCCATTTAATATTTTAGCAGCCTTCTACACTTTATCGCATTTCTTTTTCAATCGCTCTTTCACTGGCGTAAAGGACAAATCAGACTCCAGAATCCAACTAAATATAACAGGCTTGCATGCCATGGGCCACATTTTAAATTTGCCTACAATGACTGAGCAATGTGTTTAATTAACTGGATGCTGCAAATGCAGCCTTAATGTGCGTGGGTCTAAATGGGTGTAGTGTTTGCATTCCGAGGAACGCAATGAGGCCTCCTACGAGGTTAGGGCCCTGTTGTGTTAAGCACTGCACTGGCTCTTCCCCAACCGACTTACTCCAGCAGGGTCTACTCACCGCCACAGAACCTCCTGCTGGTCACACTGGGCATTAGAGAGTATGGATGGTCTGTGTCTCACCTATCATCACCCCACTCTCCTTGTCTCCACCCTGAACCCACATTGTTCCCTTGGTCCGTGGTGTCTGTTTCAGGACACTGCCCTCTGGAAGTGCCTTCTACTCCATTCTCCCCTCTTTGGGTCTCAGCAATCCTCAGTCCATACACCTAACTGAGTAGTCAGCTGCAGCCCCCAAAGTCTAGCCCCTTGCCTCAAGGGCAAGCTGCAGTCTGTAATAGTCACACTCCATGGTGACAGCATGCGGTGCAAGGGGGAATGAGGAAGGACTCAGGCCCACCCACTACTCTGTGTCCCGTTCCAGGGACCTTCAGGTGGCAGCCACGTCCTGCCCTTCTTCTCTCCCCTCTACTGCTCCTGTTCCCTGGGCTACTTCTCTTTGACCATTGCACCTTTTGGCCCCTTGTATCAAGGCTTACACCACAGGTGGTATCAGGCTGGAGCTTCTCTCCAGCTTCCCTGAGCTTGCCCAGCACTGGGACTCCATGGTACCACTGGCTCCCTTCCCTACTGGGACCCAGCTCCTTCTCCCTTGCTGGTTAGAATAAGAGTGAGCTCCTCTCAGCTCTGCAGCCTTTTATAGGGCCCGGCCTGGCCCTGACTGACTGACTGACTGACTGCACCTTGCTTTGATTGATCAGGTCTGCTCAGGTTTTCTTTGGCTTGCTTGTAAGCCTCTTCCTGTTGGAGTGGGCCATAGCATCACAGCACTTACCAACTAAACAGACAACAGAGACAAAAAGTGGGAGGGAAAAACAGGCACAAAGTGGTGAAATGGTTAAATACTGGCTTCTGATGCTCCCTGCTCAGTCACCTATGCCGATGCAACAATCACTTACCTGTAGGGCTGTGCGCAAAGTCTGTTGTCAGGGCAATGTGCATAGGTACATAAGCACGCATACCTTGCACCCTGACCTTATGTCCCACAGTCACCTCTACAGAGTGCTCTTCATGGTTCCTGCTGCTAAGGAGCATCCTACCCATGATTTTGAGGGAAAACCAGGTCATTTCTACCCACGCTTCCAAAGCTGCCAACTTATGAATAGCAGCTGCCAAAAACTGCTCTGTTGTCATTCCTCACACTGGAACCTAATTACAGGGAGGGCAATTCCTGACTTGCACTGAAGAGGTTCCTTTGAACAGCTGAACATAAAAGCGTAACATAACAAAAGTTTTAGTCACCCCTTGCAAAAGAAAACAAGTATATAAAAGCTGTCTAAGCTGCCTAAGTGTTTTTGCAGATGGTAGGCAGGTTCACACAACATGATTGTAGGGAGTTTGCACTGGGTTTTTGTGAGAGATTTGTGGCTCCCTTTATTGTTACATTAAGAACAGATGAAGAATCTGCAGCGTTGTACAGGAAGGAAGAGTTCGACTTCCCTAGGAATCAGAAAGGTGGAGCCGGTGATAAGGCATGTTTTAAAGATGGAGTCCATCATATTGTGAGGAAAGTCCCATTGGTGTAATAGCAGGGAGGCTGTAACTGTTGGAATAAGGAATTGTTTAGTAGCTCTCATGTCTTTGAAATTCCCTGATGTGCACTCTTTCTCTCCCGGATATGTATGTTTTCCAAATGCTGAGTTTCTGAGTGACTTCAGTGCTTATTGGTGAATAGATCTGAGCAATGAAGTTTGCTTTTCGACCCCTTAGGAAAAGTATCGGGGAGCCAGGACAATGCAGGTTTCCCAACCATGTGCCATAGACCATCCTGGAAGGAACCGTCTTTTAGTGTGGGCAGGCAACTCGGCCTCCCCATATTTGTGGTTCTTCACGCCTGATTTTCGGTTGCGTGGAAGGCTGCAAACACATCAGTGCAAAGCAGGAGTGGCCTGAGGCTGGCTGCGGCAGCTGGCGCCCCAGGCGGAAGGCGCAATTGGCGTCCCCACCTGCCCGGCCATCAATGGCCATGACATAATCATGTGGCGCCCAGGCACTCCATGACATCATCATCGGGTGCCCGGGCCAGTGTCGCCCTAGGCAACCACCTAGTCTGCCTAGGCTCATGGGCCGCCCCTGGTGCAAAGCCAGTGTGAAACGCTGCCAGATTGGAATCCCTCATTTTAAATGTACTGTACACTCCCTTTGTGCTGATATGAATAACTGCATAAGGTGCAGGGCACTGGAGCATGGCTTCTGGTCCATCTCCTGAGAAGGTCACTTAATTGTGGCTGTGCTCTTTTGTGATGTTGACACATCTCCACTAGAACGAGAACCAAGCTTACTTCATATAGCCTACCAAGGAGCCATCAGGCGATCGACATCTTTGGGCACTACTGCCCCCAACTAGAGTTAAATTAGCTCCTTAGAAGTGAAAGCTCTTTGCATTGTCTATAAAAAGCCAGCTTTGCAAAGGGGCTGCGGCACTTGGTTACAGTGGAGTTTGTGGGTGTGCCCATGGCCTGGAATGGGATTTAGGGGTGCTCAGCGCTGCTGATAATGGGGTTGAAAAGCAACTCAAGCTGTTGATCTGTAATGCCCTCCCTTGCTTTATGCAGAATGTTTTGGTGGGAATGATGCTTTTCATGAAAAAGACACCTGTAGGCCAGATTCGCATCTTCAGTTTTGTCTCCTAGGCACTGGTCGAGCTGAGCAAATGACCCAATCTGCATCACAGATTGCAAGCCGATAATTGTTCTGGTGGAGAGGAATGATCATGTGCTTTCAAACTGATAGAGCTGCCCCTTATGCCCAATGTTTCCTCTTCATTCCGCCTTGGCACAGTGGGCATAACAAAAGAGGAGGAGGGGTATTCCTTAACTGGGACCATCACTGGAAGAAATGGGAACAACCTCTAGGCTGCTCTAATTTACATTAAGGCAAGGACCTTATGCAGCTTGAAAATTAGGGGGCCATAGCCAACTTCTTGATGGCTTCCCCTTTCTCTTATTTATGTTATTAATGTGCCATTACTGGGATTGACTGGAAATAGACAAAAGTCCTTCCTCCTCAGCATGGTTCATGTTGATTAGGATTTCTTCAAAGAACTGGTGTGTGTGGGTCGGAGGGGGGGAGGTGTGTACAATTGATACATTGTAGGAAGTTGTTCAGTCTTTCAGTTTTCACCAGTTCATTGATTTATTTATTTCCCCCTTTCAACTGATGTACTCATGAAAGACTCTAGATTGTGACAAGCATGGAAAATGAAGTCCTCTCTTTGCAAGTGATCTACTAATGGGCTTGTTCCCAAGGGACTACTTTTAGGGCTGGGAAGTTATCCCCTATTCATGGCCTTTCTGCTAAGTTTGCCTACAAGGATATGCATTAGTTCCAGTTGTAGAGACGGTGTGTTCTTTTTGTTGTTGCTTGTGTTTGATTGTTTGTTGTGGCATAAGGTTTTGTCTATAAGCAGCTGAGCTTTGAACAATTATTATGATATTTAGATAACAGGTAGGTAATAGTTTTCTAGAAATGCCTGGAACACACATCAACTTCCACTGGCACTGAATCCATCAGCATAACCCACACAATTATTCCCATTGTGTCTTCACAGCTGTTTTGCAGCAATTACACAGTTATTATAATGCAGGCATGGGAAAAATATTGTCTTTTTTGTGTCAGTTTTCATTAAAGTGCTAATATTTTTATACCAAATAAAGAACCAAGATTGTCAGCTACTTCCCGTGCTTCATCACTGCTAGACGAATGTGATTTTTTTACAGGTACTAGACTGTGAAAAATGACTTTTTAAAAGGGTAAACAATTAGTGTATAAACTATAGTACATTAATTCTACTAAATGTTCATGGTTTTAGGCTTGAATTTGATCATTTTTGAAAATCCTGAAATCAATAGGTTCTCAGTTACTTTTCAATGACATTTAACAGTTAGACTTAAAAATACAGATGAAAGCATTATAAGTTTTATCCAAAATGATTATGGCAGTCATTTGAATAAAATACAGATTTTGCAAGCTGTAAAGCATATCATTATACTACATACTGGGCTAACTAAGGTTTGGTTCACAAACTACAGTGCTCTAACCAAGTCATTAAATCTATCTAAAAGGGCCTCATTTGAGAAGCAATAAAATTTTTAATCATTTTATTATTAAAAGAGTATTTAATATGTAGCTAATTAAATGCCAAAGGCAGGTTATCTGAGTTTAACCTTCAAAAAGAAAATGATGTATCAAAGTCTGCCTCTGGCATCATGGGATAGAAATGTCATCCTCATAACCACTGCGTGACAACTAGCGGGTGGCCTTTTCTAGAGCTATAGTTAAATTACCTGATTAAATTAATAGCCATTTAGATGTTTTAGGAACTGCACAGACCTATGCTAAATGAAAATTAGGTCCATTACATTTTCTGAGTGGGCTAGATAGACCCTAAAATAAAACACGTATGCCATTGTCCACATTACTTGGATTAAGCAATTAAAAGCCCTTTCTAAAAAACTACTAATTTTCTATAATGTGGAAAGGACTTGGTTTACATGCATGATCAGAGAGAACATTCCGCAGCTCTTCCCCTTTTTCTTATTTACTTTACTATTCAAAACCAAAGGGTTTGTCCGTGTATTCTAAGCATGACTAGGATACTCTGTGTGTCCACTGCTGCGTATTTGTCAGTATTAGGCTGAGGTCTTCAATGAGATCCCTGTGGAGAGACATTTATGCCCATGTAAAATTCCACTGTGTGTGTCTACACAAGCACTTTGCCTCCCAGTCTCAGTTGACAGATGTAGGTTAGTGTCTCCAGGCCAAGCTCTGAAATCCATCCCCACCCTATACTTCAGAGACTGAACTCCAGCCTGAGCTGAAGCTTCCCAGTGCTGCTGATATAGCTATTTTCAGAGCATTACCATGAGCCCTGCAAACCCAAGTTGATCCAGGCTGCAAGGCTCACTCAAAATGCCACGTGGATGTACCCACTGAAGTCAAATGAAGCTTTTCCCAGCTCAAATAAAAAAGCCTCATGTAGGGCACAATGGTTTGTCTGTGCATGGATCCCATTGCAGGGTCAGGCCTTATACTGGGTAAGTGAATACAGTGACAGCATATTAGTAAAGGGAAAACTGATATTGAAAAGCCTGTTGCCTATGATCCCCAGGGCTGGGACAGTGTTAGCAACTATAGGACAGTCGTGTTTAGACCTCACAAAAGGAAATTTCATTTGTTGTAATTAGGGCTGCCAAGTGATTAAAAATTATTTGTGCTGTTAAACAATTACATGGAATACCATTTATTAAATTATGTTTGGATATTTTCTGCATTTTCAAATACCGTATATTGATTTCAACTACAGCACAGAACACAAAGTGCCAGTGCTCATTTTATATTTTTATTTCAAATATTTGCACTGTAAAAATAATATTTTTCAATTTGCCTAATACAAGTACGTTAGTACAGTCTCTTTATCATGAAAGTTGAATTTCCAAGTGTAAAATTATTTACAAAATAATTGCATTAAAAATAAAACAATGGAAAACTTTAGTGCCTGTTCAGCCAATTGCTCAGACAAACATGTTTGGTTAGAATTTGTAGAGGATGATGCTGCCTGCTTCTTGTTTAAAATCTCACCTAAAAGTGAGAACAGGTGTTTACATGGCACTGTGATAGCTGGCATGATAAGATATTTATGTTATGGATGTGCTAAAGATGTTCATATGTCTCTTCTTGCTTCAACCACCATTTCAGGTATTCTATTGTTTAACTGTACAATTAATCATGATTAATTTTTTGAATTAATTGCATGAGTTAACTGCAATTAGTTGACAGCCATAGTTGCAATGTTTTTCCAAAGAGAAAGACAATAATAAGTGTGTTCAGTATAAATGAGCTCATACCATATAACACAGAAGTGTTACATCTAAAATCACATCAGATAAACTGCAGTTTTTAAAAAGAAATAAAAATCTGATTCTAATTAGCTAAAAACGAAAGCACTGCTACAGAGCATTATTTATAAGCCATATTTAGTGAAAAATACTATGCCAGCGGTTCTCAGACATCAATGCACCACAACCCCCTTCTGACAACAAAAATTACAACAAGACCCCAGGAGAGGGGGACTGCAGCCCTGGGGAGTGGGTGGAGGCTGTAACCTAAGTCCCACCACCCAGGGCTGAAGCCAGGGCCTGAACCCTGCCATCCAAGGGGAGGGCAGGTGAGAGAGACTCAGAACTCAGAACTCCTTGGTACTGTTCCAAGTCCTGCTGGTCACTGACTGTGATGTTTGATAAATAACTACAGCTCCAGCCCTCCAAGTGTACCCAGGAAAGCACTGAGCAACCTAAGTTCTTACAAGACCTGGCCTTTATCAAGTCTGTGCTTATGTGTACACATCTGTATATTGGCCATAATAATACTTTCCTAACTCAGAGGAGAATAACAAAACTTAATTAATTAATATATGTAAACTGGGATGAGAACTTGAATGACTGGTTCATCGCTAATCAGAATTTTGGCATGGCTTTATAAAATGTACTTTTATTTTGTTCTGTTAAAATGTATTCTTTGATATGGGGCTTGCAGACTGCAGATGCTGTTCCTTTAAAGAGTTAGCTCAGAGATACAAACATGAATTACCTAACACAGGTTTTGAATGGTGTGTTTATCATTTGTAATATTTATGTTTCTGGCTTGCAGTGTTGATGCAAATGTATTAAATACTGTTAAGACTCATGTGCTTTAGCATCTGTGGAATATCATCACATCTCCAAGGCTAAGCCTGAAGCCAAACTGTTTAAGAATTTATATGGCCATTCTTTTTCTCTCTCTATGGCATTAAAGAAGGGAAAAAAGCAATAATGAAATGCAGTGTCTACATCCTAAGAAAATATAACTGGCCTATTTATGATTATGATTCACTGTTTGGTCACCAGAAATATATTGTTCTACAGGTTTATGCTTTATAGTTATTTGTTAGTGGCAACTCCTACACACATTATCCTGCTGCAAGTGGTTGTGCTTTGAAAAGAAAGTGTGTCCTTCAAACAAGTTCATTTCTTTCAGGGATCTTTCTGTGTATTGACTACTCATAGTATTTTCTGTTATCATCTTGTCAGGATTCAATTCATTACTCTATTCATTATTCAATTTGTTGGGCTACCCACACGTGAATAATTGAAAACTGCAGAAGTATTGTAAATTATAGTGTCTCCATGAAATCTCAGTTTTAGGGGTCTTTAAAAAAAACACTTTCTGAAACTTGGCATATGACAGCTCAGCTTAGAAACAGATTGATGAGGTTTTTACAAAAATTCTGTACACCACCTTGCCCCTCAAATAGGCCTTTTCAAATATTCTAAATCTCAGATTTGCTTTGTAAAGCTTATCTGATTTTTAATTAATGTTATCATCTCAGTGATGTGGACAAAAGACTAACAAGGAAGTATACAACTGTACCCTCATAAGATCAAAATAGTCTATTGTAGGTTTTTCTCAGCAGTAATATACAAGTCAATAATGCTACTGTACAGCTGTCTAAGCTCACATGTACATGATGTCATATAGTAATATATAGTATATTTGATCTTTTTTTAATTCTTGTTCTTGTCATCTAAGTGGGAGTATTTTATTTTCACTGTCCTGATATAGCATATAGAATCACACCACATATACCTTCAGACAGCTGTAACGACATAACACATAAACAATACATTACATTGTAGATCAAATTCTGCTCGATTACATGTCTGTAATGACATTCAAGTCAATAAGGTTGTGCCAATGTAGCCTGTATTTCTTGACTTTGTAAGCATCTTCTTTTGGTAGGCTCTGTGCCAGATTCTGGTGAATATGACAAAAGCAGAGTAAATACACTCTTCCCAAATGCGCCTATATAAATGCTACAAAGCCCATTTTAATGTGTGCCTGTGCTGTAGGTATTAGCAGCCTGAGGCATTTAGCAAATCCCTCATGCCAGTCTGTTCCTAGAAAAGGACTAATCTGCATAGGACTCTACAGTTTCAATTTGCCTAGGGGGTTGCATGCAGAACACAACCCTTCATACACCTGCTGTAGAGAAAGGGCATCTCTCTGGGGCTATGTCTAGACTTCAGGCTTCTTTTGGAAAAAGCTTTTCCAGAAGAGATCTTCAAAAAAAACTTCTTCCAAAAGAGGGCGTCCACACTGCCAAAGTGCATGGAAAAAGCGATCAGCTTTTCCGTAAGACAGTGTCCGCACTGAATGGACACTATCTCGCATGTAAGCTGTGATTACTATGGGTGGAGTGGCCACCAGGGAACCTGTGCTTTTTCCTCTTTCCTCTTCTTCTGAAAGAACTCCCTCTTCCCCGTCCACACATGCCTTTTTCCGAAAGAGCTCTTTCACAAAAAGGCTTCTTCTTCGTAGAAAGAGGTTTACGAGTGTCAGAACACCCCACCTTCCCCGTTCTTCCAATTTTCTTTCGAAAGAACGCAATTGCAGTGTGGTCATAAGTGAAGTTTTTTTCAGGAAAACGGCCGTTTTTCCGAAAAAAACTCTGTAGTGTAGACATAGCCTGCGGATCTAAGGGGTCAGAAACACTGATGCCAGCATCAGTCTCACTCTCCAGCTCTTGGTCATGGGTTTGCTTGCATGCATGCACGTTAATTGCCTGCCATTGGCTGGACCTTTTCATCTGGTTCTTCTCTTATTGCAACTCATTAGCCTTTTCATCTTCATGGTCCCTTATGCACTGCACTTCTCACCCTTCTCTCCCCATCCTCCTTAACTTTTCTACCTCCCCCTTCACTGTTTCCCTTTCCCCTAGCCCATTTCCTTCTGTCCAGCAATCCTTCCTTTCCTGCACTACATCCTTAAGTGCCTTCCCATAATAAAACAATCAAAAAACTGCCCTAAAACTAAGAGTTTGTAATAGAAAGACAACAAATATATAAACATATATGCTTAAAATGTCTCCACAATGTTAATATGCTGGGTGTCCTCTGTCTAACCAACCCTTCCTCTGTTTTTGGTAAGCTTTTTAGGTTGGAATTGTGTTTCCATATGCACAATTGATGCCCCATATTGACTGGAGCCTTTAGACAGTACCCCAATAAGAACAATTAATAATAATTAGATCTGGTTGCACAATTTTTATAATAATGGATTTTTCTTACACAGAAATAGAAAGGCAATTTCTCAATTTCCTTTTTGTTTTCTGACCAATTCTAATCATATATATAGTAGCCCAGTGTCTGTGCATCCGTAACTCTGACGTAAATGGCCACGCCCTCTGGCCGTGTACGTCAGCGCCACGGCCGTCCAGACACCCCCCACCCGCCAGCGC
>CM057847.1:44257089-44275680 GCA_030068395.1 Apalone spinifera
TTTTTGCGCAAAAGCAGGTGCTTTTGCGCAAAATCATGCCAATGTAGACACAGCTGAAAGGTATAGAATTTTTTGTGTTGGCACCGGGGGAAGGGGAAGTCACCCACTGAATAAAGTCCCACAGTAGAACGGTGCAATTGCTAAACACCATTCACTTGTTTTTTTGGGTGACAAAAAAATAGTTTCTGTATAGTTTTCCTTCCTTGCAGCAGAGCATATCAACACTGGGAAATGTTCCCACCTCTGAGAATTAAGTCCTGCACATATTTCCTTGTGTGAATCAAGTCATAAGTACATTCTTTCAAGATATATAGACTATCCACCTCTTAGAAGTGCAGAAACTGGTGGACTGACTTCTATGGAGCTACTGCAATTCACACCATCTGATGGTCTAGCTCTCAGATTTTAAATATGCAGTCATGCAATTTAGCAGTCTCACATGTAAGCTTATGGGGTACAATTCTGGGTCTGTCAAAGTCAATTGAAATTTTGTGATTTTGTAAATGTTTAACCATTCTTTGTGATGTCACATATGTGAAAACAATCTTACAGAGCCTCAAGGGGAAGAGGCAGCGTGAGGACAAGGATTCAGGAAAACGGGGATGCAAGGAGAGGGTTTGGGGGAAGAGACAGTGTGGGTGTGGGGCCTCAGGGGGAAGAACAGGGTTCGGGTGCCTGTCAGTCCTCTCACCCCCACCTTTAGGGTGCTTCCACTGCTCCTGCCCGGGTGTGTGCAGTAACCTTGGCCTACAGAAGCAGCAAAGTATCCAACCCCCTCATAGATTTGTTTGGTTTTTATTGTTCAAGGTGTCTATTTCTCTGTCCTTACACAATAGGGCTACGTCTACACTACATGCTTCTTGCGCAAGAAGCCTTGTGCGCAAGAGTTTTTGCACAAAAACTTCTTGCATAAGAGCAAGTCCACACCTCAAAGCACATATCAAAAGTGATGTGCTTTTGCACAAGAGAGCGTCCACACTGCATGGATGCTCTTGCACAAGAAACCTCTGATGACCATTCACAGAATAGCCATCAGAACACCTGCGCTTTTTCCCATAGGGCTTTCTTGCGTTAGAAATCCCTCTGGAGCGTCCACACTTGCCTTCTTGCACAATAGCTGTAGCACTACAAGCAGTTATGCCTTAGAAAAGGAGGTTTACCTGTGGTGGAAAAAGCCCTCTGTTCTGTTGTTTAAATGCTCATTTAATTGCGCAAGAGCTGTGTGCAATTGAGGTGTAGATGCTCCCCAGGTTTTTGTGCAAAAACAGCCGTAGTGTAGACGTAGCCTAGGAGTTTTGCCTGAATAAGAAGAAAGTTCTGATGAATAGGACCTAAAGGATATGTCTACCCTGCACACTTATTTCAGAAGAAGCTATTCCAGAAGAAATACTTTGAAATAATTTATTTTTAAATAGCACGTCTACACTACAGGGAAGCCTCAAAATTAGTCCAAGGCAGGCTCCCCTAATGTGGATGTGCTACCTCGATTTAGAGCCCCAGGAAGCACTAGGAAGTAATTACTTTGGATGGCTCTGGGGAGGATTTACTTCAAAATAGCAACAGCAGAGCATCCGCACTGCAGCTATTTTGAAATAGCTATTTCGGAATAGGCATTATTCCTCGTGGAATGAGGTTTACAGAAGTCGGAATAAGCTGTCTGTTATTTTGAATTTATTTTGAGATAACAGAATTGCTGTGTAGACTCTCACATTGTTATTTCTGAATAACAGCCGTTATTCAGAAATAATGCAGCTATGTAGATGCACCCAAATCGATTAACTCTGCAGAATACTATCTTGTATTAGGTACTTTTTAACTCACTCATGCATTTCATATTGAGTTGATGAACATGTAAGTTAATAAAGTTCGCTAATAAAATAGTCTTTTGGTGGAAAATGTCTCCTCTTTTTCTCCTGCTTTCTGTGTTTGCTTTATATTCAGTATCCAAGACTTTTTGAATGCGGGTGAACACTTCTACAATCAGGATTTCATAATTCAGGACCCCTCTTGTTCCATTCAGCATTTAGTTAAAATTTGATAGAAAAATTCTATCTTGCCCCTAAAAGAAATGTACCAATTTTGATACCTACATGCCAATATTTGTGAGTTTCAGAGAGTGCTCAAAGCTGAGCTTAGACTGGAAACACAGCGATAACCTTAACTATGCCATTGCTTCACAACAGTGCTCAGAAAACGGAATCTTATTTAATGAAGGCCCATTTTGTTTACCGTTGGAAAAGGTTTGCTGTGTGAAGACATAAAAACTACTTAGAAATTTTGTATAGAACTTTTGCATAAATCTTGTACCTATAACCTAATCTAGTGACATAAATATTAGCAGCTTGTTTCTATTTCACCTGCTGTAGAACCAATGCTGTCCTGCAGCAATAACCAGCAAGGGAATAGAGCTATTTGCTGCTGTCATAAATAAGAAGGGGTGTCATGGCTGTTTTCATTTGACTGAGCAGTAATGGAGTTAATTATACTTCCAGTCTCTTTGTTTTTGATCGGTGTTTCCAAAGTCATCTAAGCTTTCTGACTTCTCGCAATATTTTAACCCTTTTTTCTACTCAAGTGAATTAGATATTTTCTCTGGATTGGTGACAATTTTGTAGCTATAATTATAGTTGGTATTTAATCCATGCTTTTCTAACTGATGGAAACTTGTAATTTACTAACTGTCTAATAAAAATCAGTGGATTTTTTTCAAAGCCATTGGTAATAGCAGAGTGTGTTAGGGCTCAAGCACCAGCCAGCCAGAGTTGTCATTATTAGCAAAAAAGTTGAATGTATCCCCATCAATGCATCAGCCTGATTTTAAGTCAAAGAATCATATAACAAAATCATAGTTCTGCAATCCATAACCCATCCAAACATTCTGAAAAGATACAGCATATACTAACATTGAATCTTTCTAGGACAGCCATGATGGGAATGGGTAAATTCATTGGGGCTATCTGGGTGAGGAAGAGGGTATTTTCTGTGGCTCACTGCTGGGCCCTCCAAAGACGTTATAGACTGACTATAAGAGCACCTCTTTAAATTTGTTATTATTGTGACGGTCTGACAAGCTACTGAACAAACCTTCTGGAATGAAGATTCTCTTTAATGAATTAAGTTAAAACTTATTTACATTTTGAGCACCTTGTATTAAAAGTGCAACTGTGTGAGTGTTATTGTGGCACTGTATGTACCTTCTCTAGTAACATGGGGGGGACGGAGACACGAATGTTATTTTCTCCTTATTGACCCTCTGAAGTTGTCTTCAGAGGTTGGCATATACTAGTTGAAACTGATTTATCCAGCAACCAACAGACACAGAGAGTGGTTTGTGTTAAATAGCTTAGTTTTAAACTGGCTCATGGCCTTCTTTTTGATATGTCAAATGGACAGGCTGCCCGGCTGACAGAAGGCCCAGTCCTTAGGGTAAGGATGGAAGGATTGGGCCTGCCAGAACGCAGGGGTGAAGTCTGGTAAGTGTATTAGCATGCACACAGGTTTTTTATTCTTTTTAATATGGTTTCTCTATAATCCTTTTTTGCCTTAAGAACAAAAGACATATGCACTGGAAACTGTGTGACATCTTATAACTGTAGCAACTATGCCTGTTAGCCATTTGTGGGGAGAAAAGGAGCAGGTGTCCTGGGGTGACCTATCTGTTCTGGGAATAACATAGTGAAGGCAGGGAAATGTAAATACCCCAGTCAGAAGGGAGAGGGATACATATTCCCATCCAACAGAGCCAACAGCTGGGGAGCTGGAAATGCCCTGTTGGCTCCACTGAGTGGTATTATTGAGGGTGCATCTTTGAACCATGCCAATTATGTTTGGTGTTTTCACTCTTTATTTTGAATTCTTGGAACACAATTCAAAGTGGACAGGGGATGTGAATAATATAGAAAGGGTGAAATCCCAGCCCCATTGAAGTCAATGGCAGAACTTTCATCAACTTCACTACAGCCAGGATTTTACCATGATAATTTAATAAAGGAAGTACTTACACGAACAATTATGCTGAAATGTCTGCAGGCTCAGAGTTTTCTGGCAACATTTTTCAAGGTGTTGATTTCAATGGTGCTAGGCACCTAGGTCCAGATTTTAGAATATTTACACAGATGCAGATAGGTGCCCGGTGGGTTTTCAAAAGCACCACCGTGATCTGCAGATAAGTAACTGATAAAATGCAGCACAAGAGAGCACAGATTGTTAAAATCTGCTATTTGCTGCTGTAAATGGACTTTTACTCTTCAGTTCTAGAAACACCTTTGGGGTGGGAGAAAACAGACAGCCTGATCAATTATATATACACCTGCTCTTATGCATCTGTTAAAATTCAAAGCTATTTGAAATTTCAACTGAAAGAATGAAGCCTCAGCAATGTTGCCCAGTTTAAGTATCCTTCCTTCAGTACCAACCCTTTCACTACATTGCATTTCAGTGCTTGATGCAAGTTGTTACATAATAATTACACAATAAAGAATTTTGGACTACAGGTGGAAACTCTTTGGTCTGAGATGCTCTTGTCCAGCAATATCCCTGGTCTTGGAAGACCAGGGATGTTGCTGGATTAAAGAACCCGTGTACCAGAGAGCCCGCCGGCTGCTAGGAGCGGAGGTAGGGGGGGGGGAGTTGGGGGCAGTGGGGCTGTCTGGGGGAGATCGGGGGGAACCAGCCGGTGGGAAGCAGGTCTGGCCGGGAGGGGGGAGGTGGGAGCAGAGCTGGCCAGGGGAGATCAGGAGGAGGAGGGGGAGAGAACTGGCTGGCGGGAAGCAAGGCTGGTTGGGGGGAGCGGGACTGGCTGGGGGAGATCGGGTGTGGGGGGACCAGCCGATGAGAAGCGGGGCTGGCTGGGAGTGGGGAATGGGGCTGGCCAGGGGGGAGTGGAGGAGAGAATCAGCTGGTGGGGAGCGGGACTGACCCGGGTACACGCAGATCCTGGGGCGCTGCCTGTCCTGCACACAGTTCTGACAAAGCAAGTCCGGCCCCAGGATTTCCTCCCACTCCGGCATGCCCCCCCTCGCGTAGTTGCGTACTGCCTGGCTGGTAGACACACTCTTGCAGCATGAGCATGTCTACCAGCCAGGCAGTACGCAACTACTTACTGATACTCCTAATAGTAATAAAATGTACCTAACTAGAAAATACTAGACATTTTACATGTCCGGTATTTTCTTAATTTTTTCCCCGGACAGAACCCTCAAATATCATACTGTCCAGTTCAAAACTGGACACCTGGCAACCCTAGCTTTTGATGTGGACATTTGTCCACTCAGAGCTAGAGTAAGGCAAATCACTGTACATAAGCCACCAAACAGTTTTTAGCTGAGGAGAGTTATAATCACTTCTGAGTTCAGATAGATTCCAACCAGTCTGAGAAGGGAAAGTTTCTCTTTTCCACAGCCACCACCTTAAATCATCCGTTTGCCCAAATACAGAGGTGACATGGGTGGTGGCAATGGGGGACACGTGCATGACCACATTTCCCCCCCTCCTTCCCCTGCCCCCGATTTTGCTGGTTGGCTTGGACTGAGCATGCTCACATGGGCTGAGCATGATCAAGTAACACTGTTGAAGCCCATTTCCCCTTCTCTTTCAGCAGGCATGGATTATCTTCTGCCCAAATATGTCTACATTTGACTTATTTATTGTCATTTTCATGTCAATGTTTGACTTTAGAGAAAAGCTTCACCTCTCAACTAGTGCCTCAGTCTTTCATGCTGAAAGTTCAGTAAAAAGTCACCTGCAAAACTGGGGAAAAGACATACCATGGACTGCACTATGAGCATTGTGAAACGCGTCTTCTCAGCAAAGGGCTTAGTCAAGCCCCAGTCTTTGCTATGGAAGGTCAAATGTTTCACTCTAAAGTCTTTCAAGCTCTGAACCCCCTTTGCATATTGAGTTTCCCAGGACTATTTTCTACTACCAAAGGCATTTGAGCATGAAGAACACATTTCTTGATGTCTTTAGCTACAAATTGGCACGCAGATGGGCTGCAGTAGTGTGATGGGGTGGGGGCTCACATCTTAAATCCGCTCTGTTTATTACCCAGGAAGTTTTGATCAAGTTTATGGTGTTAAAGACTCCAACATATCAACTCCACTGAAGAACAGGACAAGCTATTGTAAATATGAACCATCAAAGCATTAGCCATTTCAATGAAATGAAGCAAATCAATTGTTTTTTACAAAGGTGCCTTTCAGATCTCCTTTTTCAGGTTCTGACAGCTCTTACCAAGTTCAGCATTAATAAATGTTGGACTGTAGACTGCAAGAATATTTTGAATTAATGCTGAACTTGATAAGGACTCTAAAGGTAAATTACTGCTACTAACGAACTTACACACTCATTTATTTTACTTGACTTAAGTAGGCAGAGTTATGTTAAACCACTAAATAAAAATAAAAGTAATAATCAGAACTAATCATATTATGTATAATAATCACAATGGTCCCCATCCAGCAAAGTACTTAAGAACCTGCTTCAATTTAAGTGTCTGAGCTGTACAACTAAAGTCAATTAAAGGTAAGCATGTCCTTAAATGCATTGCTGGATTTAAATCAATGTTTTCAATGAAATGCAAACTGTCTTGTGTCCCATTGCCTGCAAGATTGCTAGTTTTTTTCCCATTTCATAATGATCCAATTATTTCCCCCAAACTTTCATAAGAAATCCCATTGACCAGTCATGAGGTCAGTCATGAGTAAGGCCAGGTCTACACTACCAGAGAAAGTTGACCTAAGACACACAACTCCAGCTACAAGACTAGCGTAGCTGGAATCAAAGTACCTTCAGATGAATGTCTGTAGTGCCCTACTGCAGGAGGTTGACGGGAGAAACTCTCGTGTTGCTTTACTTTATTCCTCATGACTCAGTGAAGTACTGGATGGATGATGGTGCCCTCAGTGATTGATTTAATGGCCCTTGCTTCGCCCACTAAATCAAACCCTGGAAGATGGATCTCCAAAGCGTCGATCTTGGGGTAAATGAAGACCAGCCCTTAGGTGAATAAGATCTGGTCTCTGTCAAGCTAAACAACTGTATTTTTAAAGCAAAGAGCCTTTAGAAGGAGGAAATTCTCTAGTACAAAAAATTAAATCCACAGTAAAACAGAAATTTTTAAAAGAAAATGTACTGCTCATGTTGATTTGTTGTGAATGTAAATTCACCTTTTCTTTCAAATAAAGCTTTAAAATTGTGAATGCATTCTTGCTGAATAGTGATATCCTATTATTCTTCTACCACATTTTTTCCTACTCTTTACAACTCCCTAAATTGTAAGGAAATTAAAAGTCCATTAGATAGCTTACATTAACATATGTTATCATGGGTCTAGAAAGCATGGGCAGCCGTTGCCGGGTGACATGCCTTTCCATGACTGTACTTTAAAGACATCATACAAGATTCATTTAAATATGTTTTCCTATTTTGATAAAGAAATAGTGCTTAACTGTTAAGCAAACTCATGTAACCTGACATGATGCCTACCACATCTTAATATGTTATCTCTGCAGCAGGAGAAGCAGGACGTACAAACTTAAAAAGAAGAGAACATACACATGCATGTCAGCCATGGAACACAGGCATATAGGAATCATTACATTGGAACAGACCAACAGTGCAACTATACCAAGTGCTATGTTGCAAAGGAGAAGGTAGTTGCAGAATAGCCTCTCCCAAGGGAATGGTCCTTCGAACCATTAGTTAGGGGCTGGTTTTAGACTCTGAAACAAGAGACTCTGTATCCCATGCCAAACTCTTGCTTATTTTTAATACTAAATGAAATGGATATACCAGGGGTGAGCAATAATTTTCATGGGGGAGGAAGGGCACAGCATGAATTTTGGTACATGGTCACGGGCTGGCACCAGGCCAGCTGGAAGGGATGGGGCAAAAGGGGTGGGACTGGGACTACAGAGAGAGAGAGAGAGAATGTGGGAGTGTGAAGGAAAGCTAATCTGTGTGTGAGAGACAGACTTTGTGACACAGGTTGAGCGTGTGTGGCACAGAGACTGGGAGAGTGTGTTTATGACAATGACTGTGTATAGTACAGGCATTGTGGCTCAGACTGGGTGTATGTTATGGGGTACAGAGTGTGGGTGTGCTGCCTGCTGCTGGGTAAGTTTCTGAGAGAAGGCACACTGTCTCTTGAAGACAGGGAAAGCTGTCCTGCTCTTTCCCTTCCCTGCTCTTTAGAGATGGAGTGGTGGGGAGTGTGTGCGTGAGTGTGTGTGTGAGAGAGAGAGCACAAGCACTGAACAGTGCACTGCCTCTTAAGACAAGCCCTCCGCTGAGTCACTTACCACCCATGCTTCAGCTGGAGCAACTCCACATGTGTCTCCCTCTTCCTGACCCCTGCTCTGCAGAGATGGGGTACGGGGACAGGGAGCACCCTGACTTCAGCACACACACACCCCAACTCTGTACAACTAGCAGGAAAATCCTGGGAGCAGCTCAGCTGCAGATTGGAGCAAGGTGTGGGGAGGGGCCGCAGAGCACATGCTGCCGTTTGTTAGTATGATGCATGCTCTAATAACTAGCTGGGTGGGCTGGATTTTGCCTACCCCCAGACTATACTATACTTTGCCATGATTTAGAAGTAGAACAGCAGACTAGGAATCAGGAGATTTGGGTTCTTTTTTTTCTGACTTTGCTACTGACATGCTGTGTTGCCTTGGGCAAATCATTTAACATCTCTATTTTTAGCTGCACTCCCTATACTATGGAGAAAATAATATTTCCCTACCTCACAGATTACCATTGTCCCTTCATAACTTTTCAGACTCCTGTTGCCTTCTCTCCAGGAGCTTCTGTGTCCTTTTCAACACCTGGTGGAAGTCCTGGCCTCTTACCAGCAACTCTGCCTTTTTTAGTCATATCCCTGCTTTCCATCATTAGGAAACAATCGATTTCTAAATGGGTTCTTGATCAGAGATGCATTTTTCCTGAAGTCTAGATATAATTTACAACTCTTCCTATCTAGATTAATCATAAAAAGTCTATATTTTAATCAATTTCTCTTAATGCCTTAACCAGCAAATGCATGGAGGACTGGGAATAATTATCGATGTCTTGTTTGTGGGGATGTCTTTTGCATGAAAACAATCTCTTTATGAAAAAGATGGCATTGATCCCACTTTCACTGTTCTCCCTGTTACACGCACATTAAGGAGTCCTAGGTGGATAATGAGAAAGAACAATAATAAAGAACAATGCTAAGTTAGGGAAATAATTATGTAAGGAATACCATGACAGGCAAACTCTCTTCAGAAGCCTTACGAGGTATTAGGCTACAGGCCACATGCATTCACAAGAACTGTTTCAGTATCATGTGCCTGCAAACAACTTGTTGTTATTATACTTGTAAAATGTTACTGATGATTTTTATAGACTGCACTATGTGGCTAATTTAAAAATGTTTTATTAGACATTTTATTTTTAGATTATTTTAACAGTGGTATCAGCTTTCATTCTTCTAAATACATTTTTAAACCAGAGGCAAGAGCTTTCGGTACCTAGGTTTTATACTAGCTTTTTGGCTTCTCTCTGAGCCAGTCAACATATTTGTTTGTTTGTTGACAAGTTGGTTTCTCTTTCATTTTTTTGGTTCCAGCCCAAGCAGCAACAAACAAGAAAGAGGAACAAAAGCACAGTGTGCCTAGTAGAAGATAAAATATAGTTGTAGGTAGATTGTAGCCAGACATGTGGCATACCCCCTAGAACTAGAAATGAGTGATTTATACCACTGGAAAGTGGTGATTTCTAGTTTTCCAGAGTGACAGCTAGCACTTGCTCCTAGCCTTGGAATGTGTCGAGACACTGAAGTTTAAAGTCATGATATATTTAAACAGAAAAGCTGTTCTAGATCATTTTTAGATGCGGTTTAAATGAAATTAGCCATAATTTCCCTCATTAAAAGTAAAGCCAGCTGATATTACCTCAGCTTACCTGAAAGATATTTGTGGACACACCATACCATACAATCATACTTTCACTTTGCCAAATAACAGAGTTAAATAAAATGTAGTGTAGTACATTGATTTTCTTCTCTCTTGCACCAATATAAATCAGGAATGATGGCTGAGGATGTGAGGGAGATTCCCAAACCTGAGTCAATCTTTTTACATGACAAATCTGAGGAACTGTCCCAGATAAAGGTGTCAGTAGAGAAGGATTTGGACAAATTGATAAACTAAACAGTAATAAGTCACTGAAACCAGATGGTATTCATCCAAGAGTTCTTAAAGAACTCAAATGTGAAATTGCAGAACTACTAACTGTGGTTTATAACCTGTCTTTTAAATCAGCTTCTGTACCAAATGACTGGAAGATAGCTAATGTGACACCAATATTTAAAAAGGGCTCTGGAGGTGATTCTGGCAATTACAGACCGGTAAGTCTAACTTCATTACTGGGAAAATTGGTTGGAAGCGTAGAACAGGGTAGTCACACATACAGATGAACATAATTTGTTGGAGAAGAATCAACATGATTTCTGTAAAGGGAAATCATGCCTCACCAACCTACTAGAATCTTTTGAGGTGGTCAGTAAGTATGTGGAAGATGGAATCCAGTGGATACAGTGTACTTAGATTTTCAGAAAGCCTTTGACAAGGTCCCTCACCAAATGTTCGTAAGCAAAGTAAGTTGTCATGGGATAAGAGGGAAGGTCTTCTCATGGACTGAGAACTGGTTAAAAGACAGGAAACAAAGGGTAGGAATAAATGGTCTGTTTTCAGACTGGAGAGAGGTAACTAGTGGTGTCTTGCAGAGGTCTGTACTCAGACCAATCCTATTCAACATATTCATAACCTAGAAGATTTACCCAGCACTGCTCAGGCCATTAACTCAAGTAAGTTTTGTTTTTCTTCATTTAAATCATTGTGCTGTGGTGGGGCTGGAGATGAGGGGTTCAGTATGCAGGCTGCCCTGGGGAGAAAGGATAGCCTCAGCCCTCTCTCACCGCAGCAGCTTGGGGCCAGATGAAAAGTGTCTGTCCATGGCAGCTGCAGAAGGTACAGCTGGGGGGGGATGCATGTCTCCTGGCTGAGGGTCAGATAGACACACAGACAAGCACATACACAAACAGACAAACTCTCTGAAATACATAGTAGATAGCTGTCCCTTTCTCCACTCCTACCCCTTGTTGGCCCAGTGGGGTTATAGTTGTCTTGGTCCCCATCTCTAGCCCCTTGCTGCACTGCTGTGGTCATTCTGCAGTAGAACTGTCCCCCCTGCCAGACCTCTCCCTGATCATTGTATGAGAAACAATCAAATTTCAGGCACAGCCTATTGTCCTGGCACAACCAAACATCATCTTGCTTTAAGTTATGATAAGAGGAAGCTCCCTACCAAATTTGATGGTCCTAGCTCTTACCATTTAGGAGGAGTTCTTGAACTCGCAGATGAACAGACAGATAGATGCACATTTCTAAAATATATAGGAAGATGATCTAGAGAAAGGGGTATATAGTGAGGTGGCAAAATTTGCAGATGGCACAACACTGCTCAAGATAGTTAAGTCCAAAGCAGACTGTGAAGAGCTTCAAATGGACCTCACCAAACTAGGTGACTGGGCAACAAAAAAGCAAATGAAATTCAATGTGGATAAATGCAAAATAATGTACATTGGAAAACATCATCCCTACTATATATACAAAATGATGAGCACTGAATTATCTGTTACCACTTAAGTGAGAGATCTTGGAGTCAGTGTGGACAGTTCTCTGAAAACATCCATTCAATGTGCAGCAGCAGTCCAAAAAGCAAATAGAATGTTGTGAATCATTAGGAAAGGAATAGAGAAGGCAGAGAATATCTTATTCTCTCTATATAAATCCAAGATACACCCACCTCTTACATTCTGTGTACAGGTGTGGTCACCTCATCTCAAAAATATATCTTGGCACTGGAGAAAGTTCAGAAAAGGCCAACAAAAATAATTAGGGATATAGAATGGCTGCCATATGAGGAGAGATTAATAGGACTGGAACTTTTCATCTTAGAAAAGAGATAATTAAGGAGGGATATGATAGAGGTCTATGAAATCATGACTGGGGTGGAGAAAGTGAATAAAGAAGGGTTATTTACTCCCTCCCATAATACAAGAACTAGGAGTCACCAAATTAAATTAAATAGGGGTCAGATTTAAAATAGGTTTTAAAAAGTATTTCTTTACACAATTCACAGTCAATCTGTAGAACTTCTTGCCAGAGGAAGTTGTGAAAGACAAGACTATAATGAGGTTCAGAAAAGAGCTAGATACATTAATGGAGGATAGGTCCATCAGTGGCTATTAACCAGGATGGGCAAGGATAGTGTCCCTACCTTCTGTATGTCAGAAGCTGGAAATACAATCCTGATGAATACTTTCAGCATATAGTTCTTCTATACTGTTTTCTAACTCTTTCCAGCTCTATTTGCTATATTACATCCTCTGAACACACCTGTTCCGTTGAAATATTACCCATTTCAGGTCTGATACCAAGTATAAAATGAACTAATTCTCAATCTCCTCTGGTTCCCTGAATAGATACCCTTGAAGTACTCACTTCATTCAGGAGTACAGAAGCAGGCAAAGGACTGATACCACAAAATTCTGCAGAAATGCATCTATTTCAGGAGTCTCAAACTCCTGGCCTGCTGGCCATCCCCAGCTGGAGCAATTGCACAATCCAGCCTGGGACTCCCAGCGGGTTGAGGGGGGAGCTATCTGTTACCAGCACCCAAGCCCTGCCTCTTCCTGCCATCACCCTGTCCTCCCCCCGTGGCACTCTGTGCCTGAGGATGTAGCTTTGGGGATCATGGAGGGGCCTGGAGCCATGCTGTGGCAACTATCATGGCCCTCTGCCCTCAGCAGGAGCTGCAGAGAAGCAGAGCGCAGTGGAGCAAATGCACTTGACCAGTGCATTGTGCTTCCTCCATGGCTCCTGCTACTGTGGGGAGTGAGGCAGTGCCAGGCCACCCTGCCCCTCCCCCTGGTGATCCTGAAACTGTGTCATTGGGGATGGGCTGCCATGGAGCGTGGGGGCAAGAAGGTGGGGCATTGGTGGGAAGGGGCAGGATTTGGGAGCTTGTGATGCTTGGGGAGACCACCAAGCAAAACACCCTTTCTCTCCCGTGGGATCTGGCATCAGAGCCCCCTGCTCAGCCAGTGCATTTCAACTGAGGGAAATGCCCTCAGTCAGGACAGGCTAAGTACAGTTCTGCTGCCCTTTCTCAGACAAGAAGGATAACAACATTTCATTACCTAGCATTCAAGTGATTTGTAACCCAACACCAGCCAAAACCAATCACTTGGGCAACACAGCTACGTAACTTGTTGGAAGGGGGGGAGGGAAGAGGCGTTGAGGAAATTCAGGGGTGTGTACTTCCCCCTGGGGGTGGGGAGTCTGGGGAATTCCCTGATCTGGCCATATTCTGAAGTGCCTAAATAAAAGTTGTTGGGCATGGAGCTCTTTTGAAAATCTGCCTCCTATACTGCAAACAGTTGATACTCCTCTGAGCCAGGTAAATATTATCTTCCCCACTTTGTGCTGGAGGCAATGTTAAAAATACTCACGGCTACAGCTGTGGGTGTACGATCCAGGAGCAGAAGTCAGGGCTTCCTGGCTCCTAGCCCTGTGCTCATTCTAACAGAAAATGATGCCTCATACTCATATTCCACAACATAAATATAGCCTATGAAGACTGTACTGTACTGTCGTCTGTTTTCCTTTTGCAGATAATCAGCTTGCTATAGTACTGCTGTTGGAATAGAGTCCATGTTGTAGAGCACAAGCATTCTATAGAACTGAAATGCTTTGGTAGCTAATATACATTTTAAAAACATGAATTCGTTTATTTCTTTGTTCCTGTGATGCCAATTGCTCATCTTATGGGCTGCTTCTTGTCTTGTAAAGGAACCATTTATGTATAAAGAATGGGATTTACTAGAAACATAATAATTGTTCAAAATAGGGTGTCGGGTACTAAATGGTTAAGCCGAAATAGGAGGGCAGCTAAAATATCTGCCACTTCTGAGAGCAAAAATAGCTTGTACTTTATTAAAAGCAGCCTGCTTGGGTCAGTAGTGCAGTCTCAGAGAACCACCCAAGAACAATTTCAATTTTAATAGCTTTTACTATGTATTTCATAAGCAAGCCCATTGAAATTGAGTCATCAAAGCCTCCCAGTTCCTCCAAGACAGATTTTAGCCCGAGAGCTTGGAGTAATTATCCCACTGGATGTTAGCCTGTGTAGCTATTTCAACCTCGTTCATCATTTCAAACAGCTACATACTCTGCCTGCTAATTTCATCAGATGGATTAGCCTCTCTTACTTGTCTATCTTTTTTTTTATTTCTGGGTGTGTGTGAAATATTGCCTTCTTCCCCCGTTTTAATAAGCTGAGCAGGCATGCACCATTGCACTGCTTCTGACTCCTATTTCTTTCACCTCCGAGAATGATCTTCTGGGGAAAGTGCTGGGAGTAAATGTGAAGGTGAAAACTTGGCCACTTATACCTGCAGGCTGGAAGCAGCTGCTTTCAACCTGTGCCTGCAAATAGAGTCCTGAGCATGTCTGAATCTCTCTACCTATCTATTTATAGAGTAGTCTAAACAGGTCTGCTTCCTGCATATCTTCTGTTTCTTTCCCTCCACTGTGTGACAGTCCTTTTCTTGGGCTTCAGATGATACTGGATCTGTGTAGCCCACATTTCAAGTTAGAACGATTGCCTCCCTAGGATTAGAATGCAGAAATCCGAGTCATTTCCCCATTATTTAAGGGCTCTGATTTTATGCCATTGTATGTGATGTTATGAGTTTTGTAGAGGAAACCAGCCCTTTTAAAAAAATGTCTTGCCTTAAGAGAGTGCCCCAAAGTACAAGTTGGACCACCTGGTCCGGCACCCTCAGGACCTGTGTGGTCCTGAATCAGGGAGTTTGCTGGAGCAGGGGAGGTCAATGCTCTCCTCCTGGTCACCAGCCCTGCTCCCAGGCTCCCCTGCAGGCTGTGGGGATCCTCAGGCTGAGGTTCCCCATCCTGCCACTTGCCCCGCTGCTGTTGGCCCGGCTGGGGCTCCCCCGAGCCTGGGCTCTCCACCTTGCTGCTGGACCTGATATTGCTGGTCTCCTCAGACACCACAGTCCCTGCTGTCATCAGGGCTCCCTGAGGCTGGAGCTCCTTGGCTACTGCTGGCTCCACTGCCATCAGGACTCTCCAGGGCTGGGCTCACTTGGCACTATTGGCCCAGCCTCTGGCCCAGCCTAGGTTCCCCAGCAGCCATGGGACTCCCGGCCAGCTCCCACTCCCGGCCCCAAGGGCTCTTTGGTCTAGCTACAACCATGGTCCTGCCCGACCATGGATGTTGTTGGAGCAGAGAGTTCCACATTTGAAAGATTCAGCCTGATCCCCAAATGCCCTAAATACAATTCTGTTCCATCTCTGATAAACAACTATTAGAACTATGTGTCTGCTTTTCCAGTGGGGGCTCGCTGGATTTTTGAGAGTGGAACCTTATACCTCTGCCATGCATTCAGCCAAGCAGGGACCTTTCCTTATACATTGGCCCTGATGTGATAAGTAGGATGGGATACTTGCATCTTTCACTTGGTGCTTATATTCTGCAGCAATAAGAACCATATAACCACATGGAACAAATACATAATAATGATTTCTTCATATAATGCCTGCATGACTAATGTTTAGTCCTGACAAATGGGTGCAGAACTGTATTACAATAGAGACAAACTTAGTTTGGGAGCACTGTCAGGCAGACTGTTCCTTGCCGTCTATTGAGCACTGTGAAGGTAATACTTTCAGACTGGGGAGAAGGTTGCAGAGTGGAACATGTTGGCTTGTGGGCACCACTGGGAGATAGTTAAGAGTTATGAATCTTCGGAGAAAGCTGTCTGTTTTTTCAGCCTCTCAGCAATAACAATTGCCCAGGGATAACAATGTCAGACACTAAGGGTATGTCTAGACTACATCCCTCTGTTGCCACAGGGATGTAAATTAGACATACCGAAATTGCTAATGAAGCGGGGATTTAAATACCCCATGCTTCATTAGAATAAAAATGGCCGCGCTTTTTGCCTACTCGGCAATTTGCTGGCAAAAAGTGGCAGTCTAGATGGGAATCGGTCGACAAGGAAAGCCTTTTCGGACCTTGTTGCACGAGGCATAAGGGATCGGTCGGAAAAGGCTTTCCTTGTGGACTGATCCCCGGCTAGACTGCTGCTTTTTACCGGCAAATTGCAGCCATTTGTATTCTAATGAAGCACAGGATATTTAAATCCCTGCTTCATTAGCAATTTCGGTATGTCTAATTTACATCCCTCTGGTGACAGAGGGATGTAGTCTAGACATACCCTAAAGAAAAGGATCCAAATGGCATAGCATGTGCATTTCCTGGCAGTTGGTTTAGATACCTTCTGAAGACTATAGAGCTCTAATAGTTGCTAAGACACTTCATTGGGATCCCTTATCCAAATGCACTGGCCTACAGTGTGGGTCAGGAAGTGGGAAATCCAGGGTTAGATCCCTAGAAACTGATAGAAAATAAAATCCTTAATTTACACCTGCATTACCTAAGTATCAGAGACGATCCATATAATTTCCGAATGACCTTGATGTTAGGACACACTGGTATTTTAGGTGATGTTCTTTTAATTTTTGCAAATTTGTGACATTAGTTATGGTTCAGTACCAGTACCAAGATCATTAGTATTAAATTAAATACTTCTGGATCCACAGGACAGTAATTGCAGTAGATTTTCTAATTATTTATCTGCAAGTTTTATCTTTAGTTTTGCCATCATTTTAGAATCCTTTGGCCAAATTTTGTCTTCACTTGCATGGTGAAAAGTCCACTGCTTGGGCAAAATTTGTTTGTTTTCTCTCTGACCCCTACCTTGAGTCTGGAATCCATATCTACACTTCTTAGGATTCATAAAGCAGTTAACTAAAAGACCTGAATGAAGAAAACATTACTATTTGTATGGAAGCTTTGCTCATTTTGTGCAGAGTTGGAATGTGATTTTTCCAGAGTGAAGCAAGTCCATCATGAACCATCTAAACCTTTGTTTCCTGGTCTTTAAAAGACTTCTTTTGGCCATGTCCCAAAGAGTATGCAATCATAAAATAAATCTAAGGGGAACAAACAATGAATGAAAGGCTCAGAGCCTGTTGAAATAAAGATACAGATCTGGCAACAGTTCTTAAAATAGTATATTTCCTGAAGAAGAAAGAGAGGGAAGTGTGAAATAGTAAGCATGCATAAATTAAACAACCACAATTTATTGATAATAACTGATATACAATAATTTTAGAATTACTACTATCTAAAACAGAGAGTGTACACCCAGGTCCTTCACTGATGAACATATATAAATAGCAGCTTTCATGTAATGTGGAATACACAAAATACAACATCCATTTGAATTCATAGGAAATAGTATCTGTTTTCATATGTGTAACCTAACTGCTCCCTCTATATACATGTACACACATTTTAGACAAAGAAACTGTGCTTTAAAAACCAGAGCAAAGAGGATGGAGTTGTTCTAGTGATGCTGATTGCCGAAGAGAAAATCGAGAATCCATTAAGAATCCCTTCATATTCTTTAATTCTCTCCCTCCCCCTGCCCCAATCCCTCGACCCAACCTAGGCTATTACACACATGAGGACACACATCTTCAATCATTTCATATCCTCCACAGCACTTCAGAAGCCATACTTCACCCCCTTGCCTTTCAGCACCATATATAAACAGCACACATATTCCCTCAGGGCAGTGCAGAATTCTCTCTCTCTCTCTCTCTTTTTTCAACATGAACCACACACAGCAGCTACATGCTATGAGCCAGAGGGTTCAGTCAAGGTCACTTACACGATGTTTGGGCTACTTCCTTTTGTCTGCTTCAAGAAATGTACCATTGCCTTTAGTTAGGGGAAATAGCCCATCCAGGCATTTCTCTGGAGATGTCTTCTTCTGAAGGGGGCAGACAATAGAGAAGATCCCAAGGAAAAAGAATGCTTTGTTAATTATGTATTTTCTGCCACTTCAGTGTCAAATAATTATCATTCCTCTAGTGCTTTGCCTTAAAATTCAAATCACATTCATCTTTTTGTATCTTAATAGTATTCACTTTATCCATTGCATGGTTATGTATAAAAGGGAGTCACTGGCCTGTTCAGTCACATGCCTGATCTGTTGTATTAACAGTACAGTCCTTCTAAGCTACTGTCTTCAGGGTTTGTCTGAAAGTCATGACTTCAAAGGACACACAAAATAAATACAGTCCTGATTGTGACAAGGTACTCCTTTTTTAATGTGGGATTGATATTAGCCCTTATGAAAGTTATGAACTAATAGTACTGATCTGACCCAAGTGCTGTGGAAGTTCCTCAACAGAAGGTTTATCAGTACATCTTTATCCAATGATCCGCAACACCCTTGTGTAATGGGGTATGTTGGCCTTTAAGGACAGGCCACAAGTCCAACACTATGCTATTAAAGTTGCAGCATAGAATCAAGCATTTATATGGGATATAAATCTCTGAGGGTATGTCTACACTAGCTTGTTAATTCGAGCTAGGTAGGCAAATCAG
>CM057847.1:44286742-44334229 GCA_030068395.1 Apalone spinifera
TAAACAAATCTACATGGCTCCGTTGACGGAGCCATGTAGTGTAGACATACCCTAGATGTACAGCATTATCAGTACATAAAGGAATGAATGACTAGTGAGGTGGGAATAAAGGCTGACCATACATATTATTTAGGTTAGTCACGACTAAGGCCAGGTTTACATTACTGGCACCATAACAGCATATCTATAGTGCTGTAGTTATGTCATTATAACCCCATGGGTGGATGCAGACTACAGTGACAGAAGGGATATTTCTGTCACTGTAGACACACTTCCTGAGTGAATGTAACTAGGCTGATAAAAGCATTCTTCTCACACCCTTGAGCACCTTAGCTATGTCGGCCTAGGTTTTAAAGAAAGACTGCTATGTGAACAGTGATATCCTTGCTATCCTGTTATATAGGATAGTTTAAAAATTCCATAGGAAGGTTATTCATTTCTGTTATATCTTACAGGGTTATTTCATAAGAGAGCTGTTTCACTTTTGACGGAAATTGCTGATTTTTCATTATGAAGGTTTAAAATAGCTATGACAGTAATTTAACAGGTTAGGAACTTCAATACATTTTAGATAAACACCTCCTCCATCCTTAATCCACCAAAAGTTTGGATATTTATACGTGGGTGGAGCATGGGTTAGCAGTTATAGAACATAGCTAACTGTCACAGACACACAGTCCTATTTCTGCCAAAGACTTACTGTGTGACTTTGCATAAGCCATTTAATTTCTCTGGGCCTTATTTTCTGTAAAATGGGGTGAATACTATACACCTTTCTAAAATACTTCAGATAAAATGTTGTAGGGTTTGAAAAATATCTCCAACACCAACTAGCCCAAAGACTGAATCTGTTCACCAGGCCAGCATACACCTCTAGTTCAATCTATACCACCTCCCAAATCAGACACTTCCCTGATCTCCTTGTAGTCATCTAGGCCCTAATACTTGGGACCGAAGATACCAGTCTTCCATTGGCTGAATTCTCAAATCTCATTTAGTGCCAGCCTGATACCACACAATCATTTATTAATGCTGCTGTCTCACAAAATAAATCAACTAACACTTCCACCCCAATACATTATTGCTAGGCCATCCACTCCACGCCTCAATACAATTAACACTGACACTCATAAATCAATTTCATTGGCAGCATCTACCCCTGACTACAATAACTTTTATACATTCTGGGCAGTTGTCCCCAATAAATCAATTTATGCTAGCCCATAGATTGAGTCCTTTGCTGTGAGGCTCGGCCTTCCCCTTGTGTCCTGCAGGCTGGAGGTAGCAGGATAGGTCCCATAGGGCTCCCAGTTCTTAAAAGTATTAGCATCCTGTTCCCTACAATTTTCACAGCAACGAGATCTGGACCCTGCTCCTGCTGCAGAAATGTGGCGGTCAGTTTCCTTCTTCTCACTGAAGAACAGTAGCCATGTACCACCACCACCCCACACACACCTAACGGCAGAGTCAGGAACACTGGAACGGTGTCTTTGCATGTTTAAATTACCTCAGTTTAACCTGGTCCATGCCTGCCTCTCTTTGTGACCATGAGGATAAGAGACTTTTTGAAAAGCAAAAGCCCAGTATCTTACAGAAATAGCTCACATTTGTGTGGAAATTATTCTTGCTCACCATGGTCCTGCAGCTTTTTTTAAAACTCAGAAAAGCACTATATAAGTGCAAAATACTGTTATCGGAACCAATTGGTTGGTTGGGAAATGCTATTTGGGCATGTCAGAGATGGTGGGTGCTTAGGGTTGCCACCATTCTAATGGTTGGTAACCAGATCCTGGAAGCCCCACCCTTTCCTCTACCTCTCCCCCCAATTTCCACCTCTGCTCCACCCCTTCCCCAAAGTCCCACTGCTGCTCCTCCTCTTCCCCTCTAAAGCCACACATCAGAGTTTGTTTAATGGTACCTGGACACATAAACCAAAACCCAGGGTGTCCATTGGACCCTTATGGGAGTGCTGAGGTCACCTGTTGTGGGGTAAGTGAGAGAGAAAGGGGGTATTTATTCTTTCAGAGATTCAGAGGTAAATTCAGCTTTAGTGAAAACATGTACAACACTCTTACATCAGCACTGTATTTAGCCTTGTGGAGATGGGATTGTAGAAAAAGAGGCAATTTTTTTATCCTGAAAAAATATTTGGGTTTGGTTTAGGGAAAGGACAGAATTTTGGATCAGTTCTTATTTTAAAAAGCCACTTCACATCTTGATAATGTAATGATCATGAGAGCAGGAAGATTAATTTACTCCCCTTTTGTTCTGTATCAGCATGTGTTCCATAGCAGTAATATATTCCACAGACTCTGATAGCATCAGTTCAATATCCTTTGGCATCAAAGTATTTGGGTGATGTGCAGAAGTGATAATAAGGTTGTATTTTTTCTATACCTGATGACTATTCAACAAAGTAGCCTGTTAAGCATTCTTTTTCAAGTTCTCCATTCACCAGTTGAAAGGCCTGAAATCTTTTTTGGTGTCTTTCTAAAAAAATTATAATAATGTTAATATGTTTAGAGATCACATTCACACTTCTTTTGGAAGGTATTAAATTACATTTTCTTTTCTACTGACAATATGTCCCATCGACTGTAAATTACAGGCCAAATTGGTAAAATGTCAGCCCAAACTGCTCAGCTGTTTTCAAGAATGAAGGTAGGAAAAATAAATTGATTTTCCCTTAAATTGTTTTGAAATTTTTTTTGAAAAGCTCTCGCATCCTAATGCATTGGAACAGAGGCTTTAGACCTGCCGGGGTGGTGACTTTTTATTAGAGGTATGCCTTTTGCTGTCATTGTGAAAATTTACCCAAATGAGCCTCTGAAAAAAATCACTAAATACTAAATAGAGATTTAGATATTGACAGATCTATTCACTGAAGATTCCTTCCACAATGGACGTGCTCCAACTTGGGTCTGAGGACTTTCCCTGCAACTGCAACTTTGTGCTGTTCTGAGCTGGAGGAAGGCACCTGAACTGAGAGCACAGAGGTTGTGCTGAGTTGGGGCCACATGGAGAAGGAAGCCGTCTGATTCAAAGAAAGTCTTAGTTCTGGAATTTTAACTTCAGACTTCTTCACTTTGGAGCCTTCATGATGTTCTTTTAATGCAGTGGTGTGGCTATATCTGTGTGCATGATATACTAAGTACTACCTATTTTAAACATATGCAGTAGGATTACCCAGTTTTGGTTCTGATTCATCAAAGTACTTAAGCACATGTGTAACTTTAAGCACTAGTCAGACCATTTGCATGGGATTATTCACATACTCAAAATTAGGCACATGGTTAAGTACAATGGTGAATTGATGCCTTTGTCCTATAGCTCTGCAGCAAGCCCAGATCTTCATTGTCTCAAGCATAATTTTTCCTTTCTCCTGATGGTGCCTATCTTATTTCAAAGAATCCATCTAAATTGGCATTTAAACAAGGGGCAGACAAGCTCACAGCTATCAAGCTTGTAATAATTTTCTTAATAATTTGCTGTAGAAAGAGCAACATTTTTCCTGACACACCTTTAATAGAAAAGTTTGTACAAACAATGGAAGGGGAGGTTACATGTTTTAGTGAAAAGAGACACATGCACAAAACACAATATTCATTTTCTACACACATCCAACATTCGTCTCCTCTACATAGAGCCAGATAGAACTCACTTTTTAGATGTGTCAGTATGTAGATGATACTTTTCTCGACATGCACATAGAATTTACCATACATATGTATACTATAAAAAGACAGAATTTGCTATTTCAACATGTATGGATGAAAAATGTATGTAACACATATGTGGGCATAATGCATCTGAAAGTACACACTGTTCTACAAATATAGTGTAGTATGCATCTTTCCTAGATGTATAGTTAGTATGTGGAATGCTACAATTTCCCCTTAGAACTAATTTTGAGATTAGTTCTCTTTTCCAAGGAGTTTCCTAAGTACTTGTACAACATTATTCCACAAATTTGCTATTGAAATGAAATACTGCATTGACCTTTTTAATTCCCCAGACTTTTTACAATCTTTGAAATTTAGCACAACAGAAGGAGTTTAATCATATTCACTGATGTAAAAGACAAAATAAGGCACCTACACATTCAGTTAAAGAGATGACCTCCAAGGTACCAGAGCTTCAGAGACTCATTGGATGTCCCCGAGGACAATTACGGCAATGTTGCATGAGATTTGCTTGTAATCTCGCACTATGTCTCATGGTAGCACAGACAGGCATAGGTTGAAAATGTTTTTTGTATTATAATTTAGATGAAGCATTTCCCTGGGATTTCATTGTTGATATTAAAGTATTGTTATTTTCCTGGTGAAAGAATAATCCCATAGAAAATTTCTTTTACTCTATTTCTATTTTACTTATCCAGAATAGCTTCCAGTCTGAGCTCCTGTGGTCACTGATACTCCACTTCATGTTCTGTGCCTTTGATTTTATAGGCATATTTTTTTCCCTCTATCACACTGTGAAAGTTTAGAAAGGAAGAAAAAAGCACTCTTCTGCCTGTGGTGGTTGTGTCAGTGGTTTTGTCACTCCTGTTGATTGATGCCAGGTAGGCCAGAGGAAGATTTTAAAAAAAGCACCATGTTTATCCATTGCCCTAGAGTGACAGGCCAGATCAGCGATCTTAAATCCTCTGCCCATACAGCAACCATGATCAGGGTGATTGATGAAGAGCCCAATCAGCTCTGAGGTGATTTTCAGTGTCAAACTGCTGGGGAGAAGCTGTACATGATCTCTTTACAAATGCTTTTGACAGTTGAACAGTTAAAAGCACAATATGTATGCATGTGTGCCAGCATATGTGCATACTTACACACATCCCAGCAGCATTACTGTGAATAATAGCAACACAGATTTAAAAACAAACAAACAAACTGAGGTTTAAACAAAAAATCAAACTGATATAAATAGCTGCATCTTTGATAAACTGTATATTTGTAGTATGCACACCTATCCTAAAAGGTCCTTAAATTTAATGGGATCTGCACCCCCCTGGCCCTATTTACTGAGGCTGTGGGAGAGCTCAGAGGACTGATCTTAGAAGCAGGAATAGAATATCAGTTCAAATACGGCAGAGGCCAGCTGGGGCTGAAGGTTTCTACCATCTTGTGGCTTTTTATGACCCATGTGAAATAAGCGGGTGGTTTTGGTTCAGTTACTGAGGCAAGAATCCATGTTGCAAAGTCTGTCATCATAAGCTAATAGCCCCCACAGAAAGAACAAGGAGACTTCCGAAACTGAAGACATATCTTGTCACCTTGGAAACTGTTCTGCCAAGTCAGGACTGAGGCAGGTCGGCAGGAGAGTGTGGGAAGCTTTTGCACTGCCACTACTCATTCGATAGCTGTTCTGTGACAGAGAACTTTAATCACCAAGGAAGTAAATGAAGCACCCTTCCTGAGCACTAAATGTACCAATGCATTAATGAATATGCCCTACAAGAATGTAAACATTGCTGAACATGGTTTTCAGTACATAATGCTCAATCCTGCAAAGTACGGAGAAACTTCCACTCACTGAAATTAATGGCACCTTGCAGCAGATGCTCAACATCAGAACTGAATTAATACTGTACCGTGGAATGTTCACTTGAATTTTAAAATGAATTTGCTGTGACCAGTCAGATATTCCCATGCTTTTTAATCCTTGTGCAAATTGAGATACGACAGCAATAAGCATTGGATAAGCACTGATAGGTAAGAAAGATGTTTCACTCTGCTTTAATGTTTGCTTGACATGAACATTCATGTAAACACATTTCTACTACCATGAATGTTTAGCAAAAGTGATTTCCAAAGTCATATGTGCATTTGTGCATGCAGATCTAATATTAAATTTCTCTGAATGAGTAATAGCACTAGAAGTCAAGGAACAGAATCAACAGCATGTGATATATGAATTCTCTCAATGAACCAACATACTTCAAATGACTAATAGCAAATCTTCATAGATAACTACTTTCACTCAATCCACATAATTACAAAAATCATCCCACAATTGTTAGTAATGACTACATTGGAAGAAATCATGATCTGTTCAATGACATTCAAGTAGGAGAAAAAAGAAGCTAACCTCACTGAATAAATTATTCACAGCAAATTTGCTCACCTCTGTTTACCATGTCACAGGATTGGACTCCTAGGGCATGTCTATTTCTAAATAACTCCCCTTATTTTGAAATAGCAAGACAAACGGCCACACTACCAAGCCTGTTATTTTGAAATAAAGGACTTGTTATTTTGAAAAAATAACTTCTGCTCGTGAAGAGGAAGATGCTTATTTTGAAATAATAACTCTCAACATAACTAACTTATTTCGAAATAACCTGGTACTTTAGACACAGCCATAAAGGGCACAGGCTGCTAACTAATAGAATTCATAGTTAGTTTACAACTAAATGATAAACTATTTGATAGACAGAATCCATGAGTATCTCTTGATCTGAGCTAGAGAGCTTATGCTAACCATTGACTCATTTGCCTGTAGTTATACTTCATTGACAAAATGTTGGTATGCTACAAATTATTGGAAAAGATACAGCAGGCTAGAAATGATACTTTCTTCGAGACCTGACATCCACCTAGGGATCTTTAACAAGCCATTTGTGGCCCTTCATTACAAAATTTACTGCACAATACTTTATGTGCTTCTGTATCTTTCACATAAAGTACTCTATAGGAGTTTCAATAAAATTTGTGTGAAGTGCTTTACGGAACTTATTCTTGGCAAGGTGGTTCTATCATGAAGACTGAGTATCACCGTATTAGACCTCTACTTGTAAGGATTTTCCCTGTAAATGGCTAAATCATTATTCAATTGAGTGACAACTTACTGTAAACAGTATATTGCTTCTGGATATATCACCTTTGATCAATAAACTTTCCCTCTGGCTCAGCACTTACTTGAGAAGATTGTATAAAGGCTTGATTAAATGTTTCAGAATAGTTTTTAAGTGGCAGAATTATAAAAGCTGTATTCACTACTAAATGCATCAGCTTTTAATGTAAGTTTGTAAGCACTTACTATTATATCATTTCAGTCTGTGATATTATCATATCTTATAAGTTAAACAGGTTTGGTTCTGATTAGTACAAAGAGAGGAGACACACATTGTCCCAGGAAAACCTACATTTTGTAGGAAGGAGTACTGGTAAGTTCCCTAACACACTCTAAAGCCATTTTCTTGTTTCTAAGATATTATTTGGGAAGCTGATGATAGCTTCTCCTACTCTAGAATTTCCTTCAAGACTCTACATTATTAACAGGATACATGTGTAGCTTTAAAATTAAATGCAGATACATGTCTGAAGACATATTTGAACAAAAACCTTTTGCTTCACTGAGAAGTTCTGGGTTCCGTGTTTCCCATGAAAGTATAATTGGCATTACAAGTACCCAAAGCTGTGCATGGATATGAGCTTCTTGAACTGTTTAGATATTTGTGACAGCCTCCACCATGACAGGAAAAATGCATAATACTGAAAGTAAACTTTGGCTGGAAAAAGTCTTTTGGTTTACTTATAAAATGCATTTGAAATTGGAGCCCATTCAGGAAATGAAAGAGCACCAGTATCTGCTCTCACAGCTCCAGTTGCAGGATAAAGGCCTTTATTTGCTATTTCTATAGGTACATATTTTTAAATTATGATTAAGGGATGTAAAAGAATACTTTTACATTCTTTATATATTTAAGTTCACTGTTAGTATTATTATTCATAAAAACAATATTAAAATAACATTATTAAGCTTGCAAAGTCATGTGCTCCAAAGTTAGGACATTCACAGATTAACATTGCCTGTGCCACATCACTTATGAAAAGTTTAGTTTAAGTGATTTGCCTAACATCACATAGGAGCTCTGTGGCAGAGGCCGGGATAGAATCCAGTTCTCCAGGTTAGCATTCAACTGCCTAAAACATTTTGGCAGTTTGAAGATTACTAATCTAGTTACTCAGACACAGGCTTTTGTGCATAATACACTAAACAAATACAAAATTTAAATGACTTCAATTCCAAAAAACAGATACAAGATTTAAAAATGAAAATCACAAAATGAACCCTTCCCTAAAATCACCACCCCTGAAACAATATATGAGAATAAAGTAAAAAATATTAGGAATGTTTTATTTCGTTTACCTCAGGAATAGCCTCTCCTTAACATACTTTTATTTTTTTTTACTTTTATGGCTGACAACACAAATAAGGTGACAGCATGTATAATTTAAACATTATCACTACTTAGCAAATATGCTAATTTCTGAGGTGATGTTGTAAAGGGCATATAGGCCAGGAATGAAGATAACTATTTTTTTCTTGGGTGACAATACAGGTTACAAGACCAGGAACATGCAGTGAGTTTTCCACCTGGCCAGGTGCACATGGACAAAGATGATTAAGCCTCTCAATACTAGCACACTTAAGTTCCCAATAGGGTTTAACATACTGTTTTTCAAAATTTCTAAATATTTTTGTAACTTTGGCTATTCTTTAAGTGAGGGAGCCAAGGAGACATATTTGTTGTATTAAACCAGTTTACATATCTTTTGCTCTGAGCTTAGTTAAGGTTTTGCCTACAGTCCTAACCAAGATAAGTTCCAAAAAAGCCCAAAGAATAGCAGCAATGAAGACCTAGCAAAAGCCAATGTAGACTATGCTGAGCTGTTCTTTCGGACATTATCTTGGAAGGCACTGTCCATTGAGATACCAGAAACAGACCCAATAATTAATACAAAGGCATTAGGACTTGTTCAAAGTAGCACACTCCCCTACCCCCACTCTGAACATAGAACCTGAGGTGTGATTTAGCAGGCTGAGCATTGTTCATACAAATTTGGCCTTAACCATGATACCATCCTATCTGTTTCTATAGTCCTCTGCCTTGTTCACTACACACCTTCTAACTTCTGCAACAAATGAGACAGGGATCCCACAGACTAAAGCTGGGTTTATAATGCTGTTTTGGTTTAACTAGCAAGTCCAAAAACTATTTTTAAAAGTGTAGTTTCTAGTCAAACCAAAGTTGAATTTTTCAAAAATTTTCAGCAAATCAAGGAGTCAGAAAACAGTTGGAGTTAGTTGAAGGAATGAATTGCTTGACTCAACCTGAAATTTTTCACTTAAGTTTTGAGATTTTTATCACAGGAGGAGGTGATGACAGGGACCGCCTTATAACTCACCTGGGATGCAGGAGACCAATGCTCGATTCACTTGTCTTTGTGAATTGGAGCAAGGATTTGCACTTGGGTTTGTGCATGTCTTAGTCACTAGACTATGGGATAATCTGCTGTGGGTCTTCTCAATCTTTCCTGTTGGGCTGTTCTGCTTTATACAAACCATTGAAGCAGGGATTGAAACGTGAGTTTCCCATAGATACAAAAGTACTCTAACCAGCAGACTATCGAATTGTCATCATTCACCTTTCCTGGCCCAATGACTACTCATTATCATTCACAGCAGCCAGTCATTTACAGGAGGACACTCTTTGGGTATGTCTGCACAGCAGCATTATTTCAGAATAGAGGACATTATTCTGAAATAACTTTGCGAGCGTCTACACAGTAAGCCCGTTATTTCAAAATAAGGGGTGGCTTATGCTGGATTTTATAAACCTCATTCCATGAGGAATAATGCCTATTCCCAAAGCTGGTGACGATGGGGTCCACATCGTTAAGGTTGATGGCCGTCACCACATGTAGAAGGAGAAACAGAGAATCACAGAGTTGCCAGAGCCCCTAGGAAGTCATCAAGCCCTCCTTCCCCCCTCTCCTCCCCTTCCACACCAGGAGCAACCTCCCCCCCCTTACTTATCCCATCCGCCAGCAGGACTTTGTGAGGGAGGGATTGAAAAACCTCCTGGGAGGGGGCTTCCACCACCACCAACCCCCCCTTTCCATAGGGTACCCCTTTCCAGCACTTCACTACCCTCATGGGACAACAGCAAAGAGTATCACACCTGCATGACTACGGCTCCGACCATTGATTTCCCCATGCCAAACTGGCTCCAGATGGATCGGTAGCTGTCTGGCATGGTGAGCTTCCAGGTGGCAATGGCGACCTGCTTCTTGAGGGGGATGGTGGTTCGCATGTGAGTGTTCTATTGCATGAGGGCAGGGGCAAGCCACTCACAAAGGTCAGAAAGATGTTCTTCTGCATGCACAAATTCTGGAGCCATTGCTGGTTGTCCCACCGCTCCATAATGAGCCAGTCCCACCAGTTGGAACTGGTGTCCAGACGTCTGAAGTGGCAGTGCATGGTGGGTCCAGCTGCATGAGCTGTGCCCGCAGAGAGATTATGAGGTTCTCTGTGATGAGCTGGGGGTTGTGTTCCTGCAGAACCAGGAAGGCAACCTGCAGATACCACTGCAGGAGCTGCAGCATGACAGATAAGCGCCGTCAAGTGCTTGGAGGCAGCTCCGGCTCCATGGCTAGAGAGCTGAGGTGTCCGCAAGGCAGTGGAATGGGTTTGTTGTCCCTTAAGGAGGTAGGCAAAAGAGAAGAGCCTGAGATACAGCTGTACAGGGAGGTCCCTTTAACTCTGAGCCTCAGTTAGCCTCAGGCAGCAGCTCTAGGAAGAGAATGCTGTCTTGATGCCCTGCCTGAAATGCTTCCAGGTAGCCTTAAATGCGATTTGGCATCCAATGAGTGTGATACTCTATTTCAAAATAGCTCAGTGCTATTTTGATGGGCATTTGCTATGTAGACGTGCTATTTTGAAACAAACTATTTCAGAGTATTTTTTCCAGAATAGCTTATTCTGAAATAAGCATGCAGTGTAGATTTATTCTTTGAGAGCACAGGTGTAAAGGGTCCTGATTCTCAGTTTCAGCTGCAGCTGTTATAAAAGGCTTCCCCTGTGTAATGCAGGGCTGAAAGGATTATTCTTAGTTGCTCTAGGTACGGCTAGACTACAAGAGTTTATCTGGGATACCAGAGGTGGGGGTATACCAGAGGTATCCCAGAAAAACTCTTCTGCATCCAGGGACGCGTTTGCTCTTCCGCTTTTTTTTCCAGAAGAGCAAACACTCTTTCGGAAGCCTCATGTATTCCCCATGAGGAATAAGGAGGCTTCCAAAAGAGGGTTTTTTTCGACATTTGGCCCAGTTTATATGGGCCAAATGTCGGAAAAGCCTCTTCCTACAAAAGGATTGAAAAAAGCGGCAGTGTAGCCGTACCCTCTGTGTGGCAGATGCACAGTTCTCTTACAGGTAGGAACGACAGAGGGATGGAATGTCTCAGTTGTTCTGTGGTAACGATGCATGCATAGTCTAGTCAGCACATGGAGCTGAGAGAGACTTATGCATGCTCAGTGAGGATGGAATCTTCAGCAATTTTAGCAGCTAACATTGAAGAATTCTTTCCTATGTGCAAACTGTGATTTTATCAAAGGTTTATACATTGGCCAAATTTGGGCAGATTTTCAGCAAAAGACTCACCCTTCATACATAGGCCACCCTTTGGCAAATTTCAAGTACTGTCTCCAAAGGATGGGTAATATAGAGCTATTCAAGGAAAAGGTATGAAGCATTTTTTAACATGGAAAAAACAATGTAATGTTTCCTAGATCATTCTTTGAACTAGCCAAGCTATTTTGACTGTACAAATATTTCTCCTAAGGGAAGACATCTTATATGTAAACTTTCAGCCTCAACAGTTAAAATTTGTACGAAGTAACTGAAAACATGGTCTTATAATAAAAAGTGTCAAGCAACCTTAATAACATATAGTGTTACTATTTATTCCTATAAGAAATACTTTATGATGGAAAGGCAATATGTGATGGTAATAATATTTTCTGTATACACTTATCTAGACAGCAGGCCTGCTGACAGGGGGATCAAAGATGGGCCAAAGGAGCCAATTTTCCCATGGCACAGCAATTTTAAGGGGCCCAGGACTCCTGGCCACCTCTGCTCCTTCAGTAGCAGTAGGAGCCAGAACCCATGGCCCTTTAGAATTGTCACTGCAGCACCAAGCAGTATACTCCAGAGCCCCACACCACATGTTCCAGGGGGCTCTGAGGGACAGCAGCATGGGGGGAGGGTGTTAGCACCAGGCCATCTGGGCAGCACTGGGGACTAGCTGCTCTGGCCCCTGCCCCATCCCTTCCACCCAAATCCCCGCATCTTCTGGAAGTGCCAAGCTGGGCCCCCGACATTGCCCAGGGACCCAGCAATCCTGTCAGCTCCCCTGCCAGACAGGGACAAATATGTCTGGACAACAATTCTATTAGCAATAAGACACTGAGGGTATGTCTACAATACAGAGATTTTTCAGCAAGATGGCCGTTTTTCAAAAAAACCCTTCAATTACGTCCACACTGCAATCATGTTCTTCCAAAAGAAAATTGAAAGAACAGAAGAGTTTTCCAACACTGGTAATCCTCATTCTATGAGGATGAAGCCTTTTTTGGAAAAAGGCGTGTGTGGACGGGGAAGAGGGAGTTCTTTCGGAAGAAGAGGAAAGAGGAAAAAGCACAGGTGCCCTGGTGGCCACTCCGTCCATAGTAATCACAACTGAAATGCAAGATAGTGTCCATTCAGTGTGGATGTTTTCTTTTGGAAGAAGTTTTTCCGGAAGATCTTTTCCAGAAAAACTTTTTCTGAAAGAAGCCTGCAGTCTAGACATAGCCTAAGTGGTTAGTGATATAAACAAATTGTTTTCAGACTAAATGGTACCTTTGGCTACAGAGGTAAATAACAAGAAAAAAGGAAATAAAGAACTTCAGACCTCCACACAATCATCTGTTATTGTACTGGATATTTGGTGCTTTAATATTTGCATGCATAATTTAATATTTATTTTATCTTTTCTCCTCCACCCTTATCACCAATGGGATTGGTTTTATATTCTTCTGAAGTTTGACATTTCAGGGTTCTAACTTCATGCTTTTTTTTTTAAATGAAAGAATGAAAGCTGAGAGTTCAGTTTGGGGCTTTTAGAAAAACAATAAGCTTGCCATAGCCTTGGTAAAAATGGCTAGAGGTGGTAACCCAGAATCTGAGCTGTATATTGGCTTCATCCAAAGTAGCTTCCTATCGTCTCCCTTTTCCAACATCTGGAACTCAAAATTTCACTGCAGACTGCCTGAATAGGCCAGGCTTCCAGCAGAGTAGCGAGGCTGAGCGGGGGAAAGGGCAGAGCCAGTTAGAAGAAGATTCAATCTGCCTGCTCCACTGAATGCGTGAGGAAGTGAGCCCAGTTTTTCCTGCTTACAGTGAGTCAGATTTGCTTGGGGAAGGGGAAAGTTGTTGAAAGATTGTGATGAGATGGAAGTTTTTGAGAGTTGTCTTTCCAGTGTTGTATTCTGGCAGCAACTCTTCCCTTATGAATGTTTCTAACATTTGTTCCTTGTAAGTAGCAATTGTTTTAATGGCAAAATATACAGAAAAATATAAATCCAACACTATATATAGAATTGCAGGTGATCAGCATGCCTGTGAGTAGCTTGCCATGGCCCACAGAAGTATGTTCTGGTGTTACCATCTTCAAGCATTCAAAAATGAGTCAGATCCTCCAAAAAGTTGTGTAAAAAACATAGACTTTTAAAAAATAATGTGAGGGAAGGGAGTTAAAATTTGTTTTCTGTTTTTTGATCCTGAGTTTTCTCAGGTCATGTTTTCAAGATCTTTTGTGCATCCCTAAGGAATAGAGTTTGCACACTGATTACACCAAAAGCTGCACTGGCATAATTCCAGGGATTGATCTTTTAAGAAAAAAATATTGTGAGATTTGGCAGTGTTACCATTGATAGATATGCTCATTTATGCAGTGGAAGATATAACTCGGTGGTCACAAGGGTTGTGGTTGCACAAAAGCCTCTGAGTACTTCTGTTGGCACCCACAGCAAACACAAGGTAGTAGCAATGAGCATGTTTTACCTGCAAAAAAGAAATAACAGAAACCATCCCACCATCCATTAAGCCATTCTGATTCAAAGCACCTTCTCCTGCAATGAAAGGATTTCTCCTCTACTAGCACTTGCAGTTAATGCTTAGCCAGCAGTCTGCTGCACCTCGTGCTGCCCAGACTGTTTAGAATAAAGTGCTTAATGGGCAAAAAGCCTTGTATTTAATAGGCTTAATATTTTGCCAGAGATTTGACTGTCTGTAGTGCTGCCATAAGTTGATTGTAAAGCACCTACATTCATTTCATAAGGTGTGTTATTTACATAGAGTGACATTCACTGCATGATTGTTGGTATTACACGTTTTTATTTAAAGGAGCTGTTCTCTAAATAGTGCTTATTTTTTAAAATCGGTTTCAGTCACTCACAAGGAAGTCTTCAGACATTGCAAACAATACAATTCCATTAAATGGATGTTTAACCATTTCCTTTTTGCACTGCAAGTTTGTTGGCTAGCTCACTTGATGAAGTTTACATTAAGTGGGCTCCATACACTATTGAGATAAAGCTGTATCCCAAGAGCTAACAGAAGAAAACAGTTGGGTCCAATTACTGTTTCTAGCAGCTCTTGTTGTGCTTAATTGGGGTGGAGTATTAAATTTTAACCCACCGACTGAGAGTAAAAAATCCTGTTAACAATGCAAGATTTGTATAATTTCAGTCAGCTGTTATTGACTGGGCAGACTGGAAACATTGCTTGCAATAAATTATGCTGCACAAAGTGGTCTTAGGTAGGGAGCAATGGAGATATGGCTACTGAGAAGTAGCTACTGGCTATCTGGGGCATGAACCATCTCTTTGTTGTGTGCTTGTACAGTTCATAGTACAATGGTGTTCTGGTCCATAATTGGGCCTCTTACAGGCTACAGCAATAGAAGAAGAAGAAGAAGAAGCAGAGAGTGTTGGGTAAAAGGAACCATGCTGAAACCCTGTGTCATGTAGCTATACCTGCCCTCCAGAGATCTAGTCATGCAGAGAGACAGTCATATATTTGCCCTTGATGATACCCTCTTGTTCCTGTCAGCTGAAATGTCAGTGTCATTCACAAGGATAGTACTAGTAGAGGCTATTTTTAGGGTTTTCTCACAGATAGAAAAGACTTTCTCCTCCTTCTCCACTACTATCCAATCACCACTGTGCCTCTTAGTAAAGCACTATGAGGCAGGAAGTAAGGAGGAATAGCTGGCCAGCAGTAATTCTTCCTGGATCTGAGAAACAATGCCTTCCAGCCCCAAGAAATGGTCATATTATGAGGGAGACTGAAACAGAGAGGTTGCAAAGAAACTCACTGCAGCTGGAAGAACAAATAAGAGTTATCTACTGTAGGGAGAGGGCTGATAGTAAGAGGGGGATGAAATAGCAGCTGCTTTTAGGGCTAAAAGGCTTGTTGCCAGTCAGCCTAGTTCAGCAAGCCCTGCCTCACTATACCTGTACAGCAGGATGTCAGGACTTCAAAGGAGGAAAGCTCAGTAGTTGGGGGCTGGCTGGAGAGAAGAGCAGGTAGGACTTAAGAATGGAGAGGCCCTGGTTAGGAGGATGCTGGTGAGGGTGTAAAGACTGAGCCCAAGAAGAGCTGAACTAGAAGCTAGGGAGTGAGGAGGAAAGCCCAGCAGTGATGGTCTGGCTGAGGGAGAGCAGAAGCCTGTGGAAGTCTCTGGAAGAAAAGCCTGGGAATGGCCAGCTTAAGAAAGAGAAGGAAACACCCCAAAGGAACCCAGGAAAAGCTTGATGTGAGAAGACAGGTGTTTTGCTAAGGCGGGGCTGGGCTCAGCTTCAACCATGGTGAAGACTTTGTGTTAGGATGTTGATAACCTGGGAAGGATAGAACTCTTCAAAGAGGCATGGCCAGAGGGCCAAGTGACCTTTTAAATGAGGGCTATCCAAAGGCAGTGGTGAAGAAACTGAGACAGAGTGTCGCACTATTGGTTCTTGTTGCAAGAAGGGGAGATGAGATGAAGAGTTTTGTAGTAGGGCGAGAAAAGGGCCACATGGCAAGAAGGAGAGCATGGTGAATGATGAAGGAAAGAGAAGGCACAGAGTCTGACTTCGAACAGAGGAAAGGAAACATTACAAGAATAAATAGGGAAGGATGGTCTTGAGACTCATACAGAAGACTAAGAGCAAGGACATTTGAGTTCTAGTCCCAGCTCAAACACTTAGGGTGTGTCTAGACTACAGGGTTTTTTTCAAAAAAAGTGGCCTTTTTTCAGAAAAAACTTTACCTGCATTTCTGTCCACAGTAAATCAAAAGAACGTGGTGGTTTTGTCGACAGCAATAAACCTCATTCTATGAGGAATAATGCCTTTTTTCAAGTCATCTTTTGAAAAAAGGCACTATTGTATGAAAGCAGGGCTTTTTCAAAAGAGAGCATCTAGGCTCTCTTTTGAAAAAGTGAGCCCCTTTTTTGAAAAATCTTGTTGTCTAAACGCTTTTTTTCAAAAGAGGCTATTTCGAAAGATACTTTTGAAAAAGCATCTTTCAAAAGAGGCTTGTAGTCTACACGTAGCCTAAGAGTATGTCTACACTTGCACCCTCTTTCAAGAGAGGGATGAAAATGAAGACACTCGAAATTGCAAATGAAGCCGGGATTTAAATAGCCTGTGCTTCATTTGCATATTCGCATTATGGCGCTATTTCGAAATAACAGGTGGTGTTAAGATGCGGTTATTTTGAGAGAAAACCCTTCTCTCGAAATAACCCTTATTCCTCAGATAATGAGGTTAACCAGTTATTTCGAGAGAAGGGTTTTCTATCAAAATAACCGCATCTTAACAGCGTCTGTTATTTCAAAATAGCACCATAACGCAAATATGCAAATGAAGCACAGGCTATTTAAATCCTGGCTTCATTTGCAATTTCTAATGTCTTCATTTGCATCTCTCTCTCAAAAGAGGGTTCAAGTGTAGACATATCCTAACTCTACATGACTGTAACCAAATCATATCCTTTCATTGCCTCAAATTACTCATTGCTAAAACAGTGATAGTAAAGTAATGATTTACCTCACAGGTAGGTAAAAGCACTTTAAGAGCCTGAACTGCAAATACTTGTCTTACAACTCTCCATGGACTTCTGACTAACTGAGATGGCTTCCTTGCTAATATGCTGGCTTTTTGGGATTCCAGTTTCAGTTGCTTCTCTCTCTTCAGTATACAGAGAGCCTAGATGCATAATTCAGGATTTGTGGATTCAACTGGATATGAAGTTAGGCATTGCAATGCATAAGAACTTTTTCACCATAGATAGGGGCTTTATACTCTTCAGGAATTATACATCTAGACATAAGAATATGAGAAAGAAGTGACAAGGAAATATACATTCACATTATACCAAACCTATATGTATTTTAATGACTTTCCTTTTAAATTCTCATTTAATCTACAGTACCCAAATAGTCCCTATGCCAGGGAGTTTTGGCCCCAATCATGCAACTGGCTCCATGTAGGCAGACCTGTATGCCTAACTTCTGGGTAGTCCAGAAGAAATGGGCCTTAAGGAAGGGCCTGAGTAAGGAAAAAGTCATAGGATTTCCAGAACCAAAAAAGTGCCACTGTGGCTTAACAACCAGGTAGAAGAAGCAGTGAGAGATAAAAAGACATCTTTTAAAAAGTGGAAATCAAATCCTAGTGAGGAAAATAGAAAGGAGCATAAACATTGTTAAATTAAGTGTAAAAATATGAGAAGAAAAGCCAAAAAGGAGTTTGAAGAACACCTAGCCAAAAACTGAAAAAGTAATAGTAAATATTTTTTAAGTACATCAGAAGCAGGAAACTAGCTAAACAACCAGTGGGGCCCTTGGATGATCGAGATCCTAAAGGAGAACTCAAAGATGATAAAGTCATTGCAGAGAAGCTAAATGAATTCTTTGCTTTAGTCTTCATGGCTGAGGATATTGGAGAGATTCCCAAACCTGAGCAATTCTTTTAGGTGACAAATCTGAGGAATTGTCCCAGATTGAGGTGTCATTAGAGGAGGTTTTGGAACAAATTGATAAGCTTAACAGACACATGGATGAATATAATTTGTTGGGGGAAAGTCAACATGGATTCTGTAAAGGGAAATCATGCCTTACTAATCTGCTAGAGTTCTCTGAGGGAGTCAACAAACAGGTGGACAAGGGGGATCCAGTGGATATAGTATATTTAGATTTCCAGAAAGCTTTTGACAAGGTCCCTCACCAAAGACTGTTAAATAAAATAAGTTGTCATGGGATAAGAGGGAAGGTCCTCTCATGGACTGAGAAATGGTTAGAAGACAGCAGCCTTCAACTTCCTGAAGGGAGGTTCCAAAGAGGATGGAGAGAGGCTGTTCTCAGTAATGACAGATAACAGAACAATGAGCAATGGTCTCAAGTTGTGGTGGGAGAGGTCCAGGTTGGATATTAGGAAAAACTATTTCACTAGGAGAGTGGTGAAGCACTGGAATGGGTTACCTTGGGAAGTAGTGGAGTCTCCATCCCTAGCAGTGTTTAAGTCTTGGCTTGACAAAGCCTTGGCTGGGTTGATTTAGTTGGGATTGGTCCTGCCTAAAGCAGGGGGCTGGACTTGATGACCTTCTGAGGTCTTTTCCAGCTCTATGGTTCTATGATTCTATAGGAAACAAAGGGTAGGAATAAGTGGTAAGTTTTCCGCATAGAGAGAGGTAACTAGTGGGGTCCCCCAAAGGTCTGTCCTGGGACCCTCCTATTCAACTTATTTATAAATGATCTAGAGAAAGGGGTAAAAAGTGAGGCGGAAAAATTTGCAGATAATACCAAACTGCTGAAGATAGTTAAGACCAAAGTAGACTGTGAAGAGCTTCAAAAAGATCTCACCAAACTAAGTGATTGGACAACAAAATGGCAATTGAAATTTAAAGTTGATAAATGTAAAATAATGCATATTGGAAAAAATAATCCCAACTATATATATAATATGACGGGGACTAATTTGGGTACAACTACTCAAGAAAAAGATCTTGGAGTCATTGTAGATAGTTCTCTGAAAACATCCACTCAGTGTTCAGCGGCAGTCAAAAAAGCAAATAGAATGTTAGGAGCCAAAAAGGGTATAGAGAGTAAAACAGAGAATATCTTATTGTCTCTATATAAAACCATGATATGCCCACATCTTGAATACTGCATGCAGATGTGGTCACCTCATCTCGAAAAAGATATATTGGCATTGGAAAAGGTTCAGAAAAGGGCAACAAAAATGATTAGGGCTTTGGAACGGGTCCCATATGAAAGTAGATTAAAAGACTTGGACTTTTCATCTTAGAAAAGAGGAGACTAAGGGGGGATATTATAGAGGTCTATAAAATCATGACTGGTATGGAAAAAAGTGAATAAGGAAAAGTTATTTACTTATTCCCACAATATAAGAACTAAGGATCACCAAATGAAATTAATAGGCAGCAGGTTTCAAACAAACAAAAGGAAGTTTTTCTTCACTCAGTGCACAGTCAACCTGTGGAACTCCTTGCCAGAGGATGTGGTGAAGGCTAGAATTTAACAGGGTTCAAAAAAGAGCTAGACAGATTATTGGCAGTTAGGTTCATCCATGGCTATTAGCCAGGATAGCTAGGAATGGTGTCCCTAGCCTCTGTTTTTCTGGAGATGGGTGACAGGGATGGGATCATGTGAGGATTACCTGTTGTGATCCCTCTCTCTGGTATAGTGTTTCCCAATTTTATTTGGCCATGGAACCCTTTTAAACTCAAAAGAATTTTGTGGAACTCCAAATAACAGTCTGGAACTGAAAAACTAGACCACAAATAAGTAAGGATAATAATAAACAAATGCTAAACAAAGTCATGAGAACAATATTTAGTTTAATTGCACATATTTAAAAACAAAAATCACATTTAATGTGTACAAAAAATAAAGCTAAAAAACTAATATGCATTATACTGGCAGTTTTCAATGCGAAGAGTGGTTTTTCTTGTTTTCTTGGCAAATTCTTTTTATATTTGGTTTAATACTGGAAAGTTGGATTTGCATATCTGGCATGGCATTCAGTCGATTTCTGTATTTCATTTTTGTTGCTGTGTAATTCGAGAACTCAGTTTCGCACAAGTATGTGCTGGCGAAGGGTAACAACTGACAAATTGCACGTTTTGATAAAGCTGAATATTCTTGACGTAAGCCGCCCCAAAATGTAATCAGAGAAACTTCTTTACATTTCTTTATTAACTGGCCGTCTGAAGCGATTTCAATCAGGTTTTCATAATCTTGCAGGTGACTGCACCACTGACTGACTGTGTGAGCAGCGCTGAGTAGTGACATCTTCATCGCCAGTCTCTGGCTAAGCTGGCATTACACAGGGACACTTATTGTGGCAAACAAAAATGAAAAAATTGTTTTCAATAACATTCATAAATGCTTAAATATTAATTTTTTAAATCATAAAATGTTATTGTAATGGAATTTTCTCACAGAACTCTTATTTTCATTTCACGGAACCTCAGGGTTGCGCGGAACACCATTTGGGAAACACTGTTCTGGTACTTCGGTATTGGCCACTGTCGGCAGACAGAATACTGGGCTAGATGAACCTATGGTCTGACCCAGTATGTCCGTTCTTATGTTCTTAGGTATCAATTTTTCCCCAGAATACCTAGTTGAGAAGGGACCCTGGTGGCAGTGCTGACCAGGCTGTTAAAAGTCAGGCTGGCTGCGCACAGTGGTACAAGCAGACTCCCGACCCAACTCTATGTAGCTCCTGAAAGTGGTCTTCATGTCCCAAATGCAGGGGTGACCAGAGAGGCTCTGAATGCCTTCAACACGCTGAGCGCTTGCTCCACAGCTCCCATTGGTTGGTAACTATAGCCAATGAGAGTTGTGGAGGTGGTGCCTACAGTCAGGGGCAATGTGCAGAGCCACCTGACTGTCCTTGAATCGGGGGCTATGTCTATACTGCACCCTTTTTCCACAAAAGTTTATTCAAACGAAGCATGGAGTAGCATATTGCCATGCTTCATTTGCATAATTAATTAGGGGCCGTTTTTGAAAAAGAGGCTTTTGTGCAAAATGGAGCTGGGTAGATGGCTCCTTTTTGCGCAAAAACACCTGCTTGCGCAAAAGGCGTTCTTCCTGAAAAAATGAGGAATGGCTCTTGCACAAAAGGGGTTTTTTGCTCAAAAAGGAGCTGTCTACACAGCTCCTTTTTGCACAAAAGCCTCTAGTGCCAAAACGGCCCCTAATTAATTATGCAAATGAAGAGTGGTGATATGCTATTCCGCACTTCATTTGCATAAACTTTTGCAGAAGAAGGGTGCAATATAGACATAGCCAAGGAGACAGACTGATATGCTGGCTGCTTCTGAGAGCCATCTGAGGTAATTGCTGTGCTGCCTGCACCCTCATCCCATTCTGTGCTTCAAGCCCCTACCCTGAACCCCCTCTCATACTCCCTACCCCAGCCCCGAGCTCCCTTTTGCATCCAAACTCCCTCCTGGAACCTGCACCCCAATTTCCTGCCCCCAGCCTAAATTCCCTTCCTGCACTCTGAACCCCTCACTCCCAATCCAGAGCCCTCTCCCGTATCCTAAACTCCTCATTCCCAGCTCCATACTGGAGCCCTCACTCTCTCTTGCACCCCCACACTTCTTTCCTTTTAGTAACAGTTGTTGCTTAAGTACTATATTCTATGTTGTTGGTATTTCAGTCAAAGACACTGTTGTTAGTTTTGTACTGTTTGGTCAGTAGATTATGCTTTTGTTGGTGTGATTTCCGTCCAGATACTTGTCCAAATCCCAAATACTGGAGTGGTGTTTTGAGGAGATATGTAGGGGCGGGGGGAGAGAAACCTCCAGCCCTTAGAGAAAGGGGAAGGCTTGTAAGAGGTGTGTATATATGTAGAGTCTCCATCACAATGGGAACATGGTCTTTGGATAGATATACATGCAAGCATTTCAAACTCTGTTTGAGAGGAATAAAGATGTTCTAAAACTTGAAAACAAAAACATTGTGGAAAAATTGGGAGAGACTGGGGGAGTGAAATAGGAGTCTAGAGGTGTGCTATACTGTGTAAAGTAAGATCATTTATTCAAAATTGATACAATCTTCCAAGCAGACACCATCTTGTTTATTATCTGGAATAGGTTGCCATTTCTTCTGTGAACCACCAGATGCCACACTTTTACTGCAAAATTCTATTCCTTCACCTGTACAACAGAAACAAATGTTTATCTTTCTACATTTTAATATTGCCCTTCAGTTTTGCTTCTTTTATAGGGTTTAATTTGTAAGTCTTTTCAGCAGCGTGCTCTCAGCCTTTTGTACAACATGTTTTCTGTAACTCTTAATTTTATCTCATTTGTAAACTAGTTGTAGATGGTTATTCAAACACCTCTTTATAATCTGGCTTACTAGCTAGTTATGAATCTACCACCTATGAACCTTTAATGACACAGGATGAAAATTTTAAAAAATCCTACCTAAACATAAACAAGGGAAAGAAGAGTATACACCTGATGTTAGCAACAAAATGTTTATATTTAATTTTGCCATAATGTTTTAAATCAACAATTTAGCTGCCATAATTTATTAAACATCAAGATAATAATAAATTGGGCTCTTATATAGAGGAAGGGCTGTAAGGGAAATATTTATTCTAATACTTTTTAGTACTCTTTTAATAATGTAACTGATTTGCATTATTTCTCTTACATTGGCTTTTATCTAAATTAAACATTCTTTAATTACAGGCTTTTAAGATAGATATATTTTCTACAACTTGGTAAACTGAAAAATTACATATACAATTTGGTACTCAGATGGCTGACGATTTTGCTATAAAATGTGTGGGGCTTTTTGCTAAATCATTTTCAGTAGATTCATAAATAATTCACACATTTGTAAATGAATTGATTGTTCAGTATAGAATGAACAGATCAAAGCTTGAATTAACCATTTTGGACCAGAGAAACAGTGTATACTGTGGCAAAATCAGAGATACACACCAACCCATTAATATAGAAGATACACTTAATTTTGGACAAACTATGAAGGAATTGCAAGAGTTTAATAAACAGATAAATGTGTTAGCTGTGATAGATGTTGGATTTAGCTGTGTTTTTTAAAATTTTCATTGTTATTTGAGGATATATTAAATGATGTGATGTAGCATTATTGCAGGCATTTTGAATTCCCTCATCTCACTGAACAGAAAGCACTCTTAGATCCATGTGATACCAATAGTTAAAGGCAGCTTGCAAAATCAAATCTTTCAATATAAAAACAAATGCATATACTGACAATAAACAAACATCTCTATTGGGACTATATAAAAGGAATATGGAAATATAAGAAATATTATTAAAATATTTTGATATTTAAAGCAGAGGCTTTCATTCATAATTAAAATACAGATGACTTAGAACATAATGCCTTATTTCTGTCAACGATGTTGCTCTACAGTTGCCACACTAGTGGTTCTGTATTTCACATTACTGCATGGAAACTAAACTGAAAGACACAAAACAGTAATGTTTGGAATACCAAAACATTATATACTATATTTTAATATAAAGGCTTCTTTAAAGATACTTGCATTTATGGCATCAAAATAATATGAACATCTTTCAGAGAGTGCTCAGCTATACATGTAAAACATCAAATTCAAATTCAGTCTCAGTGAAAAAATATTAAACAAGGAATTATTTTAAATGACAGTAGTCCAGAGCCTTTTTTACATAATCCCTTGGTGTAGAATCAGGAATTATTTGGACTTGACTGAATTGCCCATGGTTAGCGCGAATCATTGTTTGCTCTTGATTCAGAAAAGAACAGTCTGTTTCTTGACACAAAAATGTCAAAAAGTTTCTTAACTATTTTGTGATAGCATAATTCTTCACCATTCTTTAAAAATACAGCATTAAGTTATTCCATTATACTACCTTTTTTTAAAGTCTCTTTTTCTAAAAATTGACATATTTATCATTGATTTTTCTAGCAGATGTTGTACTGGATGCCCTTTTTTAAAAAGAACCTCAGTTAATTTGACCTCTCAATGATTACTCACATATTCCTTAGTAAGTGAATAAAACTTTTCTTTCACAGGACTGTGGGTACTTAATCCTCATTATTGAGAATATGCTGAAGCCTTGAATACTTGTCAAAGATTCATTTTACAAGCGTGAGGTTGGTTTGCCGCTTAGTGATTTATACTGGGGCTGTGCTTACAATAATTGATTCATTCCATACTTAGTCTACTGGTATCAGTAAAATGACAGTTCTGTACTTTGTTTTTGCTGTTGCATTTTAGATTTTCTTTAAAAAGTTATAATTTCTTCCTGGAAATATGTAGTACTCAAAGAAACAGGTCAGTTTGTATGTCAAAATAAAACACTAATGGCTTAACTTTTAGTCTAAAAATTTTATACTTGAAACATCTAAAACCACTAAATACATATGTGCTATTTGATAAGTTTAAATGTCCACATATGAACAGAATACATATTTTATGATCCTCTGGCAGTTTCCTGATTATATAAACTGAAGTTTTTCTTGATACTGCAAAACTTAATCTGTCAGTTTCTTTGAAAAAGCATAAAGTTTCAAGACTATGAGTGGCCATTTGTAACTTAGTTCTAGGTGTAAATACACATATGTATATTATAATGCATCTACCACTATACATTCTTGTCTGTGAAAAAAAGAATCAAATGAAAAGCATCTAACCAATTCCTCAGATTGACATGTAGCTTTCATTTTCTTGAGTGTGTTTGACTAGAGGATTAACTAAGTGCTAAGGTACAGTAGGTAGGTCTTTTGTGAGGCTATTAAGAAAAGAAAGAGCTCTCAATGAATGCACTAATTATTGCCTAGCAAACTGGAATTAGTTATAATAAAAAAAAGTAAAGGGTTATAAATGAAAAAAGATTTTGTGCAGCTCTTCCAATAATATCCTATCGTGTTAATTTTAATGAAGCTTCATTAAACTTTCCAGATAAGTTATAAAGATAATTGTGGTTCATTAACATTGTGGTTCTATCCACAGTTGAAAAACATGTTGTAAAAAGTTAATAAAAAAAGATTCAAATACAGCACATAACTGAATAGGAAGAAGATAGTGTAAAAGAATTAATTAAGCACCCAAATTGTCACTGGATGGAGTAGTATACTAGCAAACTCCAGGAAAAACCAGAGTTAAGGCTGAAATAATATATTCCATAAACCTTGATGTCCCTAAGTTGTGCAACACAGAGAACTGTTTGTGTGATCATCTAGGGTTCAATTCTTCCTTCAGATAAACCTGTTTCCCCGATGGAAGTCGATGGTGTTTGTGTTCATATTCAAGTGTAGAATTTAGCTCTTCAGTTTAGACACTTTTTACACAGTGAGAGTAAAGATGATTTGAATCTGTGATATTATTTTTTATTTTTGTTTTAGGTGTTAGACCCTTAATGTTCTTTAATGAAGTTTTGTGCTGCAGTTAAAATTCCTTTGTTTTCAGTGTAGTAAAAATGAAGAGGTCGAGGAAAGTCTCTACACTTTCACTAAGATTGTATCAAGTCTGGATATGCCCAGATGATCTATAGTTCAGTGATACAATAACCAATTAGTAAATTATTGACAAAACAGAAAGCAGTGGTTTGGCTAGACTTATTGTGTACTTTGTATATTCACTGTGTCTGTATTCAAAACTTAGTATGATTTTGTTTCTGGATTAATACACAAAACTAAGTTCTTACAGTTAAAAATATTTGAGCTACATTTGGACAAAAAGCATTTGAAACAACTATATTCACTTGCATTTACGTATGCATATCTGACCAACTTCAAATCAATTTTGGCACATACACAAAGCCAAAACAAAGATCTGGCATAAAATTTGTCATTCTGGAGAAAAATTTCTCACCGCAATTATAATCCCTCTTTTTTAGATTATTATAATGTACACAATGACTGCTGTTGTGGGCAGAAAAAGTGGCTCGTGAGTTCATTGTTTTCACCATACATTTTTCACAATCTCCTTTATAAGTAAAGGTTGAGCAAAATATATTTTTCTGCTAAAAATATCTTGTACTTAAAATGTTGTTCACAGTGCATTTACAAGATTTTGTTGGACTGATCTGAAAATTTCTCTTTAATCTGCTTCTTTTATTTCTGAAACAGAAGAGAATTCTAAGTGGCACATTCTAAAAGACCCCACATAATGTGGCAAATCAATTTATTGAAGGAACAAGTAAGCAAGAAAAATAAGTATTTTAGCAGTATATTCCCCTTACTCACTGAATATAGGGAATCTTCACAAGAAATCTACAAAATTGATATAAGCATGGTCTTAAACAGACCTGTTGTAGGCCTATGCTTAAGACAATAACAAAAAACTAAGCAGCTTACTCTGTTGTAAACTAAGCAGTACATTGACCAACAGCTGAATTATCTCATTTTATTATAGATCTAAATAAGATTCTTAGTCTATTGAAGCAAATACTTTAAGAATATTTTAAGTAAGTTTGACACAGAAACACAAATGAGCACAGATGATAGTTTCCTTATCCCTTACATAATCAGATACTGTAGCTGGAAAACACCGTGGTACTTTATATCATAGGAAATGCTTTTTTTAATCATCCAGTTAGAACAAACAAAAACCCATTGCCAGGCTAATTAACACAGTCTGTTTTTCAGAATATCAGTCAGAGACTTGCACTGCATAGTACAAATACAATTTTTTTTTTGTTATAGAAAGGTAAAATTAAAATATAGATGTTGCAGGAAAGGTTGTTTTTTTTTAAATGGTAATCAAAGTACATTTACCTTTTGTTTAAGTATGTAGATAATAACAGTTGTGTGCATGAATATTGTGAGTCAAAACATTTGTGTATGCAGATTGAATTGTATAGGAAACTGTGAAACTCTTATATTGACATTTTTAAAAATACACATTCTACTATTCTTGGTTTTCTGAAATCACTCTCTGTAAGGTGAGTTGTTCACTATGCTTTGCATAGTGGTCCACATATTGAAACATTTTGAATAAGGAACTGGGTGTTAGGAGGAGAGGTGAAGATCTTTATTTTGCTATTAGGAAGTAGTCTTCAGAATTAAAAACTTAGAAGATTAATATCCTATTGTGCTACAGCTATAGAGGTGCTAAATAGGATATGTTCAAACAATGTTGTGCTATCAGAAAATAGTAAGAGCACTGGGCAAATTTGCACAATGGTCTATGGTATTTTAGTTTTCTTTTGAAAACCCAGACAAGATTTTCACCTTGTTTCACTGCACCAGGTTCTACAGGGGGAAAAAAATAGGTCAATGTTCTACAGACAAGAAAAAAAATTAACAAATTGTTAATCCAGTAATTGCCAACAAATAATTAGCATTCCAGTAATGAGATATTCATGCACCATGAATAGGAATTACATTCAACATGGACACATTCTTCCCCCCACCTCTGAACTTATCCTCTCTTGTTGAATTGTTTTTTTTAATCACCTTTCATTTGAGATGAAAGTAAGCAATTTTCTTGCTATTAAAAAACAGTTTTAAAAAAATCCCTTTCCAGTAAACTTGTAAACCAAACATTTCAAAGGATGAATGTTACAGTTTTTTTTCCCTCTTCTTACCCTCCTCATTATGGAACCAAATTTACCTGATTTATAAAGGCCAGCTATAATTCCTCATATTACTGTAAATAGTTATCAGAAATGCTGGAAATCATGAAGCTTAGAGTTTGGAACTCTTACTCACATTCACATGAGTCTGAACCAAAATCCAGGTTCTAAGCCTTTCAGAAATTTTTGAAGTGCAGATCAGGATCCAAATCCAAGCTTTGTTTTTTGGCCCATCTTTCATATCTGAACAATACTTTGTATACATGCAGTACCTGCACTCTGCAAAGCTCCTTACCAACAATATTACTTTAAAAAGCACACTGCATTTTATATTTCGATTATAATGTAGGCCCATATATTCTTCTAATAAAACCATATCACCAAAACCAGTTCTAAAGAGAATGTAGAATACTTGAAGCTAAATATTTGAAAATGGCTTTTCTTGCCAAAAAGATAGGACTCAAGTGTGATAAAACTGTCTTGTGAAGTCACTAGCTGACTGGCCTATACTGAAAGGCTACGTCTAGACTGGCATGATTTTCCGCAAATGTTTTTAACAGAAAAGTTTTTCCATTAAAAGCATTTGCGGAAAAGAGTGTCTAGATTGGCATGGGCGCTTTTGCGCAAAAGCATCCATACCAATCTAGACACGGTTTTGCGCAAGAAAGCCCTGATCACCATTTTAGCCATCGGGGTTTTTTGGTGCAAAACAGTTCTGGGTTGTCTACACTGGCCCTCTTGCGCAAAAGCATTTGCGCAAGAGGGCTTTTGCCCGAGTGGGAGCGTCATTGTATTTGCGCAAGAAGCACTGATTTTGTACATTACAAAGTCAGTGCTCTTGCACAAATTCAAGCGGCCAGTGTAGACAGCTGGCAAGTTTTTGCGCAAAAGCAACTGCTTTTGCGCAAAATCTTGCCAGTCTAGATGCAGCCAAAATGTTTTTGGACACTTAGTGATTCTCAGTACAAGATCAGATTAGACCATAGCCTTAGATGTGTGTCACTGGTTTTAGCCCCAGGTATTTGGATCTCAGTAATTTGGGAGCGACTGCCTTCAAATCTCATCTTCTCCTCATTTAATAGCTGAGAACTAGAAACTTACATTGTCAATTTCTCACCAATGCAAGCCCAGTTTCTGTGAGTTGTCTGCTCATAGGGCAGGACACAGCTTTGTGAGCAGAACTCAGCCAGCGTGTCCCCCCCCCCCCCCCCCCCCCCCCCCCCGCATCTCTAGTAACCTCTAAAAGAAGCTGCTTTGGAGTCTCCTCTCATTTGCATGGGGAGATTTAATTTCCATCTCTTAAATATGACGAATTGCTGAGATTTCCTTCAGTTAATGCTTTTAACAGCTCCCAATAAACTTCATTAATCAGGCCAGCTCTAGGCCCAATGTGCAGCCTGGAAGGAGCTAATTTGCCTGATGAGCCCCCGACTTTAGTGAATAAACAGGTGGATAAGCTGAAGGTTTTATGGCCTTAATTACACTCTAATCAGTTCAGCGCTTTGCGGGCAAAAGGGAAGAGGGATAAAGGAGGCCACAGCAGAGGTAGCAGCTTTTCTTCTCCTTCTCTGTGCTTTTTCACTCTCCCCTGTGTTGCTGGCTGCCCCACTTCCATGTCCTTTCCTGATTTTCTTTTGCATCCTGCTTCTGCTTTTTCTCACTATTCTTGGAGGTGGGTGGCATTTGTGGCTTCTCCCATGCCCTATTTCTTTCCCTTAGCAGTTCCCTGTTTTCTTGCTTTTCCTTTCTGTGCATTTTTTGACCTGTGCTCCCTGTCCTGCCTTGTTTTTCCCTCTGTTCAGTTGGCCCCCCACTCCTCTTTCACCTTCTCTTCCCCTCCTCTCAATCTGTGCCGTGCCCACCCTCCCCTTCTCTCCTCCTCTGCCACATATTCTCCCTGTCACAGTTAGGCCGCCTGACAAATCACTTCAAGGGCAGCCTAACTTTGAAGGACAAGACAAAGCTTTAGCATATGGTCCAATCCCCAGATGTTTGTCTTTCTCTCTCGCTCGTCTCCCTCCAAGAAAGGCTAGTTGGGAAGCCCGGCTCTTCTCTTCTCTCCCCTCCCTCCCCCCAAGTTTTGCTTGGGGTCTTTAACTAGCAGCTTGGGCTGCGTTTTCCCTTTATAGCCTCCCTGACAACTGCGTGTAGGAGGGAGGGGGTCACTGCTTTCCCTGAGCCTAGTAGTGGTTTGTACAGCCGGCCTGGGGGAAGTCTCAGGCCCGTTAACCTAGGAGCCAGGGGACACCTTTGCCTCCTGGCCAGATACAGAGTGAGGGGACGGGCTCGTATAGAGGAGAAGCACCTCAATGCCCTTTGGCCACCGACAGCAGCGTCTGTGAGACTCCACAGAACCCAGGCCCGTAGGAAGCCGCAGGAACCGGACCAAGCGGAGGGAGGGAGATGTACTGAGCCCGGGTGCGCCTCTTCCCCTTCCTTTGCTCCCAGCGGCTCGGCACCCGACTGCCAAGACACACTCGCGCGGCAAGCGAAGAGTCAAGACCCAGCTGCAGCAGCGAGAGCGGGGAGCGGCTGCGGCCAGGGCGCTGCAGCTGCGGGCGGGAAAACACCGGAGGAGGAACCGCCCTCCCCCCCAGTCCTGCAAGAAACAGAGCCGAGCTGTGGCAGCAGCTGTCCCCTCTCCGTGGTGCTTCCTCCCGGAGCAGGGGGGCGGCTGGCTCCGAGAGGCGCACCGGAGAGGCTTGGGCGGCGTTTGCCGGCCGACCGGGAACTCGTGTGAAGCAGCAAGCACACAGCGACTGCCACATGCCAAGCCCCCTTCCCCCCCATTTCATTGTTTCTGACTCTCTGCCAGCACGGGGGCTAGCAGTGCCGCCCCGGAGACGAATCCGTAGCTAGCACCACTCCTTCAGTAGCCGCGCTTTGACACACACTGCCCCCCGGGGAAAGGAGGGAGGGTTCCTTCCCTGAGGTCTTGTCCTCTGGTAGCAATACCCCTTCAGGGTCCATGTACAACGGCCCAGCCATCACCATAACCCGACTGCCCATCTCTTGACACATTTCGTGAGAGTGGGGGGAAAAAAACCCTCGAAGGGGCAGTTGTGAGACGTTTGTCAGCAATGTGAAGCAGCAAAAAAACAAACAACAAAAAAAGGGGGGGCATAGTGGGGCGTTGGGGTAAACGTCGGCGATTGACATGGAGTAGCTGAGAACTTCTTGGGAGCAATATTGTATTCCTTCTTTTCAGATAAAGGGGCTTGAAGAGCATTTGTTTCAGCATTTTAATTTTCCAACAAAATGCCTGAGCACTTGAAATGCCATACATATATTAGGGAAATAAAAGCTTTTAATAGTTAAGAACTCCTTCACATGGTTCCTGAGCAAGCAGAGGCAATAATATTGACTTTACAAATAAATGCCACACATACAGAGGATATCATTGTCTAATGTTTATGTAAGAGGGATTACCTTCTGCCTGGTATTTTTAAGGTTGGCGTGTTTTAGATTTGAAATTTGCATGGATGTGTTTAGATTATGTTCCCGCCAATATTTTAAATATTTATTGTGTTTTAAGGTAAGCTATTTAGGTTTTTTTCACAGATTTACATGTAACAAATACTTGTAGAGTTAGATTCAATTATATATTTTAAACTGGAATCTCAACATATATGATCTTTAAGTTCTACTATCTGAATCCTATAGATTCCTTGTATGTATCTAAAAGGAAAACACACAGTATTCTCTACAAACATTATTTCAGATAGATGCACAGAAAACATTCTATTACAATACATTGTTAATTCTGCCCTTTTTGTAAAAATGTATATAAACACAACCATAGTAACTCTGGTTTCTTAAGATAGATTGCTATTAAACGAAAGTCTTTGAAGAAGTACTATGTTAAATCAAGCTCTAAAAATTATTTTTAAAAAGGATTGCTTTGAACCAAGTTATTTGATTATCTTTTACTGATTTCCTATGTTTTATTTTGGACATCATATTAAGGCTCTGAGAATTTCAGCTGTATTAAGTATTGGCTTTTTTGTATCTCTGTTATATTATGATAAAATGAAAACTTGTCACTTGCATTAACAGTTAGAAATCAAATGGATGGCAACAACCTGCAGTGTCTACTTACTGTACCTAGACTAAATTGTTTGCACTTTAATAAAATAGCACCATGTATAGTTGTGTTACCTTGATAGAATTTATGTGTCGTTAGCCTGCAAGTCAGTTTTAGGTCTGTATATTGTGTTGTCATCCAATAAGCAAACTGAATTAAAATATATCTAAAATTGCAGGATAATTTTCCCCCCAAGTTCTGAAAATTCTTCAACTGGCCCTGGAGAAATACAAATGCACAAGCGACAGGCAAGGCAGGCCCTGTGTTCAGCACTCAATCATTTCCTGTCACAGGTGCAGCCACTATGCATTATCCTGCCATGATTGATAGAGTGGGTTTGTGCAGACTGGGGGAGCTGGGCATAGCTCAGATGGGGCCCTGTCATTCTGGCTCCATTTCATACTACCTGTAGGGAAAAGAAAAACTTTGTGGGGATTGGTTGTTAAGAGCGTTTTGGAAATTTTAGTTCTTCATATATAATGTAAAGGTCATATTTCCTAAAAGTTAAATATAGCTTCTAGCTTTACATTGTAACAATCCAAGCTGGGAAAGGAATGAGAAGGAGAACATTACAGGACCTATTTAAATGCGCAATGTTATAGTATAGCTGCTTGCAGGTTATCCAAGTTTTCCCTACTGAAGACTTCATTAATGGGCTGTTTTACCTTGCATATTTTAACCAGATTCTTCAACAGAATTATTTGAAATAAAAAATAAAGGGTGCAGAACCCAGTTATAATATGAAGTCATATATTTAAGATGAATTTTATATCAGTGTCACTTGTGGAAAATATCAATTAAAATATACAGTATCATAGATCATTATACATAAACTTATATATATTGAGATTTTATTCCCAGTGTAAACAGATGACCAAAAAGTCTACCTAAAGAAATATTATTGCTGTAGGATATAATGTAATAATTTATGCAGTTGGATTCTTTAACACATTTTTGTTCAGCTGGGGAATAGATTATAAGTTTCTTTGCCTGTGATCATTCAAGATCTTGACTAATTGATGTAAGATCAAAGATGACAACAATCTCACTAGTGTTATGTAAAATTATAATATCCTCCATTTCCTTCATTTAATTCTGAAATGGCCAAAGGCAAAATAATTTGCATAAAGAGTTTTATTTTAAATTGTAAAATTTCTTTCATGGGGACTGTTATATGGCCCTCAGTGAATTCTACAGATATTAAAAATCACATTGAACATATAAATATTGTATAAATATTGTTTTATGTGTTTATGGGTAAAATGTTCCTTGTTTTGATTTAAATATAGTAATAAATTACATACATTCAAGGAAGGAATTGTTTTCAAAATGAATTTTGAATTAATCTTTACATTGGGTTGATAGTACTGCTGGTAAAGACAAATCTTAGATACCAATCAATGGTCCCTTATTGATGCTCATTTCACCCCCATTTTATTTTTGTATGCCAAACTGCCTCAAAATATAGAAAATAAATTGTTCAGTTTACTTCTTTTAATTACAGAATTCCTACCATAAACTGCCTTCCCAAAACATAGTTGCGTCTTATATTTGGATTTTTTTTGCAACTTTTTGCTTGTAAAAAGCAATATTAAGTAAACCTTAATGATTTAACACTTAGTTCATAGCATTCATACTTTGAGGCTCCCCCTCCATTATTTTTCCACACTGAAATTATATGCAATGAATTTGAGAGGCTATAACACACATGAATAAAGCACATTGATACTTATGGTCTCGGTGATTTTGAAAGTTGCATATTTTTTTCCATGAAAAGCATTTAGGGGAGAGAGACAATTTACCCCAGAGGTTTCTTCAATGGTGGAGAAATGTAACAAATTACATTGCATACATTAATGCATATATATATGTAGATAAGTAATATTTTCTGTTACCTTTAAAATATAGGTCAGTATGGCAAGATCATTTAAAAACAATCTCCCTTTCCTCCTCCTCCCAATTTGCAGCATTTTGGAATACTTTTCTGCTAAAGAGTAATTCAAGACTATCTGTTTAACTGCTTAAACATTGTGTTTGCTAGTTTGTTATACCAAAAGTTGTTACAATGCAAAGAAGCTATATTTACAGTGAAAAGCATTTAACACCACTTTTTATAGTAGTATAGCATAGCTAAATATGAACCCTGCTTTAGAGTTGCCACAAAACAACAAGCAATAGTTACAAAAAGCTCACGTATAAGGATATTCCTTTAACATCTCATTTATTACTGTAACATGAAAAAATGTCCCCTTCTATTTATTATGCTATCGCTGCATTAAGGGTGTTATTCACAGAGAAATGACATATACACACGCACACATGCAAATATGCAGTTTTGTTGCACAACAAAATTTGTCTTGTGAACTATCTTTATTACAAGTAAAAGATGTTTACTGATGACTACATTTAGATGACACAGTTGTGTTCTTAGGTACGTGATAACTTCTTTGATTATCATAAACTTGAGTAAGTGATTTTTCTCCCCAGGTTTGTTCCATATTTTCCATAAAGATATGCAAACAAGAGAAGGACCCATACACAAAGATGAGGTGCGCACACAGAGAATGAGTGTAGGCTGACAGTCCATTCCCTTTATAAACATATGATATACCCAGAGGCAAATCCAGTGCTGCCAGCACAACTACTAAATGAGTCTGCCAAATAGCCAGATGCTGCAGCTGGGAACGCATTTTCATTGTCATAGCAGATGCATACTGTGATTGCCATCCTAAAAGGAGAAGTGTTGGGGTTTGGTTATTGAGTTAAATTATACCCAATCATACTTTTGTGTGTGGTTGTATATATGTCTATAAGAACATGTATATCTGAGTATTGCTTTCAATAGAGACTCAAATATATATAGATTGATAATAACTCATGAAAGGAAATAAAAAAATTGTCAAGCAAAAATTTTAAATACAAGTTTTGTATTTTTACCCTTAGTTGGCTAATGCAAGTGGTGACCCACATATCAAGTTTCAATGCACTATTAGCTGCTAATTCCAAAACCTTTTCGGGTATAATGTGTGCACACACAAGTTATATATAAACTATATGGAATTACCAGTGAGAACAATCAGGTGCTTTAATATCAAGTTTTTTACAGGTGAAGGCTCACCAGAATCCAGTAATATATTTACATGGGACAATTTTTTCACACGACATACAGTCAACACGTGGAACTCCTTGCCAGAGGATATTTTGAAGGCCAAAACTTCAACAGCATTTTTGAAAAGAGCTAGATACATTCATGGAGGATAGATAGGTCCATCAATGGCTATTAGCCAAGATGGACAGGAAAAGTGTTCTTAGCCTCTGTTTGTCAGAAGCTGGGAAAAGGGGACCGGGGAAGGATCACTTGATGGTTAGCTGATCTGTTCATTTCTCTGAGCACCTGGCATTGGCCACTATGAGAAGACAGGATACTGGACTAGATGGACCTTTGGGTCTGATCCAGTATGGCCGTTCTTATGTTCATGAGAGTAAGGATTGCAGAACAGCTTGGGGATAGCTAGCATAAGTAATATGGCAAACTATAGAAAATAATTTTCTCATTTTGAAGAAAAACTATGTCAGTGTTAGGCATCCCTGAAATTTGATTAGCAGTCCATGGTCTGTTAGTGAAGAGGTCAGTCCAACTAATTCTGATGTGTAATGCAGCTCCTTCTAGTCCTGTAAATTACAGCTTGGAATTTATATTGACTTGCAGAGACACATGTGTAATCTATAGTTTTTATCATGAGTCTGCATTATGCACACTTAAGAAACATTGAATTTCAACTGTACTTCCCAGTCTTAATTGATGCTTACCTCAGATTTGTAATCTGAACAAATGGAAACACCTTTCTATAAAATTTGAGATTTAGAAAATGAGCTATGAAAATATTCTATATCCTAACTATTTTCTGTACTTATAATAGACTGCCTTACTACAATAGTATTTTAAGAGCATGTCAACTGTGTAAGTGCCCATAAAGAATTTATAGAAGAAAAACATTGAAAATACTCTTTCCATATTATATGTAAAATATCCATATAGCTGATTTTATTTTAGTTACAATTTTATTTCTGAGTACTGTGTTAAGACATGGAATCCAAAATATGTTCAATAGATTTCTTTCCATTTTTCTTAAAAATGTAAAACAAGGAAATAGTTTACATCAAGGTGGTTATGCACATTTTTTCATAATAACTTTTAATTGGAAGGTGATTGTGAATGTGTGAGATAGTTTTCTCAAAATAATGATATAAACAAAATTAAATGACTTCACATTGTGTCTAGTGGAAACACAGCAAAATAGAGACTGAGTCGGTATTACTTTCATACATTTGTGAGTTAATTCTTGTACTTGTTTGCCTCTACAGTAAAGCTTGTTGTGACTTTGAATGGGGGATGGGAGGTAATGACTGATTTGCAAATTGAACTGGAATAAAATGGAATAAAAAGGAGAAAGAAATGTCCTACAAAAGAAGTTGCAAGGTAGATAAAGAACTTTTGTTTGCTGTTTGGTGGAATAGTAGTGTCTCCCAATAGGCTGAACAGGCTGGCTGATACATCCAGAGGGGACTGGTGTCAGACTGGTGCAGGTGTCAGTGGCTGCCAGTGAGTGATTGCATCATCAGCCTCCTACCGTGATCCATCATGCGGGCCCAGCCGGTGAGGAATCACAGCCTCAGCAAGGTGCTGAGCCCAGCAACATATCATTAAACAAGGTTACCACCAGCAGATTTGTTCCCATGATCAATCTGGTCAATAACCGTTCCACATCACTGTACATTCCACCCTTCCCTTTTAAAACATAAACAAGTATTATGAAAGCATTGGCAAAACAAGGTAAAGCTTAAGAGGGCTTCATCTCTCCTGTGGCATTTTGCAGGTTTCTTTTAAAACCGTTATAAATCCTGAAAAAATAACTTTCACTACAAAATATATCCTCAGGCTAGTTCCTCTGCCCTAATTCCATATTTAAGTATTTGATACTGTTTTCTTTCAATTGATATTTGAATGGAATTTCTTATTATTTTTATCCTTGACAAGGATTGGTAGTACATATTAGGACGTAGTGGGCTGTATAGTACCTTCATCAATTTAAATTGATTCTTAGGCTATCTCCCATGAGACAGAAATAAAACACTGCTGTTATTGCCTCATTTTAATTCTAGTCTCTTGTGTTAACTCTTCACTAGAGCTGTGCAAACCGACGTTCATTCTGGCTCACATAGTTCTGCACCACATGCGTACATTGCACACATGCAAAATCCCACATTCATATTCAAATGAATGCAGAAATCTTATGTGTGCTCATGAGTACATGGGCTCTTGTTTTGCTGTAGTCATTCATTGCAAACTCATAGGTATTATCTGTGAGTTCTCAGTGTTCCCATGTTGCCAAAGTGTTAACAAATCTAACCTTTGAACTGTACACAACATAGTCAAGACTGGAGATGAGGAGCCAAATCAAAGTTTTATTAAATAATAGGCTGCAGCAGCTAAGCCAGCCTTTATAACAGGCTGGCACAGCTATTTCAGAGAATGGAGTAAAAGAAGCTAAACAGGAAAATTGAACCATTCCCAGCCAACTGTGTAAAGATTATTTTCTGAATATAGATTAGCCAGATACATCTGGTGTTCACCAACACAAAAACAAAAAAGCGAGGTGAACGTTTTCTTGTATGGTAACTGGCACTGCAGATGTTAAAACAGACTAGGAACAGAAGCCTCTGTCTCTGACAATGATAGGTAGCATATTAAATGATATTAAATTGAATACTCATTATCTAGGGGAACTGAAGAAAAATCATGTTGTTTTGTTCACAAATATCATACAGTGCCTCATTTTGATGATAGATAAAATCAAAGGTATTACTAGTAAAGTTTCCTGTATACTGTCAGAAATAGAAAATAGGCCAGTACCCAAAGAAACTGCATGAGGTAATAAATGTTCAGGCCAATACATAGCAGCTAGAAGGATATTTTTTTTCCTTCCAGATTTTTTCAGCTGGATAAGGAAACTCAAATAAATATAGCCTCTACGGTCTTGTCCACACAAGAAAGTTATACCATTTTAACTAAACTGATGTGTCAAATACAACAGGCTATATGACACTCTTATTTTGGTTTAAAAATGGTTTAAGTGTGTTAGGAATCCACTCAAGACAAGCCAAAATAAAAACACAAACTGGAATTTCTTTGTGGTTTCCACTGGGTTTAACTAAATCAATTAAAAAACTTGTTTTTGTAGATAAAGAATAAGTAGCCAGATGTAAATGACTACTAAGGCTGCCATTTTGATCACTTGAAATAAGATCAGCCAATCAAGAACACTGGAAAAATGCCATGGGTCAAATTCTCCATTTCTCTGAAGCTTGTGTAGTCATTTACACATGTGTAAAGTGAGTGTAAATTAAGTGTAAACTGCCATCAGCTCTACAAATAGGGAATTATTTTGCAGCATTTTACATGCAGGTTGCAATTATTTTGCACATGTGCAAATGATTCCACATGTTTCCTGGTAACAGAGAATCCGGACCCAGATGACTTCCATTGTGTGACATGCTCATATCACCTCACTGAGTCAATTTCAAATTTGAACTTCACAATCAATGGCCTAAAAGGGTTAATGGATATTGACATAGATTTCTTTGCTTTTTTGGCTCTATGAACTGTTCATAAACATGGACAAAATTCAAGAACATCACTGCTGTTTCACAGATGCAGTTCAAAATTGAACCAGCACTAATTTCAAATACATTTTTTGGGCTGAGTTGAATAGTTCACTTAGCTCTGTTCTTCAAATTATGCAGAGATTTTTACGCTGATCATTTAAAAATTGCCTAAATTAGTGATGGACATACTGTAAAAGTTAATGTGTAGTTATTTGTAAGTTCATATCGACATATATACTGAATGTGAATTAATATTTTTCACCTAATCAAATATGATTTTAGGTCAAAATTGCAGTGTTAAATGTGCCTTGCCCCAAGGCTTTCACAGTATCTCATTACCAGGTTGCTTCCCCAGTTTCTCTGCAGGTTCCTTTACATCCTCAAGAGCAGAACAAGAAAACTGCACCTGATTGGTGGGAACAGGTTGAGTCAGCACTATAGGACTGGCTGGGCTCTAAGGGTGAAATCTGCAGAGGACCACTGCAAGGCTCCGTGCCATGAAAGTCATACAGAGAAATCTTGGCCCCAAGGAACCAATGTGAGTTTTGTCATTGATTTCAATGATACTAGCATTGCAGCCCTGTACTTCAGTGAGACTTAATTGACATACTGGGTTTGTGCCCTGCACAGGAATTTGTTTCAGGGACCAAATATGGAGCATTGGTGGGTGAGGGTAAGAGGCTGGAAGGAGTCTCACCTCTTTTGTTAATCGTACCCAAGTACGCAATACTCAAGACCTGGTTGTGTTTGCAAAATTAGCTTTAAAGCCAGTAGGAATGTGGTCTCATATGAGATGCCTGCTACTTTTTGGGCTAGTTTCTCCTCTCGTATAAAAGGCTCCATTGAAGTCCTAGTTGAGAGTCTGCCTCCTTGTTTCCAGTCCTTATTTCTATTGTGTACAAGGTGCTAAAATTATGTTTCCTCAGATTTTAATTTAAAAATCTGTATACATTCGACAGAATAGCGTCCATTATTTTATTACAGTGTTCACTCCTAGTGATATGAGAACTACTGGGTTGTAAATTCTACCATGGAATCATTGCTGGTAAAGCCAGTATCAAGACCCCATCCACCTGACCTGCCAGTAGTGGACTACTACCCTATATTGATATATGCACTAGAAAATTGATTGCCTGCCTGTGTAGATAAGAACATGTATTGTTCTTCCAGGGGGTTAGTGCATTATTCTTTTCTGGCTAATGTGATCTCAGAATCCTTCTCAATAACACAATTTCACCAATCAAACAAGATGACAAAATATAAATTTTATGGAGTTGTAGTCCTCAATTCATAACACTTTGTAAGAGACAAATATGGATGAATTAAATTTTCTATAATAAAAACAGCATAAAAATTCACAGGCAGCCAAGGCAATGTTTTGAGGTGTTTCATACAGTCATTCTTTTAGACTTTTCTGCAGATTACATTTACATTTTCCTGATAATAATCCCATAATTCTAGATCTAATTTTTAGGTTAGTAAGTTAACAATAAGTCTCAGAATTATAGAAGATATTTAATGTGATTAACATGTAGATGACATATGGCTTTTTGGCGGTGTCTGTGGCAGCTTCTTAATGGTCCTAGGTGGTTCTTATAGAACAATAATACCAAAGATTGAAGGAACCTATTGCTTCTATATATATAGTAATTTGACTTACCCAGTGACTATATAGAGTCATCAATAACTCAGTAAAAGGTATTTTGTACAGGAGCATTAATTATATTTAACCAGATGCTTTTATATGATACTGTTAGAACAAATGATTTTGTTCTTCATCTGTCTGTTAATAAGGACAAATATAGCATGTATAAAAGTATATTAATAATATAGCAGTTGTATCAACCTTGTTATGAAACTTTGTTAAGTACACTTTTATTTCTAATATTTCCTCTGTTACAAAATCGAATAATAACATGGTGATGTATGAATTAGAAATAACTAGGACGATAGAATTATGTGCCTTATTCCTAAAATATCAATACACCTTTAAATACCCACCAAAAGGACATGGAGTTGTATGGGATATATATTATTCAAGGTCAATCTGAAAACTCCTTGCAGTATATTCAAAACAGAATGACTATGTTCATCAATTCCCGACAGTAAACCTTAGTAGTTTGCAGCCCACAAATTAGAAATTCCTCAAAAGAAGCCCAACTACATCTTAGATAAAATTTATTCTCCATGGAAATTTTGTATGAAAAATCAATCAAGGAATTTTGCAGATTCGAATGGCACCTGCCGCTCACTACAGATTTAACTCTCACAGAACATAATACACGCTGCATGATGTCTGAGCCACTGTGTGCAACTGCTTGCAAAATGTCCTGGTAATAAATAGAACACATGCAGAAAGTTAATAATGCTATTAAGAAATAACATAAGCATTTCTGAACCCATAATTAACTTTTATGGTAAATTCACCTGTTGCCATTAGTATGGAAAAATACACAGATTAACGACAGAGGCCATATTGCCAGCAATCTTTAAGTTCTGCTAAAAAATGAATGGCAGAACATAGCTCCTGGAATGCCATGGTCTGGCTGCTGTTTGTTCTGCCCATTTTATAGTGTTCATCATTACCTTTCAATGGTAATAAAATTATAAAGAAACAGAACTGTGATATATGTCCTTCCCAAAGATGGCATATGGCTTCATGCCATACTCCTTAGACAACTGTATGTTGTGGTTTTGAAGTTGTTTCTGATCCAGAATGAGCTACAGCTTTCAGTTTTTAAAGGATTTCCATTGAAATGAATTAATCATGCCCCATCATGATTCCTAGGTCCGTACCTCCTTGTATATACCCTTGTCTCAAATTCACAAATGGACAAATTACACTCATGATAACACAATGGTCAAACAACTGAAGTTGAAACAATGTGGGCTGAGTTTTCTTTTTTTGTAATTTTTTTCTGTTCTCTTTGGCTGTTTAAAAGAGCCACATAAATATATAGGAAACTGGTTGTTCAGCAGAAATAGTAAAACTGACTCTATATAAAGTACAGTTGACAACCTGAAAAAAATCTTTAATTTCTTTTATTTATTGTGATCCTGGATGTTACTTGTAACATTCATAGGTTGAAAAAGGTAGTTATTAATGTGCTTTTTAGTAATCTCATTAAGTGAAATTAAAAGGCCTCTGAAAACAGGAGGATAGTATTGATAGAGAGATCCTAACATGTCAGATATAAATTGGAACACACTGAATTAGAAGGAGGTCAGGCAGCACATTTGTGGACATGGTACCTACCTGCTTCTTTACACTACATTGTATTTGTACAGTGCTTTAATGCAAAAAGTATTTCAAAGCAAATGGAAATGACAGGTCTCTACCTAGAGGATCTTACATTCTAAATTAAACAAAGCAAGTGGTGACAATAAACAAAAGGTGGGTAAAAGGGCATAAGAAAAAGATGATTGCAACAGCCAAACAAACATCAAAAGATGCATTTATTGTTATATAAATATCTGGCTATAGCCTCTGGATGGTTTTTTTTCAAAAATAGCTTACTGTATTAAAATTTGGGGAGAGTATAAATCGGAAAAGGATGCTACATAGTAGAGATGAGAATGAGGAGGGATTCGAAGGAGAAGAGACAGGTTGTATGGTGGAAAGGGTCTGTCCCAGAAACTGAGGTCAGCTAAAAAAGTACATGGAGTTCTTCATGGGAGAAGAAGGTGAAGTGTTGAGGTGACCTAAACCAACTGAGCAGAATGCCAGAGCTCATGTGTAGGGGACAACTAGAGATGAGAGGTAGCTTGGGGCGGACCTGTCCAAAGTCTAAAAAGTGAAAATGTATGTTTTGAACATGACACAGAAGATGAAAAGCTAGTGCAGGGTGTAAGCATAGAGTTTGTTGGGCAGGAATTAAACTCATATATAGCTTGAGAGTTCAAGGTTAAACTGTAAACAAGGGTGTGACCAGATGCGTGCTGAAGATTGTGTTTTCTAGGTAGTTGAAATAGGTGAAAAGACCCTGAAATGATAACCTAGAAATGTAGATAAGGTAAGGACTTAAGCAATTAATATTTACATGGTCTGCAAAGCAATTGATCCTTACATAATCCACACGATATCCAGACTAGATGTTAGTAGCTAGCAAAAAAGATATACAAACTGGGTAGTTCATGTAATGGTTTGGAATTGTGGTATCATCTTTTACCTACCTAATTCCCCAGCATCTGGGCCTGCCCAGCATGAACATCTATTTGCTTAACAAAGTAAGTTGAGTGATGGAGTTCAACTGAGTTTTTGGATTCCAAAGAAGTGGAATGTTCTCCCAGAACTTGTCGAGGTGTTTTGAATAAGCTAAGTGGAAAGGTGTTGAAGGGAATTTCAACACTAGAGATTCAAGGAAAAGAGTGATGTGAATAAGTGAGAGATAAAGCAGATGACTTTATAGCTTCATGTTAACTAGACTTGAGGGGTACAATGTCAGAGTCAAGAATGAAAGAGAAGAGGACTTCCTCTTATTATTTGTAATACGATAGTACCTATAAACCTCTATAAAGGATCAGCGCCCAATTGTCCTAGGTATAGTATAGACACGTAAGATAGAGAATAGTCCCTGCTCAGAAAACTCATGAGACATATTGCTATAGGAAAGCAAAACAAGCATGATGGGAGAGTGGTGGAAATCCTCAGCTTTGTATTAACTAACCCAGAAGATGTGGGTGAATGTAGAGGCCTGAATAAATCTTAGGAGAGAAAAAAAAAGTCAGGGAACAACCGAAGATGTAAAAAGTTCTATAAACATTGGTGTGCAGGTAGTTACAAGACATATACACTGCTGACCAGAACAAGGTGGGAAACTGAAATAGTCAGAAACACCGTAAAGAAAAATGGGGAATACGCTAAGGCAAGTTGCAGGTAGTTGAACCAAGCATGTATGCCACTGAGAAATAAATTCACTTTAAGAGAAGTGGAGAAAACAAGGCAGGTAGCCAAAGAAATACAGGGAGCAATGAAAGACAAGAGGACACTGAACAAAACATATAAATCATAGGAGCATTGCTGTAAGAGAGAGAGACCTTTAAAATAAAAGGGTGATCAAAAAACCAAGGTGAAAATGAAAAGAAAATTGCAAAGACAAACAATTATTTTATAAATACATGAAGAGCAACTTGCAGATTGAGGTCCATGAAGAAATAATGAAGAGAACTTTACAATAGAGAAGTTGGTATCTTTGGATATTAACATAATTTTTGTTTCAGTGCAAAAAAAAAAACCCCTGCTAGAAACCAAGGGGTATGTTCTGGGTGAAAAATATGAAAATTAAGGGTGACAACAGGTAAATGAGAGTTAGAACAACTAGAAACAAGGAGAGGCCTATGACTAAAGCTCAGAATTCTGGAAAAACATAGATGATCTATTAGAGGCTTTAGTTTCCACCAGGAAACAGGAATGTTATTTTGAGAGTAGAAAAGAAAGATGTCACCAATATTTGAAATGGACAAAGCAGAATAGCCTCCATATGGGACAGAGAACCACTACAGGGTGAACCTTTCTAGTTTGGCACCCTTAGGACTCAACCAGTGACGAACTAGAATATTTGCCAAACCATGGGAAGTCAATATCATCTGGCAGCATTACCAATACTGCCACTGCTTTCTCGGCTCTTAGAAGACATTTAGTGGTAAATTAGTGCTAAATAACAGCACAGAACTCTGAGGCTACATCTTCCACATCTGAGTTCATGATTTGAACCCCAGGAATTTACTTGGTTAGCCTTATTATACCACAGAGGAAAACAAAGTCCAGTCAAAAATATCATGTAAAAGAAGTAAAGTTACTATTAAATAATAAGCATGCAAAAGTTTCCAATTCCGTTTATTGTGTTTAGGAATTCTGGTGTTTAAATGTGCACATCAGACCATCAGTAAATTCAGGCAACAGAAATAAAAGCTTTGCTCCTTAATAAGATCACTACTTCAATTTAATGGCTGCTTTTGTCTAATCTAAATGCCGGATCCGCCAGGTATGAATGAATGTTGTTATTAATTAAAGATTTCTGCTGATACTCTTACAGCAAATGCACTCTTATCATATTTTACAATTATATTAACATAAAGTACGTAAGCTACTTGCAGTTAACAGCTGGTGACTCTTGTCTATTAATAGAGTGAGAGAGGAAGCTTTTTTTTTTTAAACAAGATATCTTGTCTGGCATTTGCTTTGAATAAAACGTAAGACTGCTTTTGTGCAAAATACAAGTATTCACCTTAAATTTAATATATATTTCTTCAAAAAAATTTGACCATCATTATAATTAAAATAAGCTAATTATAAATACATATTCTAGCGCTTCTTTGCACTTTCCTAGGCTGCAAATAGTCTTGTTTTATTTAACACTGTTTGTTGTTTTTCCATGTTCATAATCTGCAATAAAGAAGTAATTCTAGTAGTAAACGGAGACAATTACAAGTAAGGAAGCTCAGCTCTAGAACTGGATCATGTCCAAACTTCTTCAATATGTAAATTGTTCATCTTTAGTATTCTGGTTTTGGCCTATTACAGAGAATCATGAACTTCAAGTCCATTACCTCTGGAATACCATGCATCTGATGTACATTTTAACCCCACAGGTGGGGATCAAGATGGCACACATTGTATTGTGCTCGTCCAACATTTACTCTTGCTCTGTATGTACTAGGATCAGCCTAGACTGAATGTGCGGAAGAGCTAAAGGGTCTCATAAGGGTGCCTGCTGACCTGTTCTAAAGGTACCTGTTTCAAGTTAATGAAGTCCTGTTTGTTTCAAGCCCATGTAAAAAAGGCCAAAATTGACTAATTGTGGGGCTGTATCTTCAGCCAATGGAGACTGCATTGTGGCTGCAAACCCTTCATCATATCTACTGGGACTCCGCACATTCATAAAGCCATACACATACTTAAGTTCTGTGCTGGACTGAGGACTTAGTGAAAAATGAAGTGTGCATACACGATCCTTTCCACGAGCAGCATTATATTAGGTACACAGCCTCTTTGCAAAACCAAGTAACTGTACATAATTTTCCCTTTTTTGGTAGGGACATCCCTTTTTATACAGTCTGTAACTAGTACTGCCCCACCCTTGTCCCCATGTAACTCATAGTAAGGAGCCAATTTCTGCTGTCATTTCCCAGTGCAGCTACCCTGAAGTTAACAAGGGTATAATAGAATGCAGAATTTGTCCTCTTTTTACAGGAGCGGGACTGACCCTGCCACAGTACATACAAACATAAGAAAGGGTGGCCCAAGATCTTGTGGTCCACTTAAGCAATGAAACACATATCCCTGTAACAGTGCTTGGATCATAATTAATTACATGAAAAAAGTGGTTGATATTTGACACACTTCTAGAAGCGTGTGTCTCCTGTCCAGTGCTTGCAAACACTACCATGACCAAGGATCGCTCCGGTGAGCTTGGTGCCCACTCCAGTGAGCAGGGCTAGGGGTGGTACAGTGATGCCAGAGAAGCTGTCCAGGCTGATCTCTGGCTCCTTCAATCAGTGGCCCAACGTACTGCTGGTTTTGCCTGCTGCGGTTCCTGATAGAGCCCTGCAGCTTTTTAGCTATGGATATGAACTTTGTACCCAGGCAGGGTGCTTAACCAGGTCTGTCCTACAGTGTTTCATTGGTGCTACAATGACCAAGTTGTGGGCTCAGCTGGTGTTGCCCAGAATTGCATCACAGACATACTGTTGTAAGGTGAGAAGGTTTTGATGGATGTATTAAAAAAACTCAGGTATGTTTTTAATAACAGCAGTTCTTTCAAATTAACTTCAATAGCATCCACACATGGAAATCGCTATTTCAAATTTAATTCGAAATAGCAGAGCGCTTATTTTGAATTTGGTAAACCTCATTCTATGAGGAATAATGCCAAATTCAAAATATCTATTTCGAATTATGTGCTGTGTAGACACTTAATTCAAAATAGGGGGCCTCCAGCCCTTCCCAGTTTCCCCTGGTGGCCACTCTGGGCACAACCAGGAAAACTCTTCTCCTCTCCCCCAACCCCGGGGCCCTTAAAAGAGTAGAGTCTGGCCACTGGGCACGTGCCAGAGCCAGGCCTGCCCGCAGCTGCAGACCCTCACCGAGTGACCGCACAATGGCAGACAGTGGCAGCCAGCCATCCCCTACACACTCCCCTAGCACCCAAGGGCCAACCAGAGGCCATAGACGGTGCGCACATGCCTGGACTAGTGTGGAGATCATGGACCTCATTGAGGTGAGGGGGGAGGCACTCAATGTCCATGATCTCCGCACCAGTCGGAGGAATGCCGCCATCTATGGAATGCCGCCACATAGCAGCCACCATGGCCTGCAAAGGACACAGGCACACTCAGGAGCAGGTGTGTCTGAAAGTTAAGGAGCTGCAGCAGCCGTATGCTAGGGCCACCAGGGGCGGCGCCGCAACAGGGGCTGCCACCTGCCCCGACTTCCCCACCCTCGACCGAATCCTGGGGGGTGGGGCTGTCTGCGCCAGCCTGGGGAGCAGCGAGCCGGGAGCTGAGGTCTCTGATCTGGGCGCAGCAGAGGGGCCACCAGCAGCTGTCCTGGCACTGGAGTCGACAGGGTCATCCGGGGAGGCCATACCAGGTAAGTGCCAGCACTGTCCCCTACCTGGGGGGGAGCTGGGGAGGTAGACCAGGGACCATGCATGTGGGCCATGCCGCCCACGGATCACGCAGCCACCTGTGCACGTGTGGACATGTGCCGTGCCACCCTTGGGCAGGTGGTTCCAGCTGCGTGCCACACAGGGGCCGTGGCCCGATAGCCACAACTGTGTGTGAAGAGACCCGACACGCTCCCGACCTCGGGGTGGGACACAGCAGGATGCCCTCCCCATGCTCCCTCTAAACAGTGGCAGGGGACATCTTCCCCTCCCCCCCCTGCCCCGGCTGCACTATATACAGCACAGAGACACGGGTGCAGTCTCGGGGCAGCTCCCACTCCCGGGGAGAGCCAGACATGCCAATCATGGCCTCTGTGCAAGCACATTGGCTCTGACGGTGCAGGGCATCATCCACTGTGTCCCCAGGGAGAACTGACCACTTCTCTTCTTTCTCTACAGCCACACCAGCTGCTCATGCAGTGAGCACCACCACGCCCAGGACATGCTTCCGCACCCGCGGCCTCAGCAGGACCACCACCACGCAGCAGGGGTACAGAGAGCAGCACCTGTAGGCCCTGCGAGCCCAGACCCAGATCATGGAGCAGCAGGCGCAGGACGACCGGGAGTTCCAGCAGGAGCTGCTTGCCCAGGGTCGTGCCATCTGT
>CM057847.1:44334329-44352279 GCA_030068395.1 Apalone spinifera
ACAGCCCCTCGATGGTCCTCCCGGATGGCAGCCTGTAGACAGTGCAGCCAGGCTTCTGGCAACATGTCCACAAGATGCAGCACAGTCCGCAGGGGCAGGTCTGGTTCCATGTTGCAGAGTGCCGTGGTGTCCCGAGTGAGGACAAGCAGAGCACTCCGAGACACAAATGCTTTGCTGTCCCTCAGCGAGGTAGACCAGCAAGCAGAGAAACCTAAGAACTGTCTGTCTGGAATGGGGGGTTGGGTCCCTTTAAGCACAGACCTCGGATAGCCTGAGGCAGCAGCCCCACACACTAAGTCTAACCCTGATGCCCTGCCAGCACTGGTTCCAGCCAGTCTTACCTTCGATTCAGGGTCCATTCAATGTGGGCACGCTATTTTGAATTAGAAAAATGCTACTTCGATTTAGTTTTTGTGTCTAGATGCGTTATTTCGAATTAGCTTAATTTGAATTAACTAATTCGAAATAAGTTAATTCGAAATAGCGCTGTAGTGTAGACATATCCCTAATGTAAAAATGCTTCATATAAAAAAACATTGAGGGAAAATCTCAGGAAGGAGTAAATGTCTCAGTGGTGAATCCTCTTCTCTAGTATCTGACCTCTGTGGGGTGAAAGTAAAATAAATTGTGAGCTCTGCATAATTCCTACTAATTATTTGTCATGAACCCTCCTCATGATTCAGCATTATTGGTAGTCTGTTTGGGGGATGTTCCACTGTAAGATTGGAGAGCTGCCAGGTCATGGCAGATCAAGACCATGGTACAGTCTATTAATGGAGATCCGCAGGTTTGCACAATTCTGGCCTGTGTTCAGTCTTTTTAATTTGAAGCCCCCATATTCTGAGTCTCTGGCAATACAACAGTTTGTTTTGCTTTAACTTTCTTTAAGGGTGAATTTTTCAACTTTTGTAAAGGCCCTTAGAATCACATTGCAGATTAAAAGGTGCATTGTAATTATCAATATCAATAGTAATAAAAGTTTATTAAAGGTCATTAAAATGAAAGGGGATGGCTGTAGATGCCATCACTCTGAATTGACTCCCTCCTCTTGTGTTAATTAGAAAACTCAAGATAATGGTTCTATGGGGGAGTGCGGAGAAATTTAATTATGAAAGTTTAATGGGCCACTCTCTACTTCCTGCCAGATTAAAAACTGATGATTTACACTATTTTAGATACTACTGTGGGTTTTACTAACAAACTGTGTTGCAGAATTCAGAATAATGCAAGTTTTCTCACAATATTTTGTGCATTTCATAAACAATGGTACATTCATATCAAAGACATATTAGAAAAATAACTGTAACAGATATGTTGTCATTATCAAAGCCTTAAGAAATCACACCAGTAAATAATGTTCATTAAGAAAATATTATCCTCTCAATTTTAAACTTAAGAGAGAATTTTAATAAAAAGAAAATATAATTTCTAAGTCAACTGAAAATTCCTAAGCAGAAATTTTCCCTTTGAAATTCTACATATCATAGTAATCTTGATGATCCAAATTAGCTCTACAGTTGCCCTTGTATTTTATTTTTAAAAATGTGTAGGCAGGGTGTTCATGTGCTACGCCAAAGTCAGGGTGGTTTGAATTTCATTCCCTCTTATTCAAACTGCAGAGATCACTAGAATAGAATAGATTCTGGAGACAATTTCTGGTTTAAGCCCATTTATCTTTATTTATGTTTTTACTATTTATTGATATTTTATTAAAATGAAAAATTACAAAATGTTTTAATCTCTCAGTGACTTTTTTTGTTATTCTCAAAACGGGAGTCTCAGGCACTAAAATAACATAGTGCTGGGTATGGTATCAATGAACTCTAGATCTAAAAAAGTCCCTAACTTTTGGAAGTGCTAAGCACGTGCATTTCCCATTGTCTTGAGTGGGAGTAATGGTTGCGCAATACCTCTAAATCTGTTCCCCTATTAGTGGTCTCAAATTTGGCAGATAAGGTGTTAGGTAATAGCCAGCATGGATTTGTAAAGAACAAATCATGTCAAACCAATCTGATAGTTTTCTCTAATAGGATAACAAGTCCTGTGGATATGGGAGAAGCGATGGACATGTTATATCTAGACTGTAACATATTTGATACAGTCTTGCATGACCTTATCAACAACGTAGATCTGGCTACTCTAATGTGGGTGCATAACTGGCTGGATAACAGTTCTCAGAAAGTAGTTAATAATGGTTCACAGTCATGCTGGAAGAGCAAAACAGGGGTCTGTTTTGGGATGGCTTCTATTCAATATCTTCATCAGTGATTTAGAGGGTGTGTCTAGACTACCGGGTTTTGTCGACAAAAGCAGCTTTGCTTTCCCTCTATGAGGTAGCCAAGCCAGAAGCAGGAGCAGAGCAACGGCTATCCAGGAGGATCCCTTTAAGCATGCGTCTCTGCAGAGTGCATGCAGCAGTGCCTGGGCTTTAAGGCTGCTCCTGTGACCTTCCAGAAGCACTTCCGGGTGCCTTCTTCTGTCAACAGAGCATCCCGCAGTCTGGACACTCTTTGTCAACAGAAGTTTTGTCGACAGAATCTGTCGACAAAACTTCTGTCAACGGAAGCCTGTAGTCTAGATGTACCCAGAGGGTACGCTTATTAAGTTTGTAGATGATACCAAGCTGGGAGGTGTTACAGCTGCTTTGGGGGATGTTCATGAATTATGATAGGTTCATAATTCAAAATGATCTGGACAAACTGGAGAAATGGTCTGAGGTAAATAAGATGAAGTTTAATAAGGAAAAATGCAAAGTTATACCACTTAGGAAGGAACAATAGGTTCCACACATAAAGAATGGAAAGCAACTGTCTAGGAAAGAGTACTACAGAAAGAGATCTAGGGTTCATAGTGGACCACAAGCTAAATATGCACCAACAGTATGATGCTGTTGCAAAAAAACCAAACATGATTCTGGGATGCATTAACAGGAGTTTGTGAGCAAGACATGAGAAGTCATTCTTCCGCTCTACTCTGCACTGATTAGGTCTCAGTTGGAGTATTGTGTCCAGTTCTGAGCACCACATTTCAAGAAAGATGTGGAGAAATTGGAGAAGGTCCAGAGAAGAGGTACAAAAATTATTAAAGGTCTAGAAAACATGAGCTATGAGGCAAAGCTGAAGGAATTGGGCTTGTTTAGTTTGGAAAAGAGAAGACTGAGAGGGGACATGATAGAGGTTTTCAGGTATCTAAAAGGGTGTCACAGAGAGAAGCGGAGAAAATTGTTCTTCTTGGCCTCTGAGGATAAGACAAGAAGCAACAGACTGAAACTGCAGCCAGGGATTTTTAGATAGGACATTAGGAAAAACTTTCAGGGTTGTTAAACACTGGAATACATTGCCTAGGGAAGTTATGGAATCTCCATCACTGGAGAGATTTGAGAGCAGGTTAGACAGATATCTATCAGGGATGAACTAGATGGTGCTTGGTCGTGCCGTGAGGGCAGAGGACTGGACTTGATGATCTCTGAAGGTCCCTTTCAGTTCTAGCATTCTACTGTTCTATGATTCTATGATCTGAAATTGGTGATCATGTTAAGTCCTAAATGCCTTGTTCATGGTTATGCTTAAGGCATAATATGGGTAGAAGACATAGAGTTCTTTATTTCTGATCATCTACTCCAGAATATAGACTATAGTTTCCATTTTAACATAATTGTATAGTGTTAAACCTTTAAAAATGCTACATTCTTAACTGCAAGTACCTTATCATGTTGAAGTTCCTTTTGGCATAGTAACCTTCAAGTAAATTATCCTATTTTAGAATAAAATCTTTAACTTTCAAGGGTTCTTCTGACAAAAGAATAGGGTAAAAATTAATATTTCAAATGCTGTATTGAAAAAAATAATGCCCCAAAGCAAAAACAAAACAAAAAAATAAAAAGAGCCCCTCATATGTTGTCTGTTCCCTCTTCTGGATAGGTTTTGGTGTCTAAAAGTTGAGAACTCAGCAGTGTAATATCAGGAATGGTTGTCAGTTCTAATTTAGGGAGATGCAGACAGTTGTATACAGAAGCTTTGTGGCCTGAAGCTGTCTGTCTTGCAGTTGGAAGCCCCTGTGTCAATTGCATGTCCTTGAACATTTCAGGTAGAATATAGCGCTAGGGATTCCATCCTTGCAGATTTCAGGTGTGTAAACAAAATCTCTTGGCTTTACTAATTTATTACAAGATAATGAGGTTGCCTTAAGGAGGAAGATATTCAAACATTATGTTTTTTGTAGTCTTCAAAGATCTCAAGTTGCAGGTATTGTCTGGATGGCATAGTGGAAATAGTTATTTCTGCTGCTCTTAGTCATAGAATCAGAGTTTACTACTCTCTTCTGTGGTTCAATCCTCTCCACTCTTACCCATTGTGACAGGGGTCGGCACCCCCGCACTGTAAACCGCCCAAGCATGGCATTGCGGTGCACGCAGGCTGGCGAATGCTGGACCTTACCTCACCTGTGCAGAAGCTATCATCCCCGAACATGATGGCACTAGGACTCAGAGGCTGCCGCACATCCGCAGCTTAGCGATGCTGGGCGATGTAGTGCAGGGATTTCAAAAGGGCGGGGGAGTTTGAGAGGTGGGTGGAGAGCAGGGACTGGTTGTGCTCTCCCCTGCAGGAGGTCCAGAGGAAGTAGCCAGTGTGGAGGGACTGGAAGGGCTGACGCAAGTCTCCAGGACCCAGGTGAAAGAGTTCGCCAGAAGGAGGACTCGGGTGAGCATGGACAGTTGTTAACAACCGGGAACAAACTTGTGGTGACATTGGGACGGGGGCACTGGTAAGGGAGATATTAGGAGGGGTGGTGAGCCCCAGGGGAACAGAGGCAGGGCAAAGAAGGGGAGGGCAAGCGGCATACCCCAACTCTGACCTTGCCACACTGGTGGAGAATGTGGGTGAGAATATAATAAAAAAAGAGAGAGAGAATAGTTATATATCACAGAGGGACAGATAGGGAAAGAGGGTAGACATGGATACAGGGAAGCTGCTAGAATGGCTGGCTGAAAGCCAGCAACAGCAACAGCAGCAGCAGACTCAGTTGCTCCAACAAATGACTAGCCAACAGAGGGAGCAACAGCAGTTGTTACGGGAGCTGATGGAACATCAGCAGAGGCAGCAGGAGCAGTGGTCAAAGCAGTGGGCCATGTCACCAGGAGCGGGCCCATCAGGCATGCCTCTAGAAGGATGAGGGGCGGGCTTGGCCCTGGCGCTGTTTCTTAGACTCATGAAGATGAGCCTGGCGGATGACCCCGAGGTATTTTTAGTAACCTTTGTGAGGGTGGCTACAGTAGCACAATGTCTGGGGGAACATTGGGCCATCCTGTTGGACCCGTATTTCACAGGCCTGGACCAGTTGGCTTATAGGGGTCTATCTGCCCATGACGCATTACACTACTACAAAGTCAAGGAGGCCATTCTAGACTAGGCGGAAGTGACCCCGAAGACATATAGATAGTGGTTCAAGGCAGAAAAGTATCGGCCAGGTGAATGCCAACGGACCATCGTTCAGAGGCTCAAGGAGGCAGCCACCCGATGGTTAGAGCCGGAGAAAAGGTCAACCACTCAAATTGTGGAAAGGGTTGTGCTGGATCAGTTTTTACAGATTTTACTGGTGGGCGGCAGGATGTGAGTGCGGAGACATCAGCCCTCAACCCTCAGGGAAGCCATTGCTATTCTGGAGAACTATATGGTGTCCGATAGTGGTGAAAGTAAGGCCAAAGACTTCCGAGAGAGCCCCGACACGAAACTGGGGAGTGGGTGGGCAATATGAAACTGGGGAGTGGGTGGGGGTGGGGGTAGGGGTGGGGGTGGGGGTAGGGGTGGGGGTGGGCCCACCCCATGAGGAGCTGGGGGGCGTGCCACCCCATGAGGGGTTGTGGGGCATGGGCCCCCACCCTGACGCTATGGAAAGGATGGGGCGAGGGACCGTGGCAGAGGCTACTGAATGCAAGGGAAAAGATGCACCCTGGCCTACGGAAGGGCCAAGGCACCTGTTACAAGTGTGGGCAGGAAGGATATTTTAAGTGCGATTGCCCCTTCATGGACTGCTCGAATGGGAGGACGATGGTGGCAGACCGACGAGCCCGAGGGCGAGACTCCACCAAGATAACCATCCAGGTAAGCCTGGAAGGGGAAAAGGTATTGGCCCTGGTAGACTCAGGTTGCAACCAGACCGTAGCGCGGGCCTGGCTAGTACCAGAGGGTGGCCTGAACGGTCGGCCAGTCGCTATGCAATGTATCCACGGGGAAGTTTGAAACTACCCCACGAGTTGGGCATCCATAGTGGATGGGGTAAGGGAAGAGAAGTGCCGGGTGGCAGTCACCCCAAAATTGGTATATCCAGTGGTGCTGGGGCGAGACTGGCCAGGTTTCCGCCACCTGATAGAAGAATGGGGAAGGTCTGAGCAAGTGGCTCCCACCAAGCGACCCAACCCCCAGCCAGGAGGTGAGAAATCGTCAGAGGCCCAGGCCGCAGGAACATCCCCCACCAACCCCAGGTGGGAGGAACTCGGAGTCGAGGGTGACTTTCTACGGGAATAACAGGAGGACCTGTCCTTAACGCAAGCCTGCACACCCGAAGGAGAAGGATCTGGGAACAGGGATACCCGTTGTGGGCCCCGATTCGAAGTAAGAGTAGACCGGTTGTATAGGATAGAGGACTGGTCAGGTAAGGCTGGGGAAACCCAACAACTATTTGTGCCAACTCAATTCCGGTGGCAGGTGATGAATCTGGCCCATGCCTACCCCTGGGCGGGACATTTATGGCATGAAAAGACATTGCAAAGGATTCTCCAGCAGTTTTATTGGCTGGGCATGTATAAAGCAGTGAAAGACTTTTGTGAATCCTACCTGGACTGCCAGAAGGCAGGAGGAAGGACCATACCAAAGGCCCTGCTAGTCCCCCTCCCCATAGTGGACATTCCATTTAAAAGAATAGCCTTGGACTTGGTGGGCCCACTGGAGTGGTCGCAAAGAGGGAACCAGTATATTTTAGTCCTAATAGATTATGCCACAAGATATCCTGAAGAAGTACCCCTCCAAAACACCAAAGCCACTACTTTGGCAGCTGAGTTGGTTAAAATATTTTTGAGATGGGGATCCCCCAAGAAATATTAACTGACCAGGGGCCTAATGTGTTGGGGCGGGTAATGGCTGAACTATGCTGATTAATGAGGGTGAACATATGTATATCATCCACAAACCAATGGGCTCGTGGAACGTTTTAATAGAACCTTGAAGGGGATGTTAAGAAAGTTTGTGGACATCGATCCAAAAGACTGGGATGTCTTTCTACCGGCCCTCCTGTTTGCAGTCAGTGAAGTACCCCAAGCATGCACAGGCTTTTCCCCTTTCGAGTTATTATATGGGAGACAGCCCCGGGAATCCTGGATCTACTAAAAGAGAATTGGGAGGGACAGGAATCACAGGTAAAAGGGACAATCCCATACATTCTGGATCTAAGAAAAAAGTTACAGGTGGCAGGAGAGTTAGCTAAGGAAAACTTGTTATAGGTCCAAGGAAAACAGGCCCAATATTATAATAGGGGTATGAAACTCCATATATTTGCACCAGATGATAGAGTCCTATTACTATTACCCTCCACTGAGTCAAAGCTGATGGCCAAGTGGCAAGGCCTCTACGAGGTCCTCCAGCAGGTGGGCCCCATAGATTATGAAATCAAACTAACAGGTAGATGCAAAAACACGTGGATCTACCACGTGAATTTATTTTAAAAATGGAAGTCGCAAGAAAGCCTGTTAATAACACTACAACCTTCAGAGCCAGAACTAGGACCATGGGGAGAGGACTTAGAGATTCCAGAAGACGCCTCTCTAGGAGCGGATCTGACAGCACAACAGAAGGAGGAAGTGAGGGCCCTTCTACGGGAATTTATAACTGTCCTCTCAACACAACCAGGGAAGACACCCCATAGATCGGGGCAGACCCATAGTAATGCAGATTTCTTGTCTCGGTGTGAAAGTGGGACAGAGGATGTAGAGAGTACAGAGATATTAAGGGGGGAGGTGTGTGACGGGGGGTCTGCACACCCACATTGTAAACCACCCAAGTGCAGCATTGTGGTGCGCGCAGGCTGGCGAACGCTGGGCCTGCCGCACCTGCGCAGAAGCTACCATCCCCGAACGTGGCAGCACTAGGACTCAGAGGCTGCCGTGCGTCCGCAGTGTGGAGACGCTGGGTGATGTAGTGCGGGAATTTCAAAAGGGCAGGGGAGTTGGTGAGGCGGGGAGAGAGCAGAGACTGGTTGTGCTTTCCTTGTAGGAGGTCCAGAGGAAGTAGCCAGTGCAGAGGGACTGGAAGGGCTGACACAGAGTCTTCAGGACCAAGGCGAAAGAGTTCACCAGAAGGAGGACTCGGGTGAGCATGGACGGTTGTTAACAACCGGGAACAAACTTGTGGTGACACTGGGATGGGGGCACCCGTAAGGGAGATATTAGGAGGGGTGGTGAGCCCCAGGGGGAACAGAGGCAGGGCAAAGAAGGGGGGGGGCGAGTGGCATAACCCAAACTCTGACCTTGCCACACCCATCCAGTTTGCACATGAATTTTCTCTAGAACTTCAGCTGGTGTAAATCAGCTGAGTTCCATTCCTAGTTTTATAGATTTGGATGTCTGCAGAAACCATTAGATCATGTAGACTGACTTTCTGTGTATCAAAAGCCATTACATTTCATCCAAATAAGCCTATGTTAAACCTAGTTCTTCGGAAACTAGGACCCAGAGGCCGCCGCGTATCCGCAGCGTGGAGACGCCGGGTGATGTAGCAAGGGGATTTCAAAAGGGTGGGGGAGTTGGAGAGGAGGGGGGAGAGCAGGGACTGGTTGTGCAGTCCCTGCAGGAGGTCCAGAAGAAGTAGCCGGTGAGGAGGGACTGGAAGGGTTGACTCAGAGTCTTCAGGACCGAGGCGAAAGAGTTCACCAGAAGGAGGACTCGGGCGAGCATGGACAGTTATTAACAACCGGGAACGAACTTGTGGCGACATTGGGACGGGGACACCCATAAGGGAGATATTAGGCGGGGTGGTGAGCCCTAGGGGCAAAGAAAGGGGGGGGAGGTGAGCGGCATACCCCAAATACATCAACTAAAGACAAGAAGATGATAGAGTTCAAAAGCATTATATTATTAATTATGGTGATAGTGTAATTTTGCTTTGTTCACCACCAGTTGCTAGGACCCAGATTTTTAAAGGTATCGAGGTGCTTAATTCCCATTGAAATTAGTTTTAAAATTCTAGCTCCAGGGGCTTCCTAAACACTCAAAAACACAGCCTTTTCTCTAAGGGGCTCACAATCTGGAATACCTTTAAGGACATTTTCAAATGCCTGACCCTGCACTGGAGGAGAAAGAGATGAATTAACTTTGAAACATGAAAATTATTGTCCTGATCACAAGAGGGACCATATGCTAAATGACCCCCCAAAAATAGGCTCATAGGACTTTTGTGTTTTTAAATTTTTTTATTTCTGCATATTCTTTCATATGGGCCATCTCCCATATTGCTGTGATAAATTGGAACTGTTCATTGAATGGTGTTTTTCTTTAAAGTAAAAGAGAAGGGGAGAGAAAAATGCATAAAAAAATGTGAGAAACAAATTAATGAAGTTCAGAGGTCTTTGGTCAGGAGCAGAAAGAATTATATGACCTTCTAAAACCCTGTAGCCTTAGCACACAAATATTTATGCTTTCTTCCTATAATTCTGCAAAAGATGGTTATAGGTTCTGCAGCATGTTTAGACTGGTGCTTTAATGTAGTCAGGAGGCCTACAGTCATAGCTGTAGTAATCAGTGGAATGTACTACTAGAGACTAAAGTGATTGATGCAAGGGGAACAAAATATATTTAATCTCAGTGCACCTGACATTTACCTGAAGAATAAATTAAGGGATAGATGCTTAGCTAGTGTGAATTAATGTATCTCTCCTTTGAATTCAGTGATACTATGACAATTTACAGGCTAGTTGAGAAGTTTTCCCTTTTCTACCAGGGGATTGGTCTTGGTAGCACAAATCTGGAAGAGGTAATTAGAGATTTCAAAGCCACACCATTGGTAGCTTCCTAGTAACTTCTGAAATTCTGACCACTTAATTAACCCTAAGTATAGATTTAGAAACCTTTCTTTTGGCTCCTATTTTTTAATATCTTGACATAGGATTTGATACTACAGGAGTCCAGACAGGAGGTATACATGTCTATGTTACAAGTCCTTCCAATTATTTGGGCTGGGAATTTAGGAATCATAATAAACATATAATTAAGTGTTTGTGTCCTAGTTGGTGATAGAAGGAAAAGAGTTTTGTGTGTGGCATGAAAGACCAAATGGATATTGGGCTGTGACTGGGTCAGTTAAATATACCATCTCTGCTACTGCAAGACACAAAGGATCATCTTTTACAATATCCCAGTTCTGTATTACATTGATGGGTAAGTTTATCTCTGTATTTGCAGGAATCTCCATACTTGCCTATACTTTGTACTGTATAAGGCAGGGCTACTCAACATGCAGCCCTCAGCCTGTTTGTTTGAGGCCCACAGGGCAGTTTGGGTTTATGCGGGGCTCAACACGCGATCCACGGGTGGGATCCTTTGAACATAGCCTCCACTGGGAACATGCTCCACAACGGCGAGGCATCTCCCAGGCGGGGTGAGCACTGAAAGATGCAAGGGACAGGCTGGCTGGAACAGACAGGTACAGGTTGTTGGCGTTTCTAGCCTCCAGGGAGGAGGTGCCAGGAGCATCAGGGCATTGTGGGAAGTGCTGGCTGCTTAGCCTTGTGGGCAGAGCCTGAGAGGTGCTGACTGGCTCACATTGGCCGCATTTGGGTTTAGTGCCACGGTTTAAGGCTTAAGCTTTGTATTCATGCCCGTCAGTGTGAAAGAAGCTATTTGCATATATTTGCAGGTATATGCAACTACACTTAAGCTGTGGTCCTCGGCATGTGCTATGAGTATCATTGTGGCTCCTGGGGCTTCCAAAGTTGAGTAGCCTTGGTATAAGGAATACCTAGCAAATACTGCATATAATGAAATAATATTATTAAGACATCAAAGTAAATTTTAGATGTCAGCAAAGCAATTTTTCAGCAGGACATACAAAGGCAACTTGTAAAACACATGAATGATCAAATAAACAAAATGTACAAATTTTTTTACTTGAAAATGAATATGAAGCTTGTGCTGAAATTGTCCTTTATTCAGAAGAGGAAAGTAGCTCAAGAAATTGTACTCGGCATGATTCAAGAGTATTTCTATTGCAAACTCTTTGGCAAAAGGATCCATCTATTTTTTTATTCTTTAGTACAGTGCCTACTGCAATGGTGCTGTGCCACTGCAATATGAATAATAAATATCAGGGCTACTTACAGACATACATTTTAATAATCTTTTTATTATAATATTAATTTTAAACTAATAACAAGTTACCCATACAATTGAACAGGTTAAGCAAAAATTAGATAAGCCACTTAAAATAAGGCTACACTTGGACAGGAAATATGACAAGATAAGGATCATAACACGTTTATCCAAAGCTGGATAATCTCTAGTCTGTTTCTGGCAATTATCTCGATGCAATTCTTACCTTAGAAAATGTAAGAATTTCACATTTTATTATCCAAAATGTCAATAGAGAAACATGACATTAACAGTTTCATATTCCCTAACACTGTGTAGTCTTTATAATATTGGGTCAAGCCACCCATTAGATCTCATATAGCATTTAGGGAACATTAGTAGCTACAACCCTGAATCAGGAAAGCACCAAAGATGTGCTGAAGTCCAACTGTATTCAGGAAAACACATAATCATGTGCTTAAAGTTAAGTCTTTAAGGATTTAAATTGCTTTTCTGAATAGAGCAGCTTTCTTAAATCAGGGCATAAGTGTAAATCAAAATATATGTTTACTCCAGCATTTATACAATTTAAAGTCTAATAATATTTCAACAACAACAACTTGGCAAATCATATTATTGCAAGTGACAATTGAAGGATCACTTACCTGATTTCTTTTTTTTTTCTTCACAAACCTAGCAAGGGTGATGAATTACAAGAAATCCTAAAAGGTTTTCAAGAGCTTAGTTTGTGATTTGGGGGTTACTGTACATGAAGGAAATGGAGGAAGACCCTTTAAAATTGGATTCCTTCACAATGGAGTTTAGAATTCCCAGCGGAAACCTGGAAAAATCTATCAGCTATTGTAGAAAGTACATTACAGTTGAAGGAGCTTAGCATGAAACACATGCAATCAATGATGGGTCACATGAACTTTGCTTGTACAGTTATCTCCTTAGGGATGATATTCTGAAGGTGTTGAACAACTGCCTTTTCCTAGCTCAGGAAGCCTCATGATTAAATGAAAGTAATAAAAAAACACTTGAAGGACAATCAAAGAGTTTGTTGATTAGTCCTGGAACTCTGTAAAAGAATGGCTTTATGGCAGCTTGAGTAGCTTGAGTTTTCAGATCTGTATTAAACAAGTAAGTATGGAACTTGAAATTCCTGAATTAAAATCCTTTTCACTCAACTGATTCATTGTTATATCTTGGACATGTTGCTTGACTTCTTTGTAAAATGGAGAAGAGAGAATTTAGAGTATAATCCATTAAAAAGTTAATATTTGCCACCTGTTACTATCTGATGGATGATGATTATTCTGGTTATGTAAAAAATGGTTACATCTAATTGGCTAGATGTTGCCAATTAATTACTTGATTATGCTTGATGGTTTCATAAGGCTATTCTGAAGACTATTTAGTTCATGTTGTAATAGAAATAGGCCTAAATGAATACTCACCTCCAAAAAATGTCAGTCTTTTAAGTTCAGATTTGGATCCAGACTTTGTAACTTGCCTGGACCTTGGGTAACAGCTTGAACAGAACTGAGAAGGTGTAAATTACAGAATATACTATTATTATTTATTAGTGGAAACAGGTTTAGTTTCTGTTCCTAGGAACTGTGATGATGGGAGCAATAAAGCCAGTGACTGTCAAATCATCGGCATTAGGATTTGAGAAGGGACATAGCTGACAAAGTATTCTGATCCATCTCCATCATGCCATCCAAAGTTTTATGGGAAAACAAAAGTTGTACACATATTAGTTATTAGTATCGACAGTGGTTTTAGGCTTTTCTATAATGCTTATCATCATATATATTGAAAGATAAATTGTCATGACATTGGTAGGGAATGAAGTAGTGTTCTCTGCATTTTGCAGTGCAGATTGGGAGCACAGAAAAAGTATATAAATTGCCCAACGTAATAGAGAACCCATAAAAGATTTTAAACTTCCTAGGCACAAGCCCAGTGCTTTGATCACAAAACCATTGTAGGACTGTCATTTGTCCTGAAAGTCATAAAAGACCTTCTTATTCTCAATTAATAATGCATATATGGGGATCTATACCACTATAAATGCAGCACAGTCCTACTAGTAAATTTTCCCATATAGGCAAGCCCTTAGTGGCTTAGGAGCACAAATCCTATTGGAAGTCAATAGGATTTATGCACCTACATCATGCAGGCACTTCTGATAATCCTATTATAAATTACAAAAAATTAAATCTTCACAGAATTCCACAGATTTTGAACTAATCCCTTAGGGTGCGTCTACATAGTAGGGCTTAACTCGAAATAAGATATGCAAATTGAGCTACCTCAATTGCGTAGCTTATTTTAAAATTGAAATTGGGAGCGTATACACGGCACTTATTCGAAATAGAGTACTCTTCTTCTGACTTCCCTTACTTCTCATACAATGAGGGTTACAGGAGTCAGAGTAAGAAGTCCTCCAGCTTGACAGTATTTTGACATTATTTTGAAATAACTGCCTGCTGTGTAGATGCGGACTAAGTTATTTTGAAATAATGTTGCTGTGTAGCCATAGCCTTACAGAGGTGTGGAAAAAATCACAGGGGTGTGGAAAAAATCACAGAGGTGTGGAAAAAAGTTTAATAATATATTTTGTGATGTGCACAATAATATATATTGTGAGGGGCACAATAGATAAAATCATCACATGCAAGATGAAGGTAATCATTCTCATTTTATTATTTATCTATTTAAGCTATGGTTCTCAAAACCAGTGAAGAGATTTATTTTATTTATTATCATTGCCACAAAATGAGCTGCTAGGGAAGTAGGCCATGGAAATACACAGATTTTTTTATGATTTTTTTTAATCAAGTTTAAATTGGGTTTCATTCTAAAAGCTTCCAAAATATATTTTCTCCCTAGATAAAAATTTTTGAAAATAAATTGTTTGACCAGTTCCACAATAGAAAAATGATTGCAAATTTTCTTATTTATCAGCAGGATGACATAGATCATAAGTTGTTCAAACTTGCTTTTAGTTTTACTGATGGATAAATGTTGCATGACTAGTTGCTGAAAAAGAACAATCAGCTATTGTTACAAGATTTTTGAGACATTGTAATTCTTTTATCTTTCCACCTAAGCAAGAGAAACCTCAAATTTTGTCTTATGTGTATGAAGTTTTGATATTGGGAGGGTAAGGGGTGTTACGGTGTCTGCAGCATGTAAAAAGTAAATATTGTTTTAAATTGATGATTTCAATGGGACTAAGGATGAGCTAATTAAAATATGATTGGGACAAGTTGCAGGGGTTGAAGGTAGATCTCCCTCCTAATGTGTCTGAAGGCCTAGGAGGTAGGCTTTGTAAACTGGAGTGTGCAGAGCTTGCAAAAGCATAAGAATCAAGATTAAGGCTAAGATGCCTTACCTTTTCAGTCAACAAGCCTCTGAAGTCAGACTGACATTCAAGAATCCCCAAGACTTGACAGCCCTGTGGAGAAGAAGTCAACAAACAAGCTATGCCAGCCTTTGGCCAGTGTCCTTGCACTCAAAAAAGGCCCGCTAGCAAGAAGTGCTATGCCCCAGAACATGATTGTCTGTCTCCCTGACTCTGAGCACTGTTACCCCTGTTATCTAAGTATATTATCCCCCCCTTTTTTTTGTCTTTTGTTCTGTTACCTTGGAGACACCTGTCTAATTTTAGGGTAGAAAATATGGAAGTGTGCATGCATGTGGCTATGAACAGCCATAAAGTCCACCAAGAAGAAAGTTCCCAAAGCCTAAATAGTGCCTCATAAAACTATTCATTAGACTGTGTTCTATGTTGAAAATTACAGATGCTTCAAAATGTCAGCTCCAGTTTTAAGTCTACAGAGCTTTCCAACTTCTGCTTATTGTTCTATATTATAATATCTCTGTTCTGAGGGGGCAGGGGAGAGTGTTTAAATAAAATATATACAAAGATACTGAGTTGCATTTCTTTCATTAAGCAACATGGGTCCAGAATCTTTGAGGACCTAGGCAGACAGCAACCAGACATTCTAAAAAGATCCCCCTAATTAGTTTTGGTTCTCATACAACGCTGAAGCACCATGTGGGAAACAGGGATTTCCTTGAACTGACCACAATAAATATGTTTGTTCAGGGAAAAGCAAAAGAGGTGAAACAAAGGCTGGCATGCTTCTGAGGAAAAACCTGTTTTGTGTCTAATACATTTCAGAAATTGCTCAAGAACAGTTTGTCCTTGTGAACAGATTGCCCTGTAATGCTCCTCATAACCTAAGGTCTCAACCTAAAGATATCTGCTGAGAATGTGCCGATCATGCATGTGAAAGCTGATTTTTTTTCTGAAATATAGTCTTTGTCATTGTGAGTTCTTATCATGTGTCTCTTGAGCTAGATTTTCCCCTTACTGTTTTCTTTCTCCTTTGGGAATGGCTTGCTTCCGTTGGGGGTTGGACATGCTTCCCAAAGGCAGTGAGGCTTCCAGAAGACACATTACCAACTCTCTGTAAATTAAAGCAGGAGAGATGAGGAAAGCATCTGAATTCTTTGAGGTTCAGGTTTATAAAGATTATGATAAATTCAGTCAGAGTGGGAAGATAGTTGTGTATTAGAGAAATGCAGATTAGCCTATAAATATAGCTGGTTTTTGTTTTTCATAAAATTATCATAAAGAAATATTGCTCAGGCTAATGGAAGGATCCTTATTGCAAAAAGGCAGATCCTGTAGAAAAGTAAATCACAGTGAATTAACGTTTGCTTTAATATACCAAACCAAATTTTGTAGTTCTTTTGCATGAGATTCTTTTATTGTAGATAATGGAAGCATTGCCTATATACAACCTGCTGAAGAAAGTCCTCCAAACCAAGGCCTGTAACTAGGCAAAATTCCAGTTAAAGACAATGTGAGTTTCTCCTCAATAAAGCCTAAATGGTAGAGTCCTACAGAAAAAATAACATATTAGTGCAATAGGTAGATAAAACCCTGACCCTCTCATCCCCAGAGACTGCACCCCCAGCCAGAGCCCTTGCACCCCAATTCTCTGATCCAGCCCTGAGTCCCACAACCCTAACCCTTCCCTAGACCCTACACACTCCTGCAGCCCAGCTCTCTGACCCAGCCCTAAGACCCTCAACCCTAGTTCACTCCAGCACCTGCAACCCCAGCTGGAGCCCTCACACTCTTGCACCCAAAATCTCTGTCTCAGGCCTGAGCCCTCTCCCTCACTCAGAGCCTCTGGGCCCCACCCTGCTACATAAATTTTGTTATGTGCATTAGTATGAAGGTTGTACATCACCTCTATCCAAGGGCACTTAACAAAGTTAGTTTTAGTTGGAGTGGGGAAAATTAGAAGGAACAGTAGTAGGAGGGAAAACAGCAAAATAAAGACAATGGATTTCAAGAAGGCAGACTTTAGCAGACTCAGTGAGTTGGTTGGTTGAAGAGAGTTGGCAATTTTTCAAAAAGACATTATTATGAGAGGAAGAGGAAACAATTCCATGATGTACAAAATATAGGAAGTATAGCAAGAGACCACCCTGGCTTAACCAGACAATCTTCAATTATCTGAAAATCTAAAAGGAGTCCTACAAAAAGTAGAAAATAGGTCAAATTATAAAGAATGAATATAAACAAATAACACACATTTGCAGGGGCAAAATTAAAAAGGCTAAAGCACAAAATGAGCTCAAACTAGCTAGAGACGTAAAGTAACTAGAAAACATTCTACAGAGACATTAAAAGCAAGAGGAAGCTCAAGAATACGGTAGGCCTATTACACAATGGAAAGGGAAAAACAATAGCAGAAAAACATGGAAATGCCACAAAGGCTTAATGATGTCTTTGTTTCAGTTTTCACCATGAAGGTTGGTGTTGATTAAACTCCTAACAAAATGGATGCCAGTGAAAATGGGGTAGGTTCAGAAGTTAAAATAGGGCAAGAAAAAATTAAAAAGTGCTTAGACAAGTTAGATGTCTTCAAGTCACCAGGGCCTAATGAAATGCTTGCAAAAATATTCAAGGAGCTGACTGAGGAGATATTTGAGCCATTAGCTATTATCTTTAAAAAGTCATGGAATTCAGGAGAGATTCCAAAAGATTGGAAAAGGGAAAATATAGTGCCCATCTATGAAAAGGGAAAGAAAGACAACTCCAGAAATTACAGACCAGTCTGTTTAACTTCTCTATCAGGAAAGTCAATAGAACAAATACTTAAGAAATCAATTTGTAAAATCTAGAAGATAAATAAGGTGATTATTAACAGCCAGCATGGATTTATCAAGACCAAATCAAATCAGATCAATCTGATAGCTTTCTTTCACAGGGTAACACACCTTGCAGATAAGAGGGAAGTGGTTGATGTGGTATATCTAGACTTTAGTAAGATATTTGTTACAGTCTTACATGACCTTCTCATTAACAGACTAGGGAAATACAACATAGAGGGAAAAAGTATAAAGTGGGTGCATAGCTGGTTGGATAACTGCTGGAAGGAAATAGTGAGTGCTGTTCCACAGGTATCAGTTCTGTGTTCGATTCTGTTCAATATATTCATCAATTATTTAGATAATGATACAGAGAGTATACTTATAGGCTACGTCTACACAGGCACCCTTTTCCGGAAAAGGGATGCAAAT
>CM057847.1:44352379-44387275 GCA_030068395.1 Apalone spinifera
GACAGTGATGGCACTTACATGGTGTGGCCTCCCCGGATGACCCTGGTGACTCCGTTGCTGGGACAGCTCGGGGGTCCAGCCAGTGAGGCATCCTCCTTGGCAGCTCCTCCTCTGCACCCTGGTCAGGGACCTCTGGTCCCGGCTCGCTGTCCTCTGGGGTGGCACGGACCGTCCTGCCCCTCAGGATGCGGTCCAGTGCCTCAAAGTAGGGGCAGGTGTCTGCCCCTGCTGAGGAGCTGCCCCAAGTGGCCCTGGCGTACCCCTGCCGCAGCTCTTTAATTTTCAGGCGCACCGGCTCCTGGGTGCACCTGGGGCCTTTCTGGGCCATGGTGGCAGCTATGTGGCCATAGACAGCGGCGTTCCTTCACCTAGTGCAGAGATCATGGACATTGGGGGCCTGCCCCCAAACCTCAGTGAAGTCCATGATCTCCTCACTAGTCCAGGAGGGAGCATGGCATCTACGATCCCTGGGTGCTGGAGGACTGGGCAGGGGACGGCTGGCTGGCACTGGCTGCCCGGGTCATGGTGGGGCAACTGAGTCGGGGTAGAGACTGCTGGCAGGCCTGGATGTGGCACGTGCAGTCTGGCCAGAGTCTACCCCTTTAAGGGCTCTGGGGCTGGGGGAGAGGAGAGGAGTTTTCCTGGTTTCGCCCAGAGTGGCCACCAGGGGAAAATGGGAAGGGTTGGAGGCCAGCTAATTCAAATTAAGTGTCTACACAGCACTTATTTCAAATTAACTATTTCGAATTTGGCGTTACTCCTCGTAGAATGAGTTTTACCAAATTTGAATTAAGCGCTCTGCTATTTCGAATTAAATTCAAAATAGCGGTTTGCATGTATAGATGCTATTAAAGTTCATTTGAAATAACGGCTGTTATTTTGAATTAACTTTGCAGTGTAGACATATCCGGATATATTACCCAGAGTGTTGTAAGCAAGATACGAGAAGTAATTCTTCTGCTCTGCTCAGCACAGATTAGACCTCAACTGGAATATTATGTCCTTTCTGGGTATCACATTTCAGGAAAGATGTGGAAAAATTTTAAAAAAGTCCAGAGAATAGCAACAAAAATGATTAAAGATCTAAAAATCATGACCTGTGGAGGAAGATTGAAATAATTGGGGGTTTGTTTAGTCTGGAAAAGAGAAGACTGAGAGTAGACATATAACAGCTTTCAAGTACCTAAAAGGCTGTTACAAAGAAGAGGGGGACAAATTATTCTCCTTAATTTCTGATGATGGGACAAGAAGCAGTGGGCTTAAGTTGCATCAAGGAAGGTTTAGGTTGGACATTAGGAAAAACTTCCTAACTGTCAGGGTACTTAAATGCTGGAAATAAATTGCCTAGAGAGGTTGTAGAATCTCTATCATTGGACATTTTTTTGAGCAGGTTAGACAAACACCTCGGGATGGTGTAGATGGTGCTTGTTCCTTCCATGAGTGCAGAAGACTGGACTTGAGGACCTTTTGAGTTTCTTTCCCATTCTATGATTCTATGAAAAGAATAAAAATGATTTCTTTTTTAACTGCAACTTCTGAGACTGGAGATCAGCATATTATGCCCCCTAATCAGCTGGTTATGCACCAAAATGTATCTCCTTTAAGTGGAAATTTTAAATTATATTGACCTGATTGATTAAGAAGCAGTCATTCCCATTCACTGTCATTAGTGGCCTATCATTCAATGTCACTGTCTTTTACTGTCATTCATGGGAATATGCATATGTTGTAATAAATAAGATGATTTTAGAAATGACTGATCCTTTCTTGATGATCAATTGCTAATTAATGACCATTACATTCTGAATGATGTTTAATGTTGGTGACTTTTTTTCAGTGATACATAGCCTAACCCTGGAAAGTATTGAGTTTCCTTAGCTCCCATTGACTTTGGTGAGAGTTGAGGGAACTCAGATTCCCACAGGATCAGACCCACACTCTTGTTTTTGAAATTACAGTTAAAGCTGCAATTTGCACGCAAGCATGGGCAGACACAAATGCTCTCTAGCCACAGATATCATATCAGACTTTAAAAAATGCCCCTTTTATGTACAGAAAATATATTTTAGGTCCTTTTAGGGAGGTTTTAAATTGTATTATATTTTTCTTTCTCTCTGGATTTTTGTAATGCCTCTCACAAAAACTAAGGCATCTGACTTTACATGCAGAGAAATTCAAGAAGTAGTCTGATAATAGGACAAGAAGCAATGGGCTCAAATTGCAGTAAGGAAGGTTTAGGTTGGACATTAGGAAAACCATCCTAAATGTCAGGGTGGTTAAACACTGGAATAAATTAGCCTACAAAGGTTGCGGAATCTCCTTCATTGGAGGTTTTTAAGAGCAGGTTACACAAATGCTTGTCAGGGATGGTCTAGATCAGGGGTTGGCAATAATTTTAATGGGGGCGGGGGGCATTCCAAGATTTTAGTAAGTGGTCAAGGGCTACACTTCTATGCAGAAGAGAGCTTGGGGTATGGGACTAAGATGCTGGAGCGGGGGAGGGAGGGGTCTGGGAGGAAGTTTGGATGAAGAATGGGATTCAGTGTTGGGAAGGTGGTATGGATGCAGGAGAGGGCAGGTAGTTGGGGGAGGGAGAAAGAGAGTGTGGTGTCAGAGGCAGTCTCTGGCTGAAAGGCACTTACCTAGGCAGCTCCCAGCCAGCAGCCCAACAGAAATCTGCTGCAGTCCCAGGCTGGTCAATATGACTGGCTGCTCCATGTGGTCTACTCCAACATTGGTGGGGGGAGAGGGAAGGAATAGGATTTGCATGCTGTCCCAGCCCCCAGCAAAATTTCTCAGGTCCTATTGACCAGAAACTGGCCAATGGGAACTGAGAGATTTTGCTGCGGGGGCAGGGGCAGGGGCAGCGGCAGCATGTAAAGTCTCCCTCTCCCTCCCCAGCATCCAGAGTAGAGAGCAGCCAGTCATTTAAAGTGGTATGAGCTGCTCTGTGGTAAGGGTCCAGGCAAGATGGCTGTGGGCTAAATCTGGCAGCTTGGGGTGACCCACATATTGCCCCCCCCCCCGGTCTAGGTGGTGCTTGTTTCAGCCATCAGTGCAGGGGAGAGGACTTGATGACTTCTCAAGTTTCTTCCCTGTTCTATGATTCTATGAAAACAATTAAAAAACTCCCTAGAGCATTTCTAAAATAGTTTTCCTCTAATACATGGGGGCTACGTCTACATTGCGCTTTCTTGTGCAAGAATATATGCAAACGAGGCATGGCAATGAATATCGCCACACTTTATTTGCATGCTTTAGGAGCCACCATTTTTGCGCAAGGGACTTTTGTGCAAGAAGGAGCATTCTACACTGCTCCTTCTTGCACAAAACCCCCCTCTTGTGCAAGAGCCATTCTGCCACTTATTTTCAGATCCCCTTGCGGAAAAATGGTGGCTCATTTGCATATGTTATTGCACAAGAAAGCTCAATGTAGATGTAGCTGGGGTGTGTAGGGTTGTCTGGTATCATATAAAGCCTCTATCAGAATTGGGGGGTTGAGGAGTGTGAGGAAATGTCACATGATCAGAGAGGGAGAAAGCATTGTCTTTGGCTTGCTGATTTTAGACCGGGGGGTGGGGAGCAGTGTTTGCTGTTGCCCCAAGGGTCTGGAATGTTAAAATAAGTCCCAAAGCAGTTGGATTAGTGGGCTGGTGATGAGGTCATCCATCTATATTAAGTTATACATGCATGGGATATGTTTATTTGCCCAATGTCTGTACAATTTTGTTGCATAGGTACCAGGTATGGTATAACCATACGTATCTTGTTATACCAGAATGGTATGTGGATATGTATCTGATATGCATCTACTTACAGGGTTTTTTTTCCTGTTTCTTTTTGCTTTCTTCAATATGCATACAATATATCAAACTCTGCCCCTTTCTCTAGATGACATGTTAATTTTATTTTCATTTATCAAAATAACTAGGAAGGTTGAGTATGGAGCAAAGGGATTATTAAAAGAAAGAAGAGAGCCTGTTGAACATACCTTTTTCCTCTTTGGTCTTGCCATCAACAATTATTTTCTATAGTAAATTATTAGGATGGCCGATTTAATGGTGCTCAAATTTTCTCTATATCTGGCCTTTAGTATGTCACATCCTAGTGAGTGCCAAGACATGTTCTCAGCAGCCATTCTGACCAGTTCTTGCTCTAGGTAACAGCATGCTCTGGCTCAGTGACGATTTGCCGAAAAAACCTGGAAAATGTTTTATTCCTAAAGATTGTTGTTGTCACTAATCTTAATGGCTCCTTCAGATGAAAATGTTCCTTGCAGGCCCACTCAACTGACCTAATTGATTCCAACATGAATCATGGTAATTTGACAATGTCACTTATTTTAGATTCTGATTACCTTCCTTACCTCCGGGTACTACTGAAAGGGGGGTTATGCTACAGAAAGGGTTAACTAGGCTTTTCTATAATGTGTTCCTATTTCATTTCCCTCCCTTCAGCTCCTTCACAAAATGTTAATCTAATTGTGATACTATCACTTTGATGACAATATGACAAGACAGACAAATTTGATTTTATTCTCCACAGAGCAAAGCATATGCTGCTTGGGAGACTTTGACAGAGAGAAGGACATAAAACAAATGGAGTTCATGAATATACAATTTTTATTGTACACTGTAGTGACATCCAAACTTCAGAGAATACATGGGTGAGACTTACGCTTTACTATTGAGATTAATGGGTACGTAAAAAAGTGCCAACAGAGAGTACTAGAGTTTGTGTTAAAAATGTCGACGTGGATAAGAATAATTTTCTTCTCAAGATGAATGATGCATTTAATAGCCATGAGACATTCATGCCCAGTAGCAGTTCCTCAAAAGTAATTTTTTGTTGTTATTGTAAATTATATAAACTTAACTGCAATTATAGCCCTGTTTAGGTAAAGGTCAAGTTAGTACAGTGGATGGTTATAAACCAAGAGGGAAATTGGTAAATTTATTCCCTTGATGATAGCTTCTGAATGATTTTAAGCAAGATAATTTTTTGTAACTCTATTTCTACTTTAATGTAATATAGCAAGTAAAGACGGCACACATTAACAAAGGGTAAATTAGATTTGTCTAAGTAAACATGCTTCTACAATAGGAATACTGGTTTTGTAGTAAGGACAGTTTGAAGGTTAAGAGCTCCATGTAAATGGCACAGACTCATTTTCAGGGAAAATAAAAGGAGTGAAAAATTCTGAAAAATTACCTTTGATAGAATGCAATCTGTACTTCCCTGATCAGTACAGTAATGCTTGAAACCACATGAAACTGTGTCCACCTCTTGGTTAGAAGAAATAGATTAAAGTCCTTTTGGTTTCAAAAGCCTGCCCTGAATCATGCATTCTTATTAATCTCCTTCAAGACTGGACTACACAGGTTGAACCTCTATAGTCCAGCACCCTCAGGACCTGACCAATGTCAAACCACGGAAGATCAGTATTATCTGGCAGCTTTACCAACACTTCCACTGCTTACTGGGCTCTTAGAAGACATTTAGGGATAAATTAGAGCTAAATAATCGCACAGAACACTGAGAGTCAGAACTGGTAGGTGTAAACAAACTTTATGGGACTGCCGGAAACTTGCCCACACCCATGATAACTAAAATCATGCTAGACCACAGATGTTGCTGGAGCAGGAGTACTGGACTAGAGAGGTTCAGCTTGTGTTTATTTTTATTAATTTAGAGGTTAACTGATAGAGCGCTTGTTTTGCTAATGGAACATATTCCCTGTGTGTTTCAGTGCTTGTTTTTTATGTTGTGAGGTAAATCTCCAAACAAATAATCTAACGAGAATATATAAAAATACCTTGGAAAGGCGTTTTAAACTTCATGGAGGCTTTTTGACTTCAATGGCACTTATGTGCTTAAGAGGGGCTGCTGCAGATTATATATCCCAGTATGAGAGATCTTTATAAAACTTAAATGCAGTAGCAGCACAGTAATACAATGCTGGCATTTCCTCTGGCGAATGTTCGCTTACATTAAGTGCTGCTGAGTGGTCTATCCAGCTGTTCTAAGTACAACTTTGCTCTCACAGGCCATGCTGATCTCTGTTTCCATTCATTTCTCCTCTACAGATACGTTTATTGTAAGAAATGCAAAGAAACTCCTGCCTGAATTAGGTGCCAGAGAACCTCAATTAATTTGCATGTAAATGTCCAAGTATTCTAATAAAAAAAGTGTTCACATTTCTACCAGCTTGTGTCTTCCTTCACAGATGAGCAGCAATTGTTTGTGTAAGCTCCTCGCCCATTAAAATGCAGGGTGGATTAGCATAGTCCTGCCACCTAACATTATTGGGAGAAGGCGCCTCAGAGCCATATTATAAAACTCTGTGGTTTTCACTTGGCCTCAGGGCCCCTCAGCTCTGTTGAGTGCACCTCTTATGATACTGCATTGTGTCTGAAATAATTCATCATCATGAAGTCGTCAGTACCCTTATCTTTGGGGACTTTCCCTGACTTAGTTGTGTTTGCCCTATCTAACTTAGTTCTGTTCTGGAAGAGGATGGTGAAATAGTCAAGATTATTGATATGTCTTTTCTCATATGAAGAGACAGCATAGGTGTTTTTTGGCCTGTTTTGGATCAGATACTGTACTTTATGATCATTATGCACTGCATAAGCTGGTTTTGAGCATATCTTTTAGTTTCAAGTTTCCTCCCCATTATTAGTGACCTCCAAACATGGTGGGGTATGTCTACATTTGCGCCCATGCTTCATTTGCATATTTGCGTTACGGCGCTATTTTGAAATAGCACTATTTTGAAATAATAGATGCTGTTAAGACGCGGTTATTTCAAGAGAAAACCCTTCTCTCAAAATAACCCTTATTCCTCATACAATGAGGTTTACCAGTTATAACAGCATCTGCTATTTCGAAATAGCACCATAATGCGAATATGCAAATGAAGCGTGGGATATTTAAATCCTGGCTTCATTTGCAATTTCGAATGTCTGCATTTGCATCCCTCTCTCAAATGAGGGTGCAAGTATAGACATACCTGTAGTCTCAAGTGGCCACAGAAGTGGAAGATGTGGGTGTGTCACAGAGTCTGGCCCTTTCAGTGGTTGTGGGGACAGCCTCCCTGGAAAGCTAGGTGCTTGGGCAGCCACTCTGGAGAGATTCAAATGCTGCCCAGCTGATCAGGAGAACGCCCACAGCCAGCAGCATGTGTTTCTACTGGTAGTGCACTTCCGCACATCCTTCAGATGGGAAAAAATAGAAGGAACACTCATCAGGGACTGGCCTATCTGTCACAGGCTATGCCAAGTAGAAGGAACCAACCCAGATCCACCTGTGAGTGGTTAATTACCAAGGTTAGGTAACAATTAGTTAAGGAAAAATGGGCCTTATAAAGGATTATGAGGGCTCAGGCGAGAGACCTAGAACACACGTAGGAAATTTGATAGAGACTCCTCATAGGAATTGGCTAGAGTGCACAAAAGAAAAGGGGATTGAAGAAGGGCACTCCTGGAGAGAGCAAAATCCTATGGCTTGCATAACCCTTATCACATGGTTTAGGGGTGTGATACATCCCACCACCCACCCTCCATTTAGGCAGCTAACCAGTTAAACATTATGTTATGTTTAACTGGTTATCTGATTATATGGGATTTTACATCCCAAGCCTGGTTCCACTGAAAATACTTTACTAGAATATAACTGTGGGGGTCCTCGGCCTATAAAAAGAACTCTTCCCCAGGTGAGGGCAGGAAGCTTGACTGCAGATGAGGGTTCTGGTTTGAGAAGGGCCTTACTGATGATGATAAGCCTGGATGGAGGAAATGGTTGGACTCAGTAGGTGGGAAAGGCTGACGAATATAAAAGTCCCCAGCTGGTGAGAGTGGGGGTGAGAATGCTTTCAAGTCTGTTTGGCTTTTGGTTAAATAAAGTAGACCTCTGAAGGGGCATTGTTCAATACATAGCAGCCTCACTGAAATTACTGAAAACCCATTCGGGAAACTAGGGCAGTAGCATGCTTGCTGTTCTGCACTGTGCCAGCAGGAGGCGAGTGGGGCAACACTAGCAGTGATATGTGGGGGCACTCTGGAGGCAAGTGTCCACAGTAGTACAGGCTGCAGCACATTATTTTTACAACACATATTCTGAACTGAACTTTAATATACGCAGAAAGGCATTTCCCCTCCAAAATTTTCAGCTAAAATATCAATAGTTATTAATATTTGGATCTGTGTCAACTGTTCTTTCAGGTCTGAAAAAATCATACAGCATCTACGAAAGGGAACAGAAAACTCAAGGCCTTCTTAAAAACCATTTGTGGTTCTTTACTGGGCATGGGACTCTGCCTCTGTGGAGGACAGGTGCCTGACTCCTTTACAAATCATTGCCAGCATCTAACAAAATATATGGGGAAGCTGACTCAGAACTTAATTTGAAATTCAATAAAAGAGTTGGCCATATATTTTTCAGAACTATTTACCAGTTTTCTGTTGCCGAGGATCTCACTGACATTTCCCATTTGACACTTGTTTTGCACAAGGGTTCGTGGCAGAAAATGATGTAAGATAGCAGAGAAGGCAGGGTTTTTTTTAATCATTATTTGTATTGTGTAGTGAGTGTGGACAGTGTGCTCAGCAATGTACATAAAGACAATCTTTGCCACCAAGAGCTTACAAACTGCAAGTCAGCCACTAATACAATGTGCGCTGGAAGACTTAGAATAACTTTGTTTCCACCATTCTCCTTTTCGTAAGTTGTTGGTCTGCAGAGGGCTATTGGATAGATATTGACTGGTGCTTGAAGGCTAATGAGAGAAGGAAATCCCTCATAGAAAATACTTGTAGAAGTATTGTAATGTACTGCCACGCAGTGGGCTTGGGTTTCCACTTAGGGCACCTCCACACAGCAGGACTTAACTCGAAATAAGCTATGCAAATTGAGCTACATCAATTGCGTAGCTTATTTTGAAATAGCTTATTTCGAGTTTTGGTGCTGTCTACGCAGCACTTATTTCGAAATAGAGCACTCTTCCTTGGACTTCCCTTATTCCTCGTACAATGAGGGTTTCAGGAGTCAGAGCAAGAAGTCCTCCAGCTTGACAGTATTTCAACATTATGTCAAAATAACTGCTGGCTGCGTAGACGTGGACTGTTATTTCGAAATAATGCTAGTTATTTTGAAAATAATGTTGCTGTGTAGACATAGCCTTAGTGAGCCGGCAGACACTGAAACTACTCAGGCCACATTACTTTTCTGTTTGATCCCCTCCGCTGATTCCTTGTTGCCCACTATATTAAAATTAAACTTCTTGTTCTAGCCTTCAGGGTCTTGTGTAACTCTGCCCTGGTCTGTGCCTCTTAGCCAAGACATAGATACACTTAGCAATGGAGACTAATTTCTTCTAGTTTCCATCTAAGCCATCATTTTGCCAATCCACCTATCTTGATCCATGTTGAAGGATAACCATTGCTATTCTATCCAGTTGTCACACACCTAGGAGTAAAAGTCAACCATAGCCTGAAATACCGGCCTCTCTTGGAACATCTGAAAATGAAGTTCTTTTCCTGTACCACTCTGATATTAAAACTACTGTACCAGGAACTTCCTGTACAGCGGGCCCTTCAGACCTTTATGCAGCTGTCTTGGTCTTGGTATTTCAAGCAGCTGAATATTGCTCTGCAGCCTAGGGATGCAGGCACTGCACTTAGCTGTTGACATAGAGCTGAAATTAGCCATTTGTTCTATTGTCCAAAACACTGCATCCTAATACAATATTTTCATTGAAAATTGCACAATTTACTACTAGAAAAGCAGAGGCTGCACCTTGGACACTTTTTTTTTGTTATGATTTTTGTCTCATAAAATCTTGCATAGATTGCATCCACTGACTTGCATAGACACAGATTTACACACACTTTCTCTCTCTTACACAGACGCAACCCAAAAAAATCAACTGGAAAATGAAACCGTTGGAACAATCCTTGCTCATTTGAGGGGGGAAAAAAAGAAAAAGTACCGTAAATGGTGTGCAGCAGTTCACCACTCAAACTAGATCTGCCTGGGGACAGTTCTAATTTACATTCTTAACACTTCCATTGGATTTTACTGTACTTTAGTGTTAATAAAAATGGCTAATTAACTGAAACACCCCCAGTATTGATGGTATACTGTAAATGTCAACTCTGAAATACACACCACTTTCTTAAAGCAATACATTCCTGAAAGTGACTGCAGCTACTGGGGCTTGTTTCTTTCATAAGAATTTGTTACAGTAGGCACACTACTGTGTTTAATTATTAATCTGGCTTTCCCCCCTTCCTCTCAGTCCCTCACCCCCATTGGTCACAATAAAATGTCTAGGAGAAAATTTGTAGAAGGTCTGTATAACTCATTGTTTCACTTGCATGGTAATTAACAATTCAAACAGGAGCAAAGCAGCCCATTCCCATTCCTCTTGGTTGAACGTTAAGCTTGACCTCCCCTCCCCTTTCCCCTCAGTTCAGAACTCTTCTCATCTCCCAAAATTATGTGAGAAATGATTTTTCATGCTATTTGCATGTTTTAGAGCATCCATCATTATCATGGGCACTGACAGCTTTATACTTCAGCAGTGACAGAGCTTGAAAAATGCTAGTCCTATCAATCAACATATTGTAGGTTTGCAAAAGGAGATCTTTTGCATCTGACATTTTCTTCTGCTTTCTCCTTTGTGTTGTTCTCTTTCTTCTTCTGAAGCATTCTGTGGATTTGATTTGTTTTTTGTCTAATTACACAGAAAGGTATTATTAGATGCAGATTTCATACACTGCGTTGGAAAGAAGTACTTCTGACCTACTTCATATTGTTTGATTGAATTATATATCCATAAATCTCTTTACCTATTTTCATCACAATACCCACCTCCAGAAGCTGTTTTAGTACCGCTTAGTTTGCTTTTGTATTTTGCTTTACTGTATATATTTTTTGTGCACAGAAATTATAGTCTCACCTCTCTGCCTTGCCTAACATAACTTGCTTCTTTCAATTCCAATAAACATTTGATTCCACTTAATAATTCTGAAGGGGAAATAATATCAAATTCAACTGTCTAAAATTACTCTTCCTTTCAACACCCTACAATATTTCACAAGAGACATTGAAACTGCATGTTTTTGTGGAGCAGATATTGAGGGCTGGTCTTCACTAAAGCTGTGAGTTGTCCTATTTTACTCTATTTCAGTTGCATACGGTGACATAATTTAGGATGATTTACAGCAGCATCTACATTGCACTGTGTTGATGGAAGTTGATTTCCCACCAACTTACCTTTCTCTTCTCGAGCAGCTGGAGTACAGGAGAGCATTCTGCCATTGACACAGCGGGTCTTCACCAGACCAGCTAAACCGATACCTCTGCATCAATTGCAGCAGTGCAGATCTAGCCATAAGTGTAGACAAACTCTGAATCAGATCTTTGGCTGTGACAATTATGTGCCACCCCATAAGTCTTTTTCAAAGAGCATGTCAATTTTTCTATGTCTCATATGCTTATCAAGTAATAAAGGAGATTGTTCCCATAACTAACCCATTTCTTCCGGCTGCTAAAATACTGGAAGTGCAGGTTCATGGTTGATTTTTACAATATTTTAGTAAGTAGGCAAACCTCTTGAGGTATCAGAACTTGTTTCTACGAGTGACCTAAAAGAAAGATAGAACAGCAGAGAATAAGGCATTTTTTGATGTAAGGGAACCTGTCAGTAAAGAAAATCAATCTCACCAGTACAATTTTAGTATTAGGAGTAATGAATAAATCATTAGAAGCCAACCAAATTTATCAAAAGCTATAACCTGTGTTTAAAACAAACTTTTACTTTCATTTCAAGAAAAAAATTGGTAGACTTTCAGCAGGCAAATTACTAAAATTACTGTAGACATTCTGTGAAGAAGGTATTTGGAATAGCTCGTTTGTTGTTTTTCATTAGTTTTTAGAATCCAAGGATACAACAAAGATGAGCAGGTGCTAAAGAACAATGGACAAATTAGTCTTCTTTCTGCGGTTTGTCTAAGTTTCACAAAAGTTCTGAACAATTGATTCCATGTTATGCTGGATTTTAATCAGATGGGAGAATAAGTGAACTTTTAATCAAGATGTTCCATAATGGATTATTTTCCTAATTGAATGAATACAGGAGACAGACAAATACAACCTACTACTCAATTGTGTTCTTTGGATATTGGTAAGCTTTCAACCTCAACTTGTTGGGAAAAGCTTTGGAGTTAAAATCTCTACAGAACGAAGACACGGATGAAGGTTACATTCAGCTCCTTTAAAACAATCCCTGGGGTGAGGATGAGACCTTCATCAATTAAATTCAGATTCAGAGACAATTCTGCCTGTTCAGAAGGTTCATTAAGGAGGTCAAACATATGTTGCAGAAAGAGTATCTGAATGGGAACTTGGCTAACGTTTTACAAAACAGAGAAAGAGATTTGGATATGAAGAAATAATTCACAAAACATAGGCTAGAAAAACATAAAAATCTGAGAATTTCTCAGGTGAGATTGAAGACACAGTGTCAGAAATTAAGAGAGCCACTAGACTGGAGTAATAATGTAGCTGCATGTTGAGAATAATTTTGAAAAGGTAAAGAAGAGCCTTAATTTAAAGATCATATAAAGCATGTAGCTTTTTTTAAATTGACATGATTGAGAGATATGTGTCATAGTTTTCTGGGTGGGATTGATGTATCAATAGTTAGATAGCAAAGGTGAAATTGCCAGTTTGGATGAACAACACATTTTAATTTTATTGCAGTAATCCAAGCCATAGAATGAAACATCGGAAAGAGCTGCACTGGGAAAAACCAACATAAGTGGGTGTTCTCCTGGGGCTCTGTTTGTAATATATCAGAGATGTTTTGGTAATCACAAATACCTGTGATTTTGTCACAATTATTTTTGGTGAGTAACAATGACTTTACATTTATGTAATGCCTTTCTTATGAATCCCAAGAAATTTCATAAAATATCTATCTGGAAACATACGCACCTTTAGTCTTCTTTCTGCGGTTTACATAGGTTTCACAAAGGTACTGAACAATTGATTCTATGTTATGTTGGATTTTAATCAAATGGGAGAATAAGTGAACTTTTAATCAAGATGTTCCATAATGGATTATTTTCCTAATTGAATGAAAACAGGAGAATACAGGAATGTGGCACCCATTCTGTATCAGTCACACTATACAACAGAATCATTTAGGATCACTTATGGAATTAAAATTGGAGGGAAATTTGGTGGGTAGAATGTAATTACTTTTGTTAGACAACATCCAGGATACTGAAGTGAATATTCTAGTCTTCTGAAAAAAATGCAATAATATCTTTAATGACCATAAGTGGACAGAGGTGAAGCTTGGCATAACCAAATGGCTCCAATAGCAGAATGCCCTGATGCCAAACCAGCATAAGTATTTAGTGTGACAATAATAGGTGCATACTGCCTGCGGAATTACATATGCCCTTTACTATTGAATCTCAAGTTTTTCTTGGAGGTCTCTGATTCAAGTGCTGGACAATTCATAGACTAGAAAATCAGTCTAACATTTTAAAATATATACAATGACATCTTTAAAAACTTGATCAGAATATACCGTCTGTGTAATGTAGATTGCAGTGTGTCACATAATTCTTTAAACTGATCACCCTTGATAAAAACACTGTGGCACTTTCTTTTGGATTTTTACTTGAAAGCCCCCAAAAAACCAATCATGTAGCAAGTAATCCCTAAGGGTACATCTACACTTGCTCCTCATTTTTTGAGGAGAAACGTTAGTTCAAACCAAGGGGTTTGATTCGAACTAACGCATCCAAGAGTGCACTTCCTGATTTGAATCAGCTGGTGAGCAGAATAGCGCGCAGGCGAGATTATGCTAATAAAGCACGGGATATTTAAATCCCCACTTCATTAGCGATTTTGGTTGCCTAAATTTGCATCCCTAGTTCGAACGAGAGAGCAAGTGTAGATGTACCCTCAGTGCTTTGCCAAAATTGTATAGCTACTCAAGTCCATTTTAAATTGTCTTTCTTTGGTTTGAATTTAAATATCACTAAAGAACTCACACAATTATTATTCCAACAAGGTTTTAAAATTTTAATATTCTTTCAGAATTCTGACACTATCGTGAACTTTTTCTCACAATGATTATGACTTCCGTTTGTGCATAATTATGTCAACCACTCTTTAACCTTTCCAGTCTCTTCTGCCTGTTTCATCCAGTACTGCCACAATCTAGTGTTTAGTGTCATGTGTGCAACTATGACATTTGTATCACTGAACTGTGGCACCACTGAATGAATCAGAAAGGTGGAGGCCAATAAGAAATGAGATGGCTACAAATTCACACACAATAATAAAAATTAACATGACAATACAAGAAAGTGTGTTTATTTGTATTTTAATGGGTGTGTGTGTGCAAAATATTATATTTTGTAAGGCTGGTCTGACTCAATGCTTCCATCACAGCCTGCCGGAATGGGAAAGGAATCCTGGGTGTGGTTATGTCCACTCAGTTGCTCAGACCTGCTAGGTATTCAGCTGTTTTTATGTAACTACAGTTCACTCTGGAATGGGAAAGAAATCCTGTGTGTGGTTATGTATATACAGTTCATGCAGTTGCTTAGGCCTGCTACATATTCAATTGTTAGAATGGTATTTTGCCTATTGTAACCTATTTGGCTGTTGTGGGGTCGCAAACCATGTTAATCCTAAATGCAGGAATTGTAAGATATGATGGCCAATGCTTGCAGTCATTGGGAATGCAGAAAAGCAGATTGTGTTTAAAGTAGTTCAAAGGAAAGAAATTGTCAGTGTAAAGAATCTCAGATGGACCAGCCTCCCCCTTCCAAACTCTGTGAAGTCAACTGGGGGGGAAAGGCAGCGATCTGAACCAGCAGGCTACATATCCTCCAGGCATGAGCTGTAAAATTGGTTCAATCTGTTTCCCTTTATTCCCTTGTTCTAGCACTAAAACAGACTCCATAAGGAGTCTTTTTTTTAAGTGTTATTCCAGTTGGTGTTAGAATCTCTCAGCTGGACTGTGCTGTGGGCCAAGAGCTGACATCACTGAGAAGCTGAAATCACTAGGTTTGACCCAGAGCCAAATAGATCACAAAGCCAGCAGCAGTGGCTGGCAGGTAGCCAGTCAGTCAGAGCAGCGGCAGGTGGCCGACAGAAGCAGCCAGTAGGTGGTGTTGCCACATACTCAACAAGGGGAGACATGTTGATGGGTCTGGATTGACTGGACAGAGCTGTGAGTGGGGTATTTGAAGTGCGGGGGGAACCACACTATATGAGTTGGGGGTTAGACTAAAGATCTTTAAACAAAAGACTCTGCCCTATGGACTCCGGAGGTGGTACCTTACTTATGGGTTGTCATGTCTTGTTTATGTATGTTCCTGGAGGGTGATGCTAGATTACTGTTACCAAGTTTCTTTTCTACACTTAGACTCTGTGCTTTCGAGTGGGGAAGCATTGCCTCCCAGAAGCACCCAGGGGTGTGTGTGAATTTCCCAGGTTACAGGGTGGAGGCTTGAGCCAGTTCTGTGTTGGATGGATGAAGAGGAACCCCTAGATATTGAACCCAGCCCTGGCTGTTGCCAGCGCCACCTGGCAGAAGGGTTACATGTTTTACAGTTTGCCTGCATGTGTAAGTGTTCCTGTAAATAATGCCATTGCTGCCACAGACTGGTCAGAATGTCATGTGCTGACATTTGGCCCAGGTGAGCCTCCCAAATTTGGGATTCTCTGGTCTAGCAACATCCATGGTCCAGCAAGGCCATAGATGTTGCTGGACCAAAGAGCCCTGAAGGCAGGAGCAACACATGGGTTGGGAATCTGCAGCCAGGTCAGGCAGCATCTGGGGAGCTCCCACCCTGGTCGGGAAAGCCCTGGTGCCAGTGGGTCCAAGTGGCAGCCAGAAACTCCCATCACAGCAGGGATTCCTGGTGATAGTGGGGTCAAGTGACCAGGGAGTCCGGCCCCAGCTGAGGAACCCTTGGTTTCAGTGGAGTGATTGGTGGCCAGGCGGCTCCAGCCAGGAATCCCAGCAAAACCCCAGTGTCAGGGGGAGGGAGATGACTGGGCAGCCTCTGCCGGGGAACCCCAGAGCTGAAGCAGGGCTGGTGGAGGCAGGTGACTGGAATTCCCAGCAGCAGTGGGACTGGCCCTAGCAGTGGGGCAGGGCAGTCAGGCACCCTGGCTGGGGAACCCCCAGCAGCTCTAGGGCTGGTGGTGGCCAGGTGGCCCCCCCCAGGAACTCCTTGGGAACAACCTGTGACAGCTGGGCTGGGTCACACATCCCCGCCAGAACCCCAGGAGACCCTGGGGCAGCAGGTGGGCAGCAGTGTGGGAAGCTGTGCCGGGCCAGTGTTAGGAGAGCCAGTGGCAAGGCATGGAGCTCCACGGGGAGAAGCTTGGGAACTGAGAAGCCAGGAGGAAAGCACTGACCTCCCCTGGTCCAGCAAACTCCTTGGTCCAGGACAGCTCAGATCTGGAGGGTGCCGGACCAGGGATGTCCAACCTGTATTGTGGCTTAAAAATCTGCCCTTGAGTAAATAAAATGTTGCTTATGGGTTTAAATGGGAGCATGATCATGCTCAGTAGCAATAATAGTGGTTAAAGCAAAATGGTGGCAAGCCAGATTAAAATATTAGTTTCAAAACCCAATTAAAAATAATCAGAATCTATGCTAAAAAATTCAAAGATTAACATTTCTTGGATATTTTACAGTATTTTTCTACTTAGCAAAAGTGTTGAGTTTGGGGATCTAATATTTACTGAGATCATAGTAACTAGAGAAGGTTAAAGATGTCTCCAAACATGTATCATTGAGTCTATCTCCTGCCAGTCCGGACAGAGGACATATTAGATAAAAAGGCCAAAAGATTAAGAACAGCATCAAGTTAAGATGTATTTTTTCTCACAAATGTAAGTGGGGAGGACATTCTTATTTGATAACAATTTAAATTGGTAGCTGACAAAAGATATATAGTCTCATTTATGTGTCATCGCTAGTAAAAGATGGAAACCACTAGCCAACTCTAAATCCTACAGTGGTATTCATGTTTGAACTAGAAGGACTTTGCCTAGTGGGGTGTCGGATTAAACCTAAAGCCATATAACATATATTCACTAATTATATTATAGAAAATGGTTTCATTCCTTTGCAAACTCTGTAAGCACATTCATTCTTAGGTTAATGGAAGAACTGGGGATAATTGTGTGGGCATGAAAAAAAATCATGGGTGAAAAATACTGAGTAACTGTTGCATTGTTTGGGGCAAAAATTACCAGATGTGTGTGAAGAACAGTCTAGTCCTCTACTGCAAAATGTCTGTAGTTTAACATTCTATCTGTGGCATTAGCTATAAAAAGGATACTTTTAAACCCCTAAGTAAGTAGGATAATAATATCCTAAATCTAATAAAATGTGACATCAGATATCAGAAAATATGATTTTCTGCCAACCAGTCTGGTAAGCTACTTTATGTGACACTTTTCAAAAAGAGAACATTCTTCCAGTGTCTCTTAACATTGTGTTTGAGGGGGTAAACTGCCAGTTAGGGGACATGTGTGAGGATGAAGAGCCCCTCTGTGCAGCTGACATGTTGTCCACTCATGTATGGCTGCATGTCACCTCATTTTGTTGTCACAGGGCCCAAGGCTAGTGTTTGATGCAATAGTGGCTTTTTTGCTTCTCACTCAATATTTGTTTTGTCTTTTTGCTGTTTCCAAAGCCCTGTAAAATTGTTTTGATAGAGAATTTTCATTGGCTTGGGTGATTCTTTCAAAGGTGGGGGGTAAGGTCCCAGAGACACACGTTTCTGTGCATCTCCAGAGTCAATGGGAGTGGATGGCTCTCAGCGCTTTGCAGGATTTGTGACTCATCCAGCTTATTTTTTGCTATTGACTATAAAAGATTTATCCATCTGAAGTTAAGAGAAGTATTTTGGGGTGTTCAAAAAGTACAGAATTAAATGTGTGTGTGTGTGAGAGAGAGAGAGAGAGAGAGAGAGAGAGAGAGAGAGAGATCTCATACACAGACACAAGTGATTCGATGCTAAGAATTCCAGAGGCTTTAGTTAGTCTAGTTTGAACAGTTAAGTGAATGGATATGTTTAATATGAGAGTCTATCGACCGCAATCAGGATCATCTTGGAAAGAAGATATTAGCTTCAATGAAAATAAAAAATACAAGTAATTATAGTTGGAAATTCGGTATCACCTTTCATCCACAGAACTCCAAGCTCTTACAAAGATGGGTAAATACTATCCTTCTTTTTTTACCCATGATGCACCTGAAGTGTGCAGGGGGATTTAAGTGAGGCACCCAACCTTGCACAGTAAATCAGTAAGAGCTGGCATAGAACCCAGGGAACAAATTCAGCCCTCACATAAGCCAAAGAGGGTGGGCCTGCTTATGTCAGGACTATATGTAGTCCTTTGACTGATTTCCTCTCTTATCCGCTGTCTACTATCACCCTGTCCCCAGCAGTGAAATCTTTTGTGCGACTTCAAGATGATGCTTGTACCTATCTTGAGGTGATATTTATATAACTGTAGCTGTGCTTATTTGTTAACATAACACTGTAGGTCCATCTTTAGGATGCATTGATTATTATGGACCCAAAAGAACAGTAATTTCTTGCAATATAATCATTTTGTGTGATAATTTAATAGACAAAGTTTAAAATATAATTAATAGGGGAGAAGAAGCTGTTGAGTCAAGGTTCATTTTGTATCTTTGGTTTATTGTGTCACAGTAACCACACAGAAAAGCAACCATTATTATTCTCTGCAGCATTTGTGAGGTTTGCCTACTTGACTCATTTGGTATTTTTGTGGTGGTTGTCTTTTATCCTGGTTATGCCATAAAAACTTTCTTTCTGAAAATAAAATTGTTGGATGCAGAAACTGTAACACTGTAAATAATCTAGAACACAACCTGTGACATCAAGATCAAAGCAAGCTTTTTAATTGAAATTACCTCCAGGACTGAGTCATGGTGTGGGGTACTGGACTAGATGTCCCTTCCAGCTCTACAGTTCTATGACTTTGTGGCTTCTCCACTTGTGAGCAATAGCGTGATTGCAAACTCATTCTGATAAAACCTTTATCCCATGCCATCAGTTATTTGCTCTGCATTATGTAGTAATATATTATGAACCAGAAATCACAATACACATCTGCCACAGGTATGCCAGGGGGTTATTCAGTTCATTATAAATCCCTCTATCACAGAAAAGTGGCCACAATATGGATGAGAATCTAGCCTGCAAACTTTCAAAGAAGTTGCATACACCAGTGGTCTTGGAATTACATCTGGGGGTGGGGTGTGCACACCCTGGTAGAGAATATAATAGCTCCTGTAAAATAATTACTTAAAGGACGATTTAGAGATCCTTTTCTTCAGAAAGGCTGCTTCAGAGACTGTAATTTCACCTGTCACAATAACCGAGACAGATTAGATTTTAGATTTCATCTTCCCAAGTCAATATTTTTCACAGAGATTTTACAAAACACAGGCTTGAAATGCCCCTTCTTGCGTCTGCATGAAAGTACAACAGCCCTATGCTAGCCCTGTGGCCAGTCAGAAGAATCTGCTGGAGCAGGGACATGACAAAGAGAGGTCGTGCTTTGACTTCACAGGCTTCAGTTGTTTCACACCGTCTCTATTAGAAATTTGCATTTTTTCTTTTATGATCATTTTAATTATAGTTTCCCTATTTCAGTTCTACTAAATATGAATGAAGCAGGTGAAGTGTAGCCCAGTTGGAGCATTATACTGTTTAGTGCTGGTTACTATCTTTAGCAGAGATGCTGGAATTCATTCTCATCTCATTTGCTGAGCGCTCTATCATTAAAGTGTCATTGAGAACTGACACCACTTAATTTTAGCAGCTTTCAATTCTCGTTTGCAGCAAGAATAGCTTTAAATGGAGAGGAGTGCAAATTACAGAGAGAGGGATATTTTTACTCCACACTCAGCATTTTATCAAACAAAGCAGCCTCACGGGGACTCGAGGACAATACATTATAAAACCAAACTCTCCTCTGATGCTGGTAAATGGGTATTTAATCTTCCTATTGCAGGCATCCACTCTGATGAGCCTGTAATGAATATACTGCCGGGGACATTATCTGAGCTGTTGTGCTTTCCTATTCCCCAAAATATCCTTTAGTTTTTACTTTGGGTGTGGTCAAAAATAAGCCTTGGAGCTGAACTGTTTTTCCAAGCCACCAATGAACCTGCACCTCTTTGCAAAGGAAGATTTTTTTCTACTTTCCTATTAATTGTATAATGGCTTTTCCTCCCAGTGTAATTTGAACCCTTGGGGGTTAAGAAAATCACTTACTTGGAAGCAGTAGCAATTGTTAACCCATTCAGCTAGTTTGTCTACCTAATTAGATCTAAAATATCCTCTTTCCCTGCACCTTGGGACATCTTCCTTTTTCTAGTAGGGTTCTGATAAGTATAGAATGGCAGAGGTTACATTTAGTTGTATTACACATTTGCTACTTTACTCACTGTTCAATATATGTGAAAATTACTATTTTTCTCTTCCAAATGAAATCATGACCTAAGAATTTATGAATTTCAATATAGATTTAAAATAATCCCTCCAAGAGCAAGTGAAGTTTAACAAAAATCCATGTTGGCAGAAACACCAGTAAATATGAATGTTATGATTACATGATAAATTGTTATAATATGTATACTTTTTCAAGTTCATTTAAGGGTAGCTTACTTCATTTTGTAGTTTACTTCAGTTTATATATCTATATCTATATTTATCTAAAAAGATAGCTAGATAAATATAAAAATGCTAATTTCCCTACAAAATATTATGTTCAGGTTAAGAATGTGTAACATAAGGGCAAAAAACTTTACAGGGATGCTATGATCATCTCCAAAATAAGCACTACATATTCAGGAAACTCTGATTTATTTTAAGTTTAAGGTTAACTCTAACAATAATAAGGTATTCAAGTTCAATTAGGATACTAACACAACCTTAACTCTGCCTTGTAGTGATGCCATGAAATAGCTTTACAGTTGTGACTCATGTATTTTTGTGTTTGTAATTCCAAAGTAGGTGAAACTGATTTTTTAAACCTTAGAGAGTTTTCATATTTGTATCCTCATAGTGTCACTACAGGGGAACATTAAGAATGATTGATTGGTTTGTAATGCTTGGTTTGGGGATAATCACTACATTATCCTTCTGTTATTGATATATACTGTGAACCATAGCTCCAGTTTAACTGTTTTAATCTTGGAATTTCCTTGTTTTTAGTTATTAAAAATTACATGATACTCAGTGGGTGACTCTTCTTCTCTCATTCACTAGTGTTCTCAGGGGGAGAGTAGCAAGGCCTATGTGATGAAATATGTATGAAGCTCCTGTGATACTGACTAATTCAGAGCCAACCTGAGTCCTGTTCATGTCATGCAGCTGCCGAGGGAGGAGTCGCTGACATCAGTTCTCTTTGGAATATAAGGAGTTAGGTGGATATGGAATAAAGTTGACAGCTGGAAAGGGGTTGGTAGAGACCAGGCATGGGGTGCAGCTGAGTAGTAAAGAGACAGTGAGAAGGCAGAGGAGAACATGCGGGGCCACCAGGGACTCATGGTGCAATTAATACTTCTAACTTGGTGTTTCATTGATTTAGGTATTTTGACTTGATTGCCTGATGGCGCACACTAGGGTTGTGTCTACACTACCAAGTTATTTCGAAATAAGTTATTTTGAAATAATAACTCCCGAAATAACTACTTCGAAATAAGCTTATTCCTCTTCACAAGCAAGAGCTATTATTTCAAAATCACAAGCTCACTATTTCAAAATAACGGGCTTGGTAGTGTGGACGCTCACCTTGTTATTTCAAAATAAGGAGAGTTATAGCAAAATAAGTCTCCAGTGTAGACATGCTCTAGGAGTGCTGTAAGGGGAGTGTGCTGGGTGGGAGTTTAGAATACTTACATGCTGTTCAATGAAGTTCCTTTTTAGCTTGGGTCAAATTCCACTTGAGTCACTATTGTCTATAAAGCCAGAGTAATTCCCTGACTCATAACTTCATCTGAGTTACTCCATAGTCACTCTGTGACTGAGAGGACAATATATCCTGTTTCTTATTATTTGATATGGTCTTAATTCAGCAGGGCTGACAGCCACTGCAGGCCCTGGGGTAGATCAGGGGGAGCTCCCTGTGGGCCCTGTGTGGAAGAAGCAGCATCAAGGGCAGTCAGCCCTTAGTGCCACCTAGACCATATCGTGTCCCCCTGGTCCTCAGAGTTGTGTGCAGTGGTGCTCCAGCAGCAATTCAAAGGGGCCACTGCTCTGGACCCCTTTGAATCTCTGGGTCCCAGAACAATTGCCCACTTTACCTTCCCCTTCCCTGTCAGTAGACCTGTCTTAATGACTCCAAACATAATACCTTACATTTTTTTAACTATTTAAATTACTTGTGCCTGTTGCAGTCTTCAGTCATTTTCTCTGTCCGCTAACATCTCTGTGTAAAATAATTCCACCTAATTTCTTTCACTGCTTGACTTTTTCATAGGATAATTTTGTGTCCCCTGGAGCTTGCATTTGACAGTCGCTAGAGTAGCTTCTCTGTTCCCCAGTCCCTTTAGAAGTTAGTATATTTCATTGCAGTCCCTCATAAGCCCCTCTTTTTCAAACAATACAGACCTACTTTCCCTAACCTTCTTTGAATCTATAAGACCCTGGAGTCCCTGTATCATTCTGGCTGCCCTTTGTTTTGCCTCTTTCCATTTTTATAATATCCTTCTTATAGGACCAGAACTATGCAGTGTGTTCCAAATGTGGCCTCATTCTTTCCTTGTGCTGTGCAGGAATAATTTTCTCTGATTTATACACAACACCTCTGGTCTTTACATTACAGAATTGTGTTTGTCTCTTTTAAGTATTGCTCTTAAGAGCTTCACTGAATAGATGATTTTGATGTTGACTACCTGGGTTTTACAATAGTGAAGTAACATAGCTCCCTTGGCTTCTCTGGAGAACTCTAGGTTTACATCACAGTGAGACAAAAATCAGGCCTTGCCAGTTTGGGAATTAGAATTTCTCACAGCACTCACATTTTTCTGCTTCTCATGGGGTGTGGAAGACTGCCTTGGGAACCAGGGAGGGAGTGCCAACTAGCTCTTTCCTGCCTCTAGCTTTGCTCCAGCCCCACCTGCAGCTGCATCCCTGGGTCCCAGCTCTGCACCTGCCCCCATCCCCAGCCTTGGCAGAGTCCTGCCCAGTCTCCAGCCTTGACCACTGGCCACGGTTTTTTTTCCAGACTGGGGCTGAGGCTGGGGGCAAGACTGGGAGAATAATTGCACCTGTCTGCAAGCCCCCATGGCAGTCCCCATGGCAGCCCAGCTGTGACTTTGCTCCCATCCATGCCCAGGCATGCTCCTCGCCCCAGACCCACCCCCAGCTGTGGCCCCATGCTCAGCCCCCTTAACCCTGTCCCTTCCCTGCCCCCAACTATGTCCTGGCACCAGTGGCATGTGGGAGCATGGACAGCAGTAAAGGGAGTATGAACTTCAAAAGTTTGGGAATGGCTGTTTTAAGGCATATCTGTTCCTCACTGTGACAGGGTCAGGCCAGGAAGCTGCTGCAGAGAGGGGAAAAGGCAGCACAAAAGGGAAAAACCCCTGTGGCTGCGTCTAGACTGGCATGATTTTCCGCAAATGTTTTTAACGGAAAAGTGTCTAGATTTATATGGATGCTTTTGCGCAAAAAGCGCTTTTGCGCAAAAGCATCCGTGCCAATCTAGATGTGGTTTTGCGCAAGAAAGCCCCGATCGCCATTTTAGTCATCGGGGCTTTTTTTGCATGAAACGGTTTTGGGTTGTCTACACTGGCCCTCTTGCGCTAAAGAATTTGTGCAAGAGGGCTTTTGCCCGAGTGGGAGCATCATTGTATTTGTGCAAGAAGCACTGATTTTGTACATTACAAAGTCAGTGTTCTTGCGCAAATTCAAGCAGCCAGTGTAGACCGCTGGCAAGTTTTTGCACAAAATCAAATGCTTTTGCGCGAAAACTTGCCGGTCTAGACGCAGCCCTGTGAGAGAAGCAGAGAACTGTAGCCCAATTGGATGCAGCTGGGAGGGAGCTGGCTCAGGCTAATTGGGGCCAGCTGACTTCTCTGCTTTCTGTCTGAGGGCCTTTAAAAGCCTCAGCAGGTGGAGGCTGGAGAGGAGAGGGAGAGGGAGAGGAAGAGGGAGAGGGCGAGGGAGAGGGCGGATGAAAAGAAGGTGGTGGAGAGGCAGAGAGGAAGAAACTGAAGAGAGCAATTTTGACCAGCATTAGGTAAAGGCAGCTTAGGAGGGAGCCTGTGGGCACCTGGCCTGGGCTCCCTACCATTGAGACCTGCTTCAAAACCCCTAACTCGGGGGTTTAGAGGAGGAGGTCTACCTAGTGGTGGCTTGGGGAAGAAGGGCCCTTGCCACACTCACATTGTTATTTGTATTGCCATAGTAGCCCCAGACATAGACTAGGGCCTGCATGTGTGAGGTGTTGTACAAATACATAATAAGAGATGGTCCTTGCCCCATGAAATAGAGGGCTGCATGCTTCACTACTTGCCTAACTCCATGGAAGTTTGCTCCTTGGACAACACAATCCCTCCTGACAGTAAAACTGGTGTAGCATCTGTAGGGCTGAAGTGAAGGAGTGTAACCACAGGAGGGGAAAAGTTTCAAACCAGGGTAAACTGCAATGATGCAATGTCATGATTTACACTAATGTACTACATCTACAAGGGGGACGTGCATTGGTGCAGTCTAGTTAAAGCCTCAGTTTCTCTTGAAGAGAAAATGGCCTAACTGTGCCAAAATATGGGATGGATACATTGGGACTAAGATGACCTCCAAACTCACTTACAATTTATGAATGAAGGCAGAATTTAAAGGGTCCCTATCAACTAAAAGTTAACAGAGTGATATACAGAGGTGGCAATGTAAAAAAGAATCAGAGGTCAATCTGTTTTTTCAAGTTATTCACTTTATACATTTGATAGTATTTTGTGTATAATAGTCTTTATTGTTTTCTCTGTATATTCAGCCATTTTTCATTTTTATGTTTGTGTGGATCATTCACAGAGCACATGGGAGATGCAAACATTTGTATTAAAATCATAAAATGTAATTGTACACCTAACAGGGAATTCAGAGGCCATTGCAATTTCTGACAGTTTTTTTTATTTTATTTATTAAATTGACTATGTTTCCGGTTGAAGAGTTCCCTTTAAACTCAGGAATTAAAAATGAAAGACCAACATCATCCAACTCAAAACTTCAGCCAGTGTATTTAAAAATAGCTACTACATGTTTCTAATCTCATGTATCATTTCCCCAGAATTCCAAGAGGGACAGATTTGTACATGATGCTTGATTCTGTCATTTTTATGTGTTCTAATCTCCCCCCACCTTAATTTAAATAAACTTAGTGCTATTTAAAGGTTGAAGATTGACCACACCAGAAATTGGCGTTGTGTCCATAGACTGGGCACAGCATAGGTGCCAGTGCTCCAAACTTTTCACATACACACTGCATGGCCAGTTTAGCATAGCCATGGACTGAAAGGATCGCTTCTCAGCATGAAAGGGTAACTGTATCCCTCTGTCCAGTTAACTCTTGGTTTTTCTCTGCTGAGAAGGCCAACAAGGATTCCAATTATTGTCAGTCATAATGGTGCTTTTTTCCTAACATGAGCACCAGAAATAGGGCTGATGACATCTTTTCATAGATAGTACTGACTTTCAGGCATTGCAGACCTGGGTTAAATGACCAATCTCTTGAATCATCAGATCCTCCCAGCCATAGGTGACTTGTGGTGGCACTCCCTGTATTCTACCACAACTGTAACAGCTAAATGGGGTGCCCCTTCATGCCCCTCCCTGTTCCTCTGGATGGCCCTCCCTGCAGCCATCCCCCACTGGCATCAGTTACCTTTGCTCCTAGCCAGTCCTAAACTCTTGGTATGTTTCCTATTTCATTAGTATAGTATTTCCGTCTCGATGTAAAACAAACTGAGCCTGATTCATTGCTTGTGTCTGGGTGAGGCATTAGTTCCCCACCTTCCATTGTGAACCCAGGAAAAAGAATTAATTGAATTATTCAGCAGTGTTTACATTTTTTTCTCAATTTTCCCATCTCATAGGGCTTGTTTATACAGCATTTTAATTCACTCCAAAGGGACGTGAATTTTAATTTACATGAACATGTCACACACTAAGGGTATGTCTACACTTGCCCCCTAGTTCGAACTAGGGAGGCAAATGAAGCATACCGAAGTTGCAAATCAAGCGTGGGATTTAAATATTCCATGCTTGATTAGCATATTCGTGGCCAGTTGCCCGATTTAACTTGCTGTGTGTAGACGTGGTAGTCTGATTTAAAACCCTTCCCTCGAATTAACTGCATGAGGAGTACCAGTTAATTCGAGGGAAGGGTTTTAAATCGAACTACCGCGTCTACACGCGGCAAGTTAAATCGGGTGACCGGCATTTTGAAATGGTGACCGGCTGCGAATATGCTAATCAAGAGTAGGATATTTAAATCCCGCACTTGATTTGCAACTTCAGTATGCTTTATTTGCCTCCCTAGTTCGAACTAGGGGGCAAGTGTAGATATACCCTAACTGGCCCCCATGCACTGTTTGGAATGGTACTACATTCATGTGCACGAGGAATCTTTTAAAACAACTAGTATTCCTGTGACACCTTAAAGACTAACCAAAATAGATATAGAATCATGAGCTTTCGTGCTTGCTGATCGGGTCTACATATGTCAGGTAGTGTGCTATGTGCTAAAATGATGTAAAATCTCCCCCCTTCTGGTGCAGACTAAAGCAGTAGTAGACAAGGTCTTTTTACTGACCTTTTTCTCCTTAATAATCATCAGGTTTCACTATTATTTTTCTTGACTTTCTGTAGTCATCTTTTCCCATCTTTTCATCTTTTCTTGTCATTTTCCTACTTTTCTATAGCTCCAACTTATGACCATTTTATGCACTACATATACAACTTTGATCTCTGAAAAACAAATTTGATGTTCCTGAAAGGAGCTAGATGGATAACCCCATGTATTTACAACACAGGTATATCAGAGGCAACTGTAGTGTTAGCTTCTTCACCTCATCCTACTACTTCTCGACTTAGTTACAGAAATATCCATTGGCTGCGTCTAGACTGGCAAGTTTTTGCACAAAAGCAGTTGCTTTTGCGCAAAAACTTGCCAGCTGTCTACACTGGCCACTTGAATTTGTGCAAGAGCACTGACTTTGTAATGTACAAAATCAGTGCTTCTTGCGCAAATACGACGCTCTCGCTTGGGCAAAAGCTCTCTTGTGCAAATGCTTTTGCACAAGAGGGCAGTGTAGACAACCCAGAACCGTTTTGCGCAAAAAAGCCCCGGTGGCTAAAATGGCAATTGGGGCTTTCTTGCGCAAAACTGCATCTAGATTGGCACGGATGCTTTTGCGCAAAAGCGCTTTTTGCGCAAAAGCATCCGTGCCAATCTAGACGCTCTTTTCCGCAAATGCTTTTAACGGAAAAACTTTTCCGTTAAAAGAATTTACGGAAAATCATGCCAGTTTAGATGTAGCCCTTGGGAAATAATGCAGTTCAGTTAATACCCATTCTGTTCTTGGCCTTCTTGATTAAACTGCTAACCAGCGTGTCAGATACTACGAGCTGTGACAGTGGCCTGCATACATGGATTCCTGTTCATTAGGAGTTGGTTTAAGACCATCAGTTCAACAATTTTCAGTATGTAATTACAACTGGCCTGGACCGGTTTTGAGCCAACAGCCCCCAAACTCCCATGACCTTCTGCTGAATCCTACATACCCTGCTCCTGTAAGTAAGAACAACTTGAATATGTAAAGTATGTAGGATCAGATCCCAAGTTCATTCTGCCCACAGTTACAGTTGAACCTCTCTAGTCCAGTACTCTCTGATCCGGTAAAATCCATGGCATGATTTTAGTTAGCCTGATGTCCTCATATTATGGGTGTGGCCAAGTGTCCTACATTCCCATAAAGTTTGTTTGCAGCCACCAGTCCTGGCTCTTAGGGTTCTGTGTTGTTATTTAGCTCTAATTTACCCCTAAATGTCTTCTAAGTGCCCAATGAGCAATGGACGCATTGGTAATGCTGCTAGACAATATTGACCTCCTGTGGTTCAGCAAATTCTCTGGTTTGGCGCTGGTCAGGTCCCAAGAGTGCCAGATTAGAGAGGTTCAACCTGTATATTTGTTCCTATTTCCATTCCATCAATCTTTGTTCCTATTCAAAGTGGTCTGTAACACATTTCTATCATCAATCTATTCCCTGTACACTATATCCTGAAGTCTGGATTTAGGCAAAGTCCCAATGACATCAATGGTAGTTTAGCCTAAGTAAAAATTTAGCAAAGACCTAAACATTTCACCCTATGTTATCTTTCATTTCAAGTCATAATGATCTGATACTTCCAAGTATTCTTCAACATATTAAGCTTTTCCTACATCCTCTTAAATATCTGTGATCAGTTCTAAGTCATTTGTATGCCCTAATAGACTTTGTCCTTATTGAATTTTGCCGTTGATGTTATAGATTTTAAAACATTTAATCTAAATTGATAACAAAATCCCATCTGTTGCACCCATTACCTTTTACTTTATTTTTTTGTCATGCTGCTTTTTTTAGGGCATCAGACTGAACCTGTATCCAAAAGATAAACATACATAAATGTACACTTCATTAGCCTTCTCTAAATAACACAGGATTTTATTTCAGTAATATAAAGCAATAATAAACACATTTACCAGTCTCTCTGTCTCTCATTCACACAGAAACACTCGCACAGGTGTATAGACACACACACACATACACACATACCTTTCTCATTTTAGGCCCTCAGTTTTTAAAGATACCAGAAAGTAGCTCCTGGTAAAAGACACAAAATTGAACTTTCCAAGATCAGTACTTAACATAAAAATTTCATCACAATCTTTATCATCTTGCAGTCGTTGCAGAAAAGGCCTAAGCTCTCTCCACCTTTAACTTCCTAAAGTCGCCTATTTTACCTTCAAATCTGATGAAGTGTCAAAGTCATTTACCAGTAATGAGTTCTGCTGCAAATTTTATTTTGCTTGGAATTTAATTAATGGGCCAAAGACTTTCCATTGTGATTTGAGCAAATGAATAATAAATCAAGAAAGGAGATTTGTCAGGGAAGGAACATCTGTTTCTTACAAGCGTTACAACATGACTACAGCTCGGCTGTGCATTACCAGCACAAAGACAGTAGGAGTCCTCTCCTCTGAAACTCTCTTCATTTATTGCTCCACTGAAGGTGAACAGAGAGCACTCTAATGGGCCTCTGGTGTTAATAAAAGCTTTTCGCTTCTCCAGTTTTGCTGTAGCCCCTTCCTTTTGGGTGCTACTGTCCTTAGTACATGGTTTGTTGGTCAACGTCAAGATTCTGCAGTGTCAGTGCTTTATTGGATGATTAATAAGGGAAAGACAAATTCATAAGCAGAAACAATATGAAATTACCATCATATTAGTGTTAACTGTCATGCTTTTTATTTTGGGGGGTTTGTAAATGAGATAGTGATTGAAGTTAAGTACTTTGACTTGCACTGTCAAAAAGCAAAAATAGGTCATTGAACCTGTTGTGCTCTGTCTAGTTAACCAATAAAAGGCTAGTGGCTTAGTTAAGCTTTTGCATATCACTGCATCAGCTGAACAATTAAAAAAAAGAGTTCAATGCACTAAGGATTTGTATTTGGGCTAAAAGAAGGGGAAAGGCACTCTAGTTCATTCTTTCCTATTTATTGCCAGAACACATTTTGCTCTGATACACAAAGGAGGGTTAAGTGCCCACTAGGTAGGAATAAATCGCCTTATGAAAATTTGCACGGCAGGGTTCATGATGGCTCTGGTGTAATGTTTATAATGTATGCAGAGCATTAATGGCTGCAAATGTCATGCAGAAATAACACTGAATCTAGCATACAGGGCTCTCATGTTTAAAAAATGAAAAGGGATTTAAAGAAATATGATTGTGAAAGTAACATTGCAAAGTAATACAGTGGGAACATCTTTTCAGAGCAGATATTATATACTGAGATTTATAATAAGCCACCAGCACACACTCATTTGTGTTGCATTCAGAAGAGGGAGAAGCAGGGAACTTTTAAAAATGTATTTCCATGGGTGATTCTACAAATGTACATCTCTTGATTGACATGTACCATTGAACTCCCTCTGGAATCCACAGTTCTATACACAGTTGGGGGTCAGTACATAGACCTAGTTCAATGATATTGTAAAAATGTAACCATCAAAAGCTTGCCCTTAAATTAAGGAAACAATTAAAATCCCTCATAAGAAAGCTTCAGTTGAGTAGAAACAGATCTGGGAGGAAGTGGGTTGGGCTTGTTGTTTAATGATTTGTCAGACTTTTTTCCTTGACTAAAAAACTATTGCATCTTCTAGGTTTTATTTACTGGATCAGTATTCCATTGTTCTGTAATCTTGCTGGTTGGATGCCACGGGTTTGCTCTGGTCTCTTTCTCTATTTTTAAGGTGGTATTTTTATCATATAATACTTTATGCTGTACTTTATTACCAAATCTAACTTGTTTTAAAATGGAGAATGATATGTTTATATGATGGGGTTGCCTGTGATAGCAGGGGACTGGACTTGATTCCTCCAAGAGGACCCTTCCAGTCATATATTCCTATTAGTACAGAATTCCAGTTTGAAAACTTTTCTTCCTAAGAATCTTATATTTGATTGTAGTGCTGCTAATCAATGTTTCCTGTAAGCTGTGTACTTGTGTGGCCAATCAGGAGAGAGTCAAATGCCACCCAGCTGATTAGCAGGGTGCCCACATTCACACATGCCTTGATGCGCATAAAATTTATTCCACGCATGGATGGCAAAAATCCACACATAAATGGAAAATGATAACTTTCTTTAGTCTGCATATAATTTCAAATGATAAAACTGACAACACCTTGCTATGACCCTCAGACATTTCAGTGGGAGTTAGGAATCAAGGTTTTCTTGAAAACTCCACTAGGTGCCTGTCAATATTTTTAGGCATTTAAATGCTTTCAAAAAAATCTGCCCCTAAGTTCTTGCTCTCAGGAAGCTCTGAGGATATCTGCAGGAAAGCAGGGAACTAACTTTGGGTGGCTCAGAGCCTAGGCTCAGCCTCTGACCACTAGACCATCCTTCTTTTCTGAACATCTTTTCATGTTGAAATGGCAAGTTCACTCCTACAAAAGCCCTTTTTGTGGGAGAGAGAAAAAAGTCTTTGTCTTAACTGGCACAGCTTTTCTCTTTCCCCCACCCCTCGTTTTGCTGGTGGTGTGATTATTCTTCTTTAGGTCTTGTTCAAAATACAGCAGGGTATGAGTAATGCACAAAACATGTATGACAGAACAGATAGATACAGATTTCCCCTAAAAGAAGTATAACCCAACTCATGCTGTTCTTCTAAGAACAGCAATACATCTACCATAGGCTGTGGTGCTTCCCATCAATTAAACCCCATCTCCAACCCTGAATGCACAGTGATATTTAATTAAAATAAGTAGAAAACTATTAAAGCGTGACTTGATCACTGATACATTCAGAAATAACCACATATGTGCCCTATACTTCTAGGCTGTGTCTAGACTGGCCAGTTTTTGCACAAAAGCAGCAGTTTTTGCGCAAAAACTAGCCAGCTGTCTACACTGGCCGCTTGAATTTCCGCAAAAGCACTGACTTCCTAATGTATGAAATCAGTGCTTCTTGCAGAAATACTTTGCCCTTCCCGTTCGGGCAAAAGTCCCTTTTGTGCAAAACTTTTGCGCAAAAGGGCCAGTGTAGACAGCTGACATTTGTTTTGCGCAAAAAAGCCCTGATGGCTAAAACGGCGATCGGGGCTTTCTTGCACAAAAGCGCGTCTAGACTGGCACGGACTCTTTTCCGCAAAAAGTGCTTTTGCGCAAAAGCGTCCGTGCCAATCTAGATGCTCTTTTGCGGAAATACTTTTAACGGAAAAACTTTTCCGTTAAAAGTATTTCCGCAAAATCATGCCAGTCTAGACGTAGCCCTATAGTATCTGTGAATACCTTGCCACAAAAGGCTATGTTGTCTGAGGTTAAAGCAAGGATTGGGGTCCAAAGTCTCAATTACGCTAGTGTAAATCCACCATCATGCCACTGAATTCAGTCGTACAACTGAGAGTAGAATCTGACCCCGGGTTTTCTTTTTCCAGTACTTCCAAGGGAAATTCATTCAGAATAATTTTTTTTAAATTGCCTAAGAGACTTAGGAGCCTGAGAAGATTTTTAAAAGTGCTATAGGTCCTTAAGAGCCACTGAGTTTCATTGAGACCTAATCTCCAAAGTATCCAAGTTACTTTTGAAAATGGGATTTGGGATCCTAAATCACTTGAGTACTGCTGAAAATGTTCATTTTATCTATCTATGAGCATACTATCACCATAGTCTCTAAATTAAACTCTCTCTGCCTCAATTTCCCAGTTGAGAGGCAGCAGACAATAGCTTGAGCATAGATCTGGCAATTGGCAGTTGGTTCACTGTGTGGCAATCTGAAAAACAGAGAATACTTTTCCATCATTGTAAAGTGCCTAGAGATTACTCCTAAAGATTCACTTCATTTGTGAGATCAATATGTACTCCTCATGGTGCCCTATCTCACTGACCCTTACATATGTTAATGGTACCATTTCAGTTTGTGACTTGTTAATCAGAAAGTCTCTGGTGAAGGAACTTTGATTTGTTATGTGTTTTTGCTGTTATAAGGTAGATATGGACCTGTACTAAAGCCCTGGCTTTGAACAGACTCAAGCTTGTGATCTTCACATTCACATCTCTGCATTCTAAGGACGCCCACACACTTTTCAGAAGAAATTAAAAATAACCTCTTAAAGTTTCTGTCTTTTTCACAATTCCAGAGCTTTCATGACTCACTGTAGAGCATGTAGATGGGAGTTTGCCAGCACTTTTCCTTCAGGAACTCCTACCAAGACTGACATACCTTCATCTATGCTGGTTTGCCAGGTCATTCATTTGATATCACACTACTTTTCAGTCTTCAGTCGTCTATGTTTGATTTTGTTTGTTTTCACTGCAATAACACTTTGGAGCCCTGGTGTTTGCTGTACAGACACAGAACAAAAAGATAGTTTCCTGCCTCAAGAGACATACACTTTAAGGATAAGACAAGAGACAATAGATGAATATAAACAGATTGGGGAGAACAGAATAACAGTGAGACCGTATTGGACCACATTATTGACCATGGTCTCTGACATCAACAGCCTAATCACTGTCAAGTTTTAGGTGGGCATCATTGGTTTAACCGAATTGGCAATTTTTAATTTATTCATGGACAAAATTATTTTATTCATTCTGTGTAACATCTTCATTGAGTGGTTGCTATGCATGATTGTGAAGCATGATTTGATACCTCCATTCCACACCTCTGTATGGGTGTTAAACACAAAGCAAAATTCTATACAGTGTTTCTCAAGCCTTCCCAAATTGTGGCATCTTAAATTCAAGCTGTCTCTTTTGGCCACCTCTCCTTTCAGTTTCTCACTCCTGATCTGGCCCCATCCCTATGAGCTTGGTTCTATGTAAAAACATATTATTAAGGTAACCAGATGGAAATCAGGTCACTTTAAGGCACTGAGTATGGTTTCCAGGTTAGTTTTCCCCATTCTGAATCCATTTATTTCCTTGCTTTGAGTATATAGCTTTACTAGGATTAAATCTCCTCTAATTACTTGCAGTCCCTATTACATATTGTATCTTGCCTTTGCTCTCGATGACCAAATGACACATTGAGCAAAGGTAAGTTCAAATTCCTGCCAATGCTTGTATTGCCTTTACATAAAACTTCCATTGATATGAAAGGGGATTTTGGGCAAACAACAAGGGCGAAAAATGCCTTCATGAACTTACTGACTTGGACTTTGTGTTTGCCTCTCAGGCAGGGCTTTGCAGCTCTCAAGTCTCCTAGTACATTGCTTCTCAACCAGGGGTATGCATAGCGTTGGGGATACACCAAGGTCTTCTCGGTGGTACATAACTCATTGAGATAGTTGTCTAGTTTTAGAGCAGGCTACATAAAAAGTACTAGCGAAATCAGTATAAACTAACATTTCATACAGCCAATTACTTGTTTATACCCCTCTATGTAATGTATTCCGAAATGTGGGTATATTTATGTGGTAAAAATGAGGAAGTAAGAAATTATGTGCTGGGACACTTTTGTATGTTTACGTCTGATTTTGTAAGCAAGTTGTTTTTAAATTAGGTGAACTTGGTGGTACACAAGACAAATCAGACTCCTGAAAGAGATAAGGTAGGCTGGAAAGGTTTACAGCCACTGTCCCAGTAAGGTCTGTTCAGCTGCACCAATATAATCATACTTCCCTCCCTCTGCCACTTTTCCCCAAGTCCCTGTTTCAATAAGGCCATGTCTAACTAGGAAATTATTTCAAAATTAGTAGATTTGACTTAATAACTCCTGATTTAACAAATTTGAGTTAGTGTGTCCACACTACAGGGAAGCCTTAAAATTAGTGAGAGGCAGGCTCCATTAATATGGACATGCTATCTTGGCCTTAGAGCCCCAGGAAGCACTGGGGAGTAGTTAGTTGGAATTATTCTGGAGAGTAATTATTTCAAAATAGCAGCACTGGAGTGTCCACGTTACCATTATTTCAAAATTATTATTTTGAAATAAGCATTACTGCTGAAGAAAAGCAGGAGTACAGTTTTTGAATTCTGCGGCCCATTATTTCAAAACTAGCCAATTAGCCCATCATAAGACGGGATTTTCAGGT
>CM057847.1:44387375-44414414 GCA_030068395.1 Apalone spinifera
AGCCAGCATTTCAGTGTTACAGACTCACAGACATTGGGCTACTATATATATGACAACGGGCTTGGTAGTGTGGACACTCTGCTTATAAATTTGACCTGGCGGGGGGAGGGCAGTATTTCAAAATAAAGTCCTAGTGTAGATCAGGACTTAGAGAAAAGCACTGAAAGTTATCTTCATCAGTAGGTTAAAAACACTAATGCAGGTCTTTCTGTATGAGTTAATAATTTACATGTTTTTCTGGCTTCCAGAGTATGTTAATTACATGAATTTAGACATCCTTAGGCTCATTTACATGAGGGCCACATTAAAAAGAATTAGTGAAGGAATATAATTTCTATTCCTGAATGTGCTGCTGAAATACTAGGTGGCCTTGGGCAAGTAATTTAATCTCTTTCTGCCTCAGTTTTCCCACCTCTAAAATGGATATAATGATATTTTTACCTTATTTTGAAACTGATGGATAAAAAGTGGTGTATAAGAATGAAATATTATTGTTATATATCTATATATGTGTAAAGGAGTCTAACTGGGCCTGATTTTGATCTTTTTTAAACTAACAGATTTATTATGGCATAAACTTTCATAAGATTATGCCATAATAAATCTGTTAGTCTCTAAGATGGCACAGTTTAATGACAAAAAAAAGACTCCATAGGTTTCAGTAGACTTACTCCTAGTTTACACTAGTGTAGTCATTTTCAGAGTCAGGCTTACTGGGGATATAGCTAGATGGTGATGCTATATTGAGTTACGTCCACTATCCCAAAATAGCATTTTCCGCATCTTAGCAATAAGTCTGTTATTTTGAAATATATTCAAAATAACAGGCTTGCTTTTCCAACATCCTGGTAAACCTCATTCCACGAGGATTAAGGGACTTGTCAGAATAGTGGTCTATTTCAAAATTTGGCGCTGTGTAGACAATGCCAAATTTCAAAATAAACTAGCTCGAATTAAGCTATGCAATTTCTGTAGCTCAAGTTGTGTGGCTTATTTCGAGCTACATGGTGCTGTATAGACTTACCCAGGGTGTAAGTTGGTGTTAACTAAAATATTACACGCAAATAGAAGGCATGAATTCAGAGTCAACACTGAACAGGGCTGGATTTACACCTTAAACCTCTTCTCACATCATCTTCTCCCATTCTCCCCCCCCCCCCCCCCCCCCCCCCCCCCCCCCCCCCGCACCTGGCCTTTGTGTTTTCTGTTTAAAATGAAACTTTTAACCCATTTTTGAACTTTCAGCTGTCCTTAGGCATGTGCCTACTATGCCTAATTGGATATCTAGCCCTGCCTCTGAATCTAGCCATCAAATAATAAAGACATATATTAGCAAAGTAAAAAGAAAGAAACGTGATGATTTTACATCAGCCCAAATTAAAATTAATTCTAGAAGAATATATTTTGGCTAAAGATAAAATAAATCCCTTTAGATGGGATGTTTCACATACAGATTTACCAAACAGTATTAATAACTCAAGTTCTTTCCATGTGGATATACTCATTGGCTGCAAGTGAGAAGTTTTTTCCCCGAGTTACCTTTTTTTCTATCTGAAGCATGTCTTGTTTGAAAGGGATAATTGTGCCCAGCAGATCTTGTTTTTAATGCTTCTTATATATAGTGAAATACTGTAATTTAACAGCTTGCTGGGGGAACAAGAATTTGTTCCAGTTCCTGATTTAAATGTTTATGCTAATTGCTATTTATTGGCTCAGATGCAAATGATAGGTTGGCCAAAGTGAAATTTTATGACGAGCAAACTCCCCCCTTTTGTGCAAATTGAAAAAGTGAAACAAGAAGAGGATGAAATGAGCCGAAGATGGTCTTAATGGCTGCTTTTTAATGGGGAAGATAAAATTAAGACTGATTTACGTGGCCAACTCCCCTGTTTTCTCTTATCAGCTCATTTGGCAGGAAAAATGGAAAAGTAATTGTTCCTCTTTCAATGTGGGCCTCAAACCATTATTTATTGGCTGAAATTAATCGCTGTTTATCCTTCATTCACGTGGAAACCGCTCTATCAGCATTATGAACCTCAGCAACTCTACTAGTCCCTTGCAATTTACCCGACAGCAAGCACAGATCCTGATGAGCCGTGCCTTAATTTTCTGGGCTGTGGGAGTTAATGAAGACTCCTTTCTTAGGTGGACATATTTGTATTCTACAACATTAATAACAAAGACCCACACTTTCTCTTCTGCAGCATGTAAACTTTTTTCCTATGTAAAAAAAAAAAGACTGCCCCTAAAAATGGACAGAGATGAAACAGAGGGGGGACTAGCACCATTTTGTTGCAAAAGCTATGAGCTGGACACTTAAGGCAGGTGATTCTTTGAATCCCTAAAGAGGATATTTCTCTGTAATGAAGTGAACAGTGCGCTTGGATTGCTTTATAGCTGAGCAGTGTTTTATTTATCCTTTTTTCTCCTTATGCTTTATCCTCATTGTATCCACCTTCCAGCCTGGTGGGTTCATTGTACCGGCTGCCTGTGCATTTTATGCCAAAAGGGAACTATGCAGCTGGGACATCTACAGCTGCATCTTATCTAATTCTGCCTAAGGGGACCAGTTGGTGCTGGCAACCTGCACACCAGACGGAAGCCTTTTCCTGCTCCTTTCTTAGATGGTGCAAAGCATCATGGCAGCATTGCTTTTCATACAGCCAGGAGGAGAGTCAAATGCCTGCTTCTCTTCTGTTTTTCTTCCCTGACCCGGAATGCCCTTGGAAATGAGATATTTGATCTCATTAGAAGTTTCTAGGTTAAAATATCAGAAACAATAATAAAAAAATTTTGCATAGTGATAAAAAACAGGAATAAAGAGAACATGGGAACATGGAAATGTCATACTGGATTAGACCCAGGGCCTATTTGCCTAATATTCTGTCTCCAACAGTGGCCAATACCAGATGCTCCAGAGGTAGGTGTAAAAACCCTGCAATAGGCTGCTGTGGGGTAATCTCGCAACTCTGTTAGGTTTCATACTGATTTCTAATAGTTAGAGATGGACTTGAGCCCTAAAATGTGAGGTTTAAGAGGTTTAAAAGAGTGGTAAGAAGCAGCAATATGAATTGTAGTGCACTGCACTGAAGGCTCCCCCCCCCTCCATGTTTTAGACCCCACTTCAGAAAAATTCTTCTGCACATGCTTAAATCCATCCATGTTCAGAAGAAATACTGTTCCCTTTGCTTTAAATGCAAGCTTAAAGTATATGTTTAACCACCAGCTCTGAACAGAGACGATTTCCTTAATCAGGACCATCTTGATTAATTATAGGAGATATTTCTGTTATCTTTTTTCATTAATGTTATGAGAAAGGAAGCTGGGCAATCTAAGGGTATGTCTACGCTGCAGTTTTTTCGAAAAACCTCGTTACTTCCACACTGCAATCGCGTTTGTTTGAAAAAAAATCGAAAGAACAGAGGGGTTTTTTTCTGACATTAGTAAACCCCTTTCTATGAGGAAGAACACCTTTTCTGAAAGAGCTCTTTCAGAAAAAGACACGTGTGGTTGGGGAAGAGGAAGTTCTTTCGAAAGAAGAGGAAAGAGGAAAAAGCTCAAGTGTCCTGGTGGCCACTCCGTCCATAGTAAACACAGTTTAAACGTAAGATAGCGTCCACATTGATTGAACACTATCTTTCAAAAAAGCAGAAAACTTTTTCAATGCACTTTTTCAGTGTAGATGTTCTCTTTCAGAAGAAGTTTTTCCGGAAGATACCCTGAGTGTCCTGTTTGATTTTCAACTTCAGCTCTACTTCGCTCTAACTTGCTGATCTGGCCACTCCCATGGCTTTGACCATCAGACCCAACCATCATATCCTACTCGATCATGATTTTTTTCTTTGTAGCAGAAATTCTGCCATTATATTTATTCTGTCCTGTCAAGCATAATGAATTTCAAAGAAGGCTAAAGGTATGTTCCTTCTCCACACAATAGCTATAACATTAGTTTTCAGCAATGGCCTATGTGGTGAGTTCATGTACTAGCGGGTTTCTCACGCCAAGCAGCAAAGTGCTTTACTGACTGTGCCGAAATCCAGAGAATTGTAACTTTAAGCCTAAGAAATATGGCAAACAACAAATCTGTTTAACTTTACTTCGACTTTGCCAGCTTTTCAGCTATGTCATTAAATTTGACAAAGTTGAAGTTAGCTGAGGATCCAGAATTTTTTCAGTAGTAAAAAGCTTTTTTAAATATTATTTTTATGATTAAAATGTTAAAATGATATAAGATTGTTCTTAGCCATTTAAGATTATTCTCATTAGTTTTCATAATTATTAGAGTCCACTTAAGTAATTTATAGGTAGGCCTTTAATGCAGCTATCCCAATAATTGAATCCTCTTTGGCCTTGCTGACCATAGTGCTTTTCACCTAAATTTCATAATTGATAGTGAATACACTCTGATGTCACAGGTCTTGGGAGATGACTGAGAATTGAGGAGAGGCAGAGGTTTCTTTTTTGAAAAATATTTCAGTGAGGTGCCTGCTGTTTGAGAATTATACACAGATTAATTCAAAGGTGGGAATCCTGTGGGGAAGAGGTCACACAAAAATTCAACAATCACAGCCTTTAGATTTGCAAGGGCAATGCCAGGCATTCCTGAAAGAAGTTACTTAGATACTAAAAATAGTTGCAGTGCTTCTAGATGTTGCTTTTCTCCTCTGCTACTGCTCTGTCTGGAGGCTGTGGCCTAGGTCACATCCTTTCTTCATGCAGATCTACTCTGTATACATCATACCCTCCTGCCTCATTAGGTCAGAAAAGACAATCTAGCATATCTAGTTTTATCTTCTCCTTGGGTCCCAGGAATAACCACAGCGAGCAAAGTGAGCAAAGGTACATGAGTAACTCTTTGTGATGGGATAGACCAGGCCTTGAGGCCCCCCGCTGAAGGCTTTGTGGTCCTGCCACACCGTACCCCAAAAAAGCAATAGAAAAGTCTTCTGAGCAGGCTACAGTGGCTGCAACAGAAGCAGCCAATCAGTAGCTAGGAAAACCCTATAAATTAAGGAGCTACAGGCAGAGAGTCCAGTGCTTTTAGAGACTTCAAGCTGTGAAGACTGGGTGATTGTCAGGCTAAGAGAGGGACAGCACCATGGACAGCTCCATGTGGAGAGTTTAGTGAGATTGAACTATGATGGGACTTGGAGATAAAACCCTGAGATATGGGAGAGGAAGCTGTCTCCAGAGTGGAGAACAGACTGGGAGTGGACTCAGAGACACTATACAGAGGGCACCAAGATGGCCCCTTGTTAAATGTATACCCCAGAAGGGGGTGAGATTTCACAAAGGTGTGTGACTCGGCTGGAGTTGCCAAAGAGGCTTTTGGAACAGCAGAATGAGTAGGCACATGCACTTAGCCAAAAAGGATACTCATGCTAGGTGAGCGCCACCCTGTTACACTCCTAAAATCTATTTGGCTAGGAATTTGGGGGCCTGATTTTTCCACTGTCTTGCACCTGGAAAGTCATTTGCACCCATGCAAAGCTAGTACAAAATAGGTATAAAACACCATAGGGCAAATGCTTGTCTAGTGTAAATTGACACAACTCTATTGATTTTTAGTGGAGCTATGCTTGAGTACATCAAGACAGAATGTGGCCCTTACCATTCTGATGTGGTAGCAATTTGCCACCTGTGCAAAGTGGGTGTAATGACTATAAATGGTCCAAAGCAGTGCAAAATCAGTCACTTATGCATCAGCTGGGTAAGTCACTTCACCTCTGCTTACCATCTATAAAGAGTACAATAATATCTACCTCATGGGAGGGGGATAGAGGGGTAATTAATATAGCACTTTGAGAGCCATAGAAGCTAATTTCCTAAGCTTTAAAAGAAATGGACTATGTATACTTTGTGTATATTGTGTTTGGGAAGTTGTTCCCTGCACTGATGAAGTGGAAAGTTCCAGAATTGGTTGTAAACCAGTTTGTCCATTTCCCAGGAGTTAAACTGTTGAAAAATGTGATCAGCCTAGAAAATACCTTTCCATTTTTGGGCTGCTGCCCTTATAGAGATTGTGGGTAGGTTAATGTAGTGGCACAGGAAAATAAAAGGGAGTCAGAAGATCTGAGTCACCATCTCCCTCCTGCACAGCTTGATATTGGTGGCAAAGGTACAAATGATCCCAAGTAAGGGGTTGATTCTCATTTGTCTGTACAGATTTACCTCTGTGAAACCCCAGTGAGCCTGATCCCTCAGATCTGCCTGCAGGCACCTGACACTATTAGGAGCTGTAGCCTGATCTAAGATCACATGTGAATTCCAGTTACCACCTTTAGAGCCAATGGGTTCTTTGTCCCAGGATCAGGCCCCATATTCAATTATTTTATGGTTGGGAGCTTTGATGTGCATCGTTGCAACACTCACGCTATAGAAACTCTAATACATATTTACAAATAGAGTTTATTAATACAATTGGCACAGTCACAAATACTCCAATTTCGTAAGATGGATAGGGAATGTACATTCATATTTCCCTACTATAATCTGAGGTGTTAGCTATCATCTTCCTCATTACCTTTGCCTTCCCTATCATCATCAGAGGCCATCATTCTGGCTCCTTCCATGGACTACATCTTCTTCTCCCACCCCCAGGCTGGGATGCCACTTTTATACTATGTTACGCTGACGTTGTTATGTTTAATGCATAGTCAGAAGGGCATCTTTCCTTTTCTCCTTATTTGTATTTTCTCACCTTACTAATGGTGAAATATCTTTTTCCAATAGGTAAGTGTATGTTAGATCTCAACTTAGTATCATATGTGTCAATTTGTTATCATGAACCTTTTGAGGTTGTCTATCACAGTGATAGTAGGGATTATTTCTGTCCTACTTGGTTATTTGGTCAGGTCTCAACCGGTTATTTTGGATTTTTCTAAGTAATGATGTACCTGCTAAGTTTGAGGGCATTCTTGGAAGTGCTATACCATGGAGCTCCCTCAATCTTAGCACCACCTATCTAGGTGAAAGGTCCTGAACATATGTGAGCTAACTGCCATTTGGGTGAAAAGTTCCTGTAATGGTGGCCGCCTGCTCTGCGGCCAAGGGGTGCCCCATAAGCTTTTTTGCCTGTCCATCTAGTATTTTCCTTGCTCCCTGGGTCACTTCCCCTGAATGCTGCCCTGTCTGGTCACTTCAAGGTTCTGCGGCTAGGATCTCACTAGCCCTGTCCTTGGTGCTATCCGTTTTTGTATTCAGCTTGTGGCCAGTCTTCCGTCACTGGACCTGGGCCTCACCCAGATCTAAGTTCAGCTTGCACTGTCCGTAGTGCTGCTGGTCTCCTAGTCAGCATATAGAACTGCCTGTGTCGAGCTCCTGTGAGGAGCAGCTTAGCCCAGCAGCTTCTTTTATACCAGTCTGCTTGGTCCTGATTGGCTGCCGCAGAGACAGCCACCCTATCCTGCCTAGAGGACCTCTCTTCTGCTTTTCGCTGGGATGGGGTGTGGAAAGGTCTCTGGCCTCCTGTAGAGAGTGTCGGGGCTTAGTCCACCCGATCACGGTCCCAGACAAAATCCCTCTGTAGGCAGATCATCAGGCATCAGGGTAAGTGCAGGGACAGTTCAGAGCAGCTTCACTGACAACAATAGCCACTTCACCTCCTTTCCCTTTGTTACATCATCTATGTGGAGGGTTTGGGCAGAGCTGGTGTACAGCTTGCTCTACTTCACCTGCTTTGTCTTCTTCCCTGCTCCCACCATAGAGGTCATGGCCAGAGTTGTGCAAAGAGCTTTAGCAGATGCCATGATCTTGCCCATTGTATTAAATGCAGCTACTCCTGATTTACATCCATGGAGTGAGATCAGAATCTGACCATGTCTGAGAATATTCAGTGCAATGCAAATCAGGAAGCCCCAAGTGGTTATTGAACTGGCTACATGGAAGTTAATTGTAATGCCAGAATTCTCTAGTGTAGACAAGATATTGGAGATGTTTGTGAATGCAGTGGCAGTTTAAAGCTGGTGTCTGATGTCTTGAAGAAGAAGGGAGCAATTCAGAATTCCAGTCTATGTGGATGAGGGATTTAGTGGGAGTCCACTGAGGGACAGGGAACAAGGATCAAGAGGTTTTCTGGGAAAGAATCCCTTTGGAAGAAAGAAAAGAATTCTGCATGAAAAGGCCCAAGGGTTTAACGGAGTGAGGCTTAGTATAATCTAGATATCTACCCCGAATGCTGTCACTTTGACTGATATGCCTTTGTTCACCCCTTGTATATATTAGTACACTACTCTACAATAATGATCCAAAACACTGCAGCTTATCATAGTGCTACTGATCCATTCTCAGTGATTGCTGTAGACTTCATCAGGATTATTTAAAAGAACATAAAAACGGCCATACAGGATCAGACCAAAGGTCCATCTAGCCCACTATCCTGTCTGCCAACAGTGGCCAATACCAGAGGGAGGGAACACAACAGGTAATCCTGATTTGATCCCTCTCTTGTCACCCATTTCCAGACAAACAGAGGCTAGGGACACCATTCCTACCCACCCTGGCTAATAGCCCTCAATGGACCTAACCTCCATGAATCTATCTAGCTCTTTTTTTAACCCTGTTTAAAGAACTCAGAAATAATTTGTTCTGAGTTTACTAAAGCAGGGAGTAGCTCTAGAAGGGTATAAATAATAACAATAATAATAATAATAATAATACAGTAATAACAGATTATTTCCAGAAATAACCCTGGAACTCTTGACTGAAATTTTCTACCAGACATGACTATAAGCTTTGCAACAGAAAAATCATGCTGCCTTAAAACGCAGGGAAACAGGCAAAAGGGAATCCCATGTTTTACTTGAATAAGTGTTGCAGAATCAGCAGAGGCCAATCTCTGTCAAGGATCAGTCAAGAGTGGAATCATTCATTGTATTTGAAATCCCTGTCACCAGCTTGTAAATGCTTTCAACCTTGGGAGCTTTTTGCTGCTGAGAGATCTTTTTTTATTTTATTTTTCTACCAGGATATTTTAGATTTGTAACATGATTTACATTAGATTTAGATTACTTACTGTTCCCAAAATGTTAAAATCATATTTAGAAATAAGAACATTGGAACGGCCATACTGGGTCAGCCCAAAGGTCCAACTACCCCAGTATCCTGTCTGCCAACAGTGGCCAATACCAGATGCCTAGAGAGAGGGAATACAAGAGGTAATCCTTACATTATCCCTCTTCTGTCATCCATCTCCAGCCTCAGACAAACAGAGGCTAGGGACACCATTCCTACCCATCCTGGCTAATAGCCATTGATGGACCTAATCTCCATAAATGTATCTAGTTCTTGTTTGAACCCTGTTAAAGTCCTGGTCTTCGCATCCTCTGGCAAGGAGTTCCACAGATTGACTGTACACTGAGTGAAGAAAACCTTCCTTTTGTTTGTTTTAAACCTGCTACCTATTAATTTCATTTTGTGACCCCTAGTTCTTATATTGTGGGAATAAGTAAATAACTTTTCCTTATTCACTTTTCCCACACCAGTCATGATTTTATAGACCTCTATCATATCCCCCCTTAGTCTCCTCTTTTCTAAGATGAAAAGTCCCAGTCTTTTTAATCTCTTTTCATATGGGACCCATTCAAACTCCTAATAATTTTTGTTGCCCTTTACTGAACCTTTTCCACTGCCAATATGTCTTTTTTGAGATGAGGCATCTACATCTGTTCTCAGTATTCAAGATGTGAGCGTACCATAATTTTATACAGAGGCAATAAGTTATCCCGTCTTATTCTCTATCCCTTTTTTAATGATTCTTAACATTGTTTGCTTTTTTCACTGTCACTGCACATTGAATGTATGTTTTCAAAGAGCTATCCACAATGACTCCAAGATCCCTCTCTTGAGTCCTTATAGCTACATTAGTGCCCATCATTTTGTATGAATACTTGGGATTATGTTTTCCAATGTGCATTACTTTGCATTTATAAACAGTAAATTTAATTTGCCATTTTGTTGTCCAATCACTTAGTTTGGTGAGATCTTTTTGAAGCTCTTCACAATCTGCTTTGGCTGTAACTATCTTGAGCAGCTTAGTATCATCTGCAAATTTTGCCACCTCGCCATTTACTCCTTTCTCCACATCATTTATAAATAGGTTGAATTGGATTGGTCCCAGTATGGACCCTTGGGGTAACCATTAGTTACCTCTCTTCATTCTGAAAACTTACCATTTATTCCTACCCTTTGTTTCCTGTCTTTTAACCAGCTATCAATCTATGAGAGAACCTTCCCTCTTATCCCATGACAACTTACTTTACTTAAAAGCCTTTGGTGAGAGACCTTGTCAAAGGCTTTCTCGAATTCTAAGTACACTATATCCACTGGATCGCCCTTGTCCACATGTTGTTGACCCCCTCAAAGAACTCTAGAAAGGCATGATTTCCCTTTGCAGAAACCATGTTGACTTTCCCCCAACAAATTATGTTCATCTATGTGTCTGACAATTTTATTCATTACTATAGTTTCAACTACTTTGCCCGGTCCTAATGTTAGGCCTACCAGTCTGTAATTATCAGGATCCCCTCTAGAGCCCTTTTTAAATATTGGTGTCACATTAGCTATCTTTTGGTCATTTGGTACAAAAGCTGATTTAAAAGATAGGTTACAAACCACTGTTAATAGTTCCATAATTTCACATTTGAGTTCTTTCAGAACTCTTGGGTGAATGCGATCTGGTCCCGGTGACTTGTTACTGTTAAGTTTATTAATTTGTTCTAAAACCTCCTCTAGTGACACCTCAGTCTGGGACATTCCTCAGATTTGTCACTTAAAAAGTATGGTAGAGGTTTGGGAATCTCCCTCACATCTTCAACCATGAAAACCGAAGCAAAGAACTCATTTTGTTTCTCTGTAACAACCTTGCTGTCTTTTAGTGCTCCTTTAGCATCTCAATTGTCCAAGGGCCCCACTGGTTGTTTAGCTGGCTTCCTGCTTCTGATGTACTTAAAAAAATTTGCTATTACTTTTTGAGTTTTTGTCTAGCCGGTCTTCAAACTCCTTTTTCGCTTTTCTTATTCTACTTTTACACTTAATTTGACAGTTTATACTCCTTTGTATTTTCCTCTCTAGGATTTAACTTCCACTTTTTAAATTATGCCTCTCACTGCTTCTTTTACTTGGTTTTTAAGCTATGGTGGCACTTTTTTGGTCTTCTTACTGTGTTCTTTAATTTGGGGTATACATTTAAGTTGGGCTTCTATTATGGTGTCTTTGAAATGTTTCCATGTAGCTTGCAGGGATTTTACTTTTGGCATTGTACCTTTTAATTTCTGTTTTACTTAATTCCTCATTTTTGTGTAATTCCCCTTTCTGAAATTAAATGCCACAGTGTTGGGTTGCTGAGGTGTTTTTTCACCACAGGGATGTTGAATTTTATTACATCATAGTCACTGTTTCCAAGTAGTCCATTTATATTTACCTCTTGTACTAGATCTTGCACTCCACTTAAGACTAAATCAAGAATTGCCTCTCATCTTGTGGGTTCCAAGAAGCAGTCATTTAAGGTATCAAGAAATGTTATCTGCATCCTGACCTGAGGTGATGTGTGCCCAGTCAATATGGGGATAGTTGAAATACCCCACTATTACTGAGTTTTTTAGTTTGATAGACTCTCTAATCTCCCTTAACATTTCATAGTCACTTTCACTGTCCTAGTCAGGTGGTCAATAATATATCCCTACTACTGTACTCTTATTATTAGAACATGTAATAACTAGCCCTAGAAATTCTATGGAATATTTTGGTTCATTTAAGATTTTTACTTTACTTCATTGTACATTTTCTTTCATATATAGTGCTACTCCCCACCAGCATGACCTGTTCTGTCCTTCTGATATATTTTCTACCCTGGTATGACCGTGTCCCATTGATTGTCCTCATTCTACCAAGGTTCTGTGATGCCTATTATATCAATATCGTCCTTTAATACAAGGCACTCTAGTTCACTCATCTTATTAGTTAGACTTCTAGTATTTGTGTATAAGCACTTTAAAAAATTGTCACTATTTATCTGTCTGCCATTTCCTGATGTGTTAGACTCTTTTTCATTTGATTGTTTCTTGTCTGATCTTACCTGTACTTTAACATCTACTATCCTCTCCTCCTTACTAGAATATAGAGCGTGTCTATTAATAGACCCTCCCCTAAGAGATGTCTTCATCCAATCCATATGCTCCTTCACACCCGTCGGCTTTTACCCTGCCCTTAGTTTAAAAACTGCTCTATGACATTTTTAATGTTAAGTGCCAGCATTTGGTTCCATTTTGGGTTAGTTGGAGCCCATCCTTCCTTTATAGGCTCCCCCTTTCCCAAAAGTTTCCCCAGTTCCCAATAAATCTAAACCCCTCCTCTCTACACCATCATCTCATCCACGCAATGAGACTCAAATTCTGCCTGTCTACTTGGCCCTGTGTGTGGAACTGGAAGCATTTCAGAGAACGCTACCATAGAGATCCAGGATTTCAGTCTCTTTCCTACCAGCCTAAATTTGGCCTCCAGAACCTTTCTCCTCTCCTTCCCCATGTCATTGGTGCCTGCATGTACCATGACCTCCAGCTCCTCCCCAGCATTACACACAGGTCTATCTAGATGTCTTGAGAGATCCTCAATCTTTGCACCAGGCATTATATGATTCTCCTCGTCATTGCAAATACAGCTATCTATATTTCTAATGATCAAATCTCCCATTACTAACACCTGCCTTTTCCTAATAACTGGAGTTCCCTCCTCCGGAGAGGTATCCTCAGTGCGAGTGGATACCACAACATCATCTGGAAGGAGGGTCCCAACTAAAATAAAATGAAAATAAAAGACATTGATGATAATTCCTTAATATTAAATGTGGATTCCCTGGATATAAGGGATCCACTTGCCAGTCTGCATTTTTCAACTTTCAGAGTAAAAAATGCACAATAATAAATTGCAAGCAAACTGAGAGATAGCAAATTCTGTAGCTTGTCACACCTTCTTAACATGGCTGTGTAGGTTAGCAAATAAAAGCTTTCAATTAGTAAATTAGCTTTATTCAATATCACAATACATACGTTTATCATAAAGATAAGAATCTTAGCAATTTTATAAAGTTATTAATTAATTACATTTCATTACTTGATGAAATGTAATTAATTAATACACAAGGGCACAGGGGAAAAAAAGACACAATGTATGATCTCCTGCACTTGGGATGGAAGAATCCCAAGCAATGTTACAGGCTGGGGACCAACTGGCTAAATAGCAGTTCTGCAGAAAAGGACCCGGGGAGTACAGTGGATAAGAAGCTGGATATGAGTCAACAATGTGCCCTTGTAGCCAAGAAGGCTAATGGCATATTAGGTTGCATTAGGAGGAGCATTGCCAGCAGATCTTGAGAAGTGATTATTCCCCTTTATTCAGCTCTGGTGAGGCCACATCTGGAGTATTGTGTCCAGTTCTGGGCCCCCCACTATAGAAAGGATGTGGATGCATTGGAGTGGGTCCAGTGGAGGGCGACCAAAATGATCAGAGGGCTGAAGCGCATGACCTATGAGGAGAGACTGAAGGGTTTGAATGTGGTTAGTCTGCAGAAGAGAAGAGTGAGGGGGGATTTGATAGCAGCCTTTAACTTCCGGAAGGGAGGTTCCAAAGAGAATGGGGAAAGCTGTTCATAGTAGAGACGAATGGCAGAACAAGGAGCAATGGTCTCAAGTTACAGTGGAGGAGGTCTAGGTTTGATATTAGGAAAAACTATTTCCCTAGGAGGATGGTGCAGCACTGGAATGGGTTTCCTAGGGAGATGGTGGAATCTCCATCCCTAGAGATTTTTAAGTCTCATCTTGACAAAGCCCTGGCTGGGTTGATTTAGTTGGGATTGGTCCTGCTTTGGGCAGGGGTCTGGACTTGATGACCTCCTGAGGTCTCTTCCAGCTCTTTGATTTTATGATCTCACCTGCTTGACTTCTGGCAGAAGCCCATTATAGCTAGAAAAAGCAGTGTTAAGTGCCCCAAAATTCTGGAACATTTACATCTGCTGTTTTGCTTAAGGGCCATGTTTAATACTGAATTTGTATATGGTTTGAACATGACATACATTATGCCTTTCCTGTAGAACTTCTAAATAATAAACTGGTATTAAAATTCTTAGCAGCTGTTTCAACCAGCTCAGACTAAATCAAGGCCAGGTGTATTTGGGGTTCAAAAAGAAAGGGTTTCAGAGGGATTATGGATATTAGATTCCTTTTTACCCTTTTGTTTTCTACCTGTACAGTTTCCCAATCTGACCCTCTATATTTGTTACAGGTGAGTATGCACAAACAGGCATTTAAACACATGTGCATAGCTCACATTTATATAAGCAGAAAGGGTACTTGAGTTTAAAAATGTCTGCTTCTTTGTGCACGTTCCCATTTTTCATTTGAAAATATGGATTTAGCATATATGACTGTTTATTTGTTTGTGAATGTGTATTGTGATTCAATGTTTAAAACAAATAACCAAACAAACCAAGAACCTCTTTTCTCGGGTTCCCTTCACTGAACATCTGATTTGAGTAGATGGGAGCTATGGTATAACAGAAAATGTCAATGCTGCAGCAGGTACAGTAATACCTAGCTCATCATAAAGATCTCCATGACAGAGAGAAACATGACAGCCACTACAAATATTATTTATTCTTAGCACTGAAGAGATCAAACGTCTTTTTGATGGGGCAAAACATAACATTGCAGATTACTGAAGAGTTGCTCTTAAGTGCATGTAAAGCATATTCAAGCTCAAATGAATATATTTTATAGGGAGTAAATAATAGTAAAAAATAAGCAACATGCTTCCTACCAGTTCAGAGAACCTAGCCACAGAATAATGCACTACCCATGAAAACAGTATGTGACATTCAGAGACAAGTGGGGCATTGCCAAACAACAAATTCTGAAGGACAACAAAGCAGTTTAAATGTTATTGCTATTTAAACAGGCAAGGAAGGCAACATGCAAGGAACAAGCAGCCCATGTTAATATTGCCAGTGAACCCTTAGACTTGATCCAGAATGTCTTCAAAAGTGCCAACTAAACATAAGCTGGGAGCGCTGGTGGGCAGAAATGAGTTGTTACAATAGATAAATTAGATAAAGTTTGTTTGGTGATTTAAATTGATTTTCTCAGTCCTAATGTTTTTACTCTACATGTTGATCCCCAAAACCCGGATACTGCTGGCAGCAAGGACTTTGGGTAGCTCCTGCAGCATTGCACATTTTTATCTTAACAGTAATGGGGTAGTATGTACTATAATTTCACATGGCTGGTCTAATCCATCCTCTCCAAACTGTTTGAGTCTTAGGTTGGTGTGTCTGTCTGCTTCCTCCCTCAGTTAAACATGCTAGTACAGCTCTTTGTTTTGTTAGTGACTTCATTTCTACATTGGATGGAAAATGGAGGCAGGCTCCCATGAGACTTGGAGTTGTCCTTGAATAGCATGAAGTGAATATAGGTAACTCTGGGCTTGCAAAGCTTTCCTTTTTTAATTGTCTTCCAATATATGAAAAATGTCTGTGCATATTTAAAATCCATCATCCATTGCAAAACTAATGGGAACAGGACCCATGGTGGTAAAGCGTCCATTGCAAGTGATCTTGGATGGGGTTGATACAAGGTTGCAACGACTTATGAAAATAAATGCACTATGTGTGAAAATACTATATTTTAAGAACTAAATATATAAACTTTATATAGAACAGTTACATGGGGACAAAGGTCACTGAATAATTTTTTTCCAGGTGATAAATCAATTTCTGCGTCTCTGCATGAACCTCCTATGTGTGCAGACACTGAAAGATAATCACATTCATTTTTATGTGAAGTTTGGTTTTAGTAGGTTTTTTTTTTCTGTAGTGATTACAGTCGCGTGCCATTGATAGGCCTATAATGTTGGTATTTGGAGCATACACAGAACTGGTAGCCAAATAAAAAGGAAGTTTTCTCTCTTTAAACAAAAAAGTTGGCTTTGGCAGTTCTGTTATCCAGTGGGGCATGCATTTGAAAAGCTAGCTTGTACTTAATATATTGATGATAGAAGACTGATTTTATTATTGTTGTCAATAGCTCCACATTTGGGAGCCTAATATTTGATATGTAAATCCACATTTATGTAGCTAAATAAGGGGTTTGATTTTCATGCCCTTTTGGTTTTTTCTGATGATATCTTGTGTCGGACAAAAGCCCTCCTCCTTGTGTTATGCTTTGTTGGCAGGAGGAAATGCTATCCCTGTAGCATTGTTATCAGATTTGCTATGGATTTTACTGCATTTAGCTTTACTGCTTTGGAGGGACTTATTAAATTTGAGTAATGTTAATCAGAAGATAACTTTGTGGACATGAGTTAAACAGAAGTTATAGTTGTCAAAAAGAAATTAAAAAAATCATGCAGAAATGACTCCAGAATCCCATGTAAAAATGCATGTTATTTTAATGTGATACCTTATTTTGAATTAATTATTTTCATTTTAAGCCAAATCCTGAGAGATAATGAGGCACCTATTTAACTATGATTAGTTGTGTAATGATTGTTATTTGTGGAAGCTCAGCATTTCTCAGGTTTTGGAACTGTAAACACTCACTTCTCTGAAAGATGAAATGAATATAAGTGGCACTACCTTTAATATAATTAGGGTTATGAGTAAAGTAACTAGAGCTCTAGTGCAGTAAGCAGAGGGCTGGGAGCCATGAATTGTGTCCTATATCTAACTATTCCCTTGATTTGCTGGCAGTCAGTTAATTTCTTAGGGTACATCTACACAGCAGTGTTATTTTGAATAACTGACGTTATTCCAAAATAACAAAAATGTGCATATATACTACAAGCCTTTATTCTGAAATACTGTCAAACTGGAGGACTTCTTACTCTGACTTCTGTAACCCTCATTTTACAAGGAGTAAGGGAAGTCAAAGGAAATGTATTCTTCCTTCGACTTCCTGCTGTGCAGACAGCACCAAAGCCAAGTTAAGCAATTTCGACTTAAGCTTGATGTTGCTGAAGTTGCATAGCTTAATTCAACTTTAGCCCGGCTGTTAATCCATACCCTTAGGGTCTCATTTTTCTTTTTGTATGGGACTCACTCACTGGCACCTAAATCTACTTCTTAGTAGTGTGGGGTGAAATTTTTGGGATGAAGTTTTATTTAACTGAATGCTTTGCAAATTCATGTTGAGTTCACCAAATTGTTTCTGTTTGGGGGAAAAAATCAAAAAATGTTTTTTAAAATGTTTAGATTTTAAATGAATTTTTTATTTTGAAATTTACTTTGGTTTCATTTTTTTGATTGTTAAAAGTTGAAAGAGAAATATTTACTTTTAGACTGACTTCTTCAGTTGACTGAAAAATTCAGACAGATCCAAGCTTTTCTGTTACTTTTAAATATGTTTTTAAGGTTGCTAAGGGAAGGTGAGATAAGTTGACAGTACACCTCTTTTAGCAAGACCTGATCCTGGGAGATGCTTTTGTGACTTCAGTGGGCTTTGAAGGTGCCCACTATCTTTCAAGATCAGGTCGTTAGCAAATCATACAATCCAGCAGTCAAACCTGTAGCAAAAATGTAGCAAGCAAATGGCATTGTTAGGCTTTGGCTTTGGCCTAAATAGTGACAAATCTTGAAAATCATGCACCAAAAAAGAAAAATTTATGGGCTAAATACCTGTCTTATTTTAGTCTCCTTGAAACACTGTAATGCCCCAATCCCTGTATTATCTCAGAACCTCATGAATATTGAAAACTGAAATAACAATAGCAATCTTTCTACACCCACTCATAGTCAGTCTTTTGCCAACAAAATATTTTTTCTCAAAAAGCAGAAACATTTCACAAATAAATAAAATGAAAACTATATAGTCAAAAACCCAATTTTCCATCAAAAAATGGTCTCAACAGAAATGTTGGACCAGCCCTCCTAACAACTTGTCTGTTTTATGCCATTCTCAAAAGGTTTCACAACTTTCTAAGTATTTAATAAAAGCTCTAATTATTAGAGCCTAATTTCTATTGACATACTCTAAAACTCAAAATTAGGAGTTTTATTGGCCACTTAAATACAAATTCAGTATTTTATTGTGCAAATCATAAGACTCCTCAAGGAGATAAAAGAACAATAGCACCATCTACAATTTCTGCTAAGTAATTTCTGTTAGGTGGATTGTGGATACAGGGATGTTTGGTTTTTATTCTATTAAAATACCTAGATTCTGGGATGGGTGCCTGGATGTGTGTGTTTTTTAAATATAAATGAAAACGAATACTTACTGTAATGTGTGGACATAATTTTTAAATCTTTGAAGTTATGGATATCAGATTGCTCCTATTTAGCATTTATTGTACTTGTCCATAAGATAACTGGGCTTTCACAACTCCAATCTTAGTTTGTAACTTGAGACCTCACTTCTGCAAAACACTTAAGTATGTGCTCAAGATCATCTCTATTCAGCAATGCACTTAAGCACATACTTAACTTATAGAATATGCTTGAGTTCCTCTGACTACAAAAGTTAAGCATGTACACTTAAACTTCTGTACTCTGTGTGTCCCTAATCTGGGAGCACCCATGGTAAGGAGGAGGAAGTAGCTCTGCGTACTGCCACTCCCCCTTTCCCCAGCAGTGTGAAAAGCTGCTTCCCAGTAGGCTTTTCTCCAGAGCTCCCATAATGGCAGGGGATGGTGCCTGGGAGCAATGGGGACCGTGGAACCATGTGTGCCCCTGAGAGTGGGGTGGCAGGTATGCGCCCCACCCTCCCCCACTCATGCCCAGACTCCACAGTGCCCTCCTGGGCCTGGCAAAATCTGTAATGTGGCATACCCTGTTTCCCAGGATTGCCGGATTAGAGAGTTTCAAGTGTACTATGCTGAATAGGGGTATGAATGAAATGAGTGTGGGCATCTAAGCTTAATGGATAGTAGTCAGTGCCACCACACTGAGGATCTGGAGAGGCTGTGTATTAGCCTATTTTTAGAGACTACTGTTTGACCCCTTGAATGAGCGGTAAATGTGCGGTCTCCTCCTCCTCTTGGCTTAAGGGCAACCCTTCAAGCAGCCTCTCTTGATAGCTCAGATGAACTCAGTAGAGCTGTGGGAGTACAGCCCTTTTTGTGAACCTAATTTTACCCGAGGTACCATTATGCAAAACCAGAATCTCCTTCTTCCCCCTCCCCCCCCAAACAGTTCAAACATTAGTCATCCCAAAAGTCCAACATAATGCACAACTGGAGTCCCTCACCATGACTCACCTGAGCCTCTCTAGACAGGGTGTTTCTCCACTCTGTGGCCTTCCAAAGTGGGTGTTTGGCTCTTGCCTGGAGACATCAGTGGACCCACCCCTCCACCATTCCCCAGTTGTCAGTGCTTTTTGGCCCCCCTGCCTGAGCTCTCTACCTCAGAGTCAGAAGGTGTCTTCCCTCTGCTGCTCTCAGCTGTCAGCCCTCTCTGGCTGTGGCTGTCTGGACTGGGGATGTTTGTAGGTGACCGTCTAATTGCCTTCTGCTTTCTCCAGCCTGATCGATCTCCACTGCTCCCCCAAGGAAGTCTCACCACTCCATCATTCACAGGCATCTCCTTTGTGAAGTTCTCATTCCAGTCCTGGACTTTCTCTGAGCTTGCTTTACTCTCAGGATTATGGACCCTCTCGCTTTCTGAAATCTGGGCTCTGAAATCATACTGTGCATGCACACTTGCTCTCAATCTCAGGATTCTGAACTCCTCTCACATGATTCTGAATTTTCATTTATAAATCTGAGGGGCAGCCCCACTCTCCACATTTCACCAAACTAGGGCACACCTGGACCGCAGCAGGAGAGCAGAGCCCAGTTTCATTGAAGGGCTACAAGGTTACAAGGTCATTGGCAGGCTGTTGTGGGAAAACAGTTTCCCTCCATGGCTGTCTGATTTTACTCTGGATAAATAGGGGACTGCAGTCTCCCATGCCAATATTTTCACAACCTTCTTAAGAACAAGCATTCAGGAAAGCCATTATAACACATGTATTCAGTTTAGGCATCCACTCACGTTAGTCCATTCTGCCTGTGATACAACATTTATATTTCATCTCATGACTTAAAAAGCACCATAATATCCATAGGGTTTGAAGAGACCTGAGTTCGGTTGAAATCTGCAGACTTATTCCACTTTTCTAGTGAATGCAGGACAAGCTCTAGTTAATCTTCTTTAAGGTCCTATTCGCCTAATGGAAATGCTTAGCTGCATAATTGCTCTGAGCCTATTGCTATTCCAAAAGGAAAATATAATAATCTAATGGTATTGTCTCTATAAGCGAATGAGAATTTCAGGAGTGGATGTTGGTGCCACCCATGTGATCCGGAGAGGTTAATGCAGTTAAAGTTATTTCACAGTCCATTAAGGAGCTTACGGTGACCCTGTGACCTTTGAGCCAACAACACGGAATCCATTATCATCACAATGGAGGAGCTGTGGGTTCGGCTGACTTGACAATGGGCCCAGGAAATCCCAAGTTAGTACTTAGTTTAAAAAAATGCACTTTTCTTTCTGCTTCTTGGGTATGGCTATTAATATACCCTCCTATAATTTGTAACATTAACATTGCTGAAGGTACAGAAAAGGACATTGAAATGAAGATGTCAAAACTGCTGACTTAGTTCAGTGTATGATAATATTGGCTACATATTGAAATGGTAGATATATAACAAGAGATCAAGATGAGGAAAGTCAAGGAACTCGGTGAAATTTATGATAAATTATCAGAGGATGTGAAACTCATTTAGGCAAATAATAGCTTTCCTTCACATTAAATATTATCATGCCTTATTTTTTTAAAGATTCAGTATTTGATTTAGATGGTTGGAAAAAGACATTCTGAGTTTACTGAATTTTGCATACATATGTTTTAGCTCTGTAAATGTGATTAATTTAGATTGATATACAGAATGTATTTTTTAAAATATTGATCTTATCAAGACTCTAATAAAACTGTGCAAGAGATGCACTTGCAAGCCAGTTTAACAATACCAAATAATACAAATATTCTGCAGTGGACTATTAATCTTCTTAGACTAGACGTTTTGATAGGTGATGCTAGTCACCTCCCAAACAGGGGTTTAAGGACCTGAATAAAGAAATTATTTTTTAAAAATTTGAAACAATTGCACTTGTCAACTGAGAAGATTTTGCTTTGATCAGTGAATATTAGATACTATGGCTTGCATAGGAGAACTGATAAGAACAATTACATTATTTGTTATACAGTGCAAGTAATAATAGTGCAAATATTGGTAACTAGCAGCAATACTGATAATATATCACATAATACGTATCCAAAAAGACCATAAAATTAAATCATGTGTGAGTTTTTAATTTCAAAATGTAAATACCAGTATTGTAAGTATATTAGGCAGACATAGACACCAAAAAAGTCACTTTAAAATAACCCAAGCAAAACATTTTAAAATAATTAAGGATCACAGGATTCTAGGAAAGGTAGTTATTCTGATGTTTCATAACTCATTTTGTCTAATTTAAAAGCAGTAAGCTTTCAGCAATTATTATTGATCAGAACATCTAAAATATAACAATACTGAAAGGGAAAAAAGGTATGTATAGCATTTAATTTTCAGGAAAGGAATGTAAGGATTTCTTTTTATAGTTCAGTGTCTGCACGTATAATTGAAAACAACATTCCTCTACTTCTGAAAGTTCTGAAGAAAACATTATGATTGAATACCATTTTAAAAACTAAGGTTCATCTTTGAGTTTTCAGTGTGGTTAGCTTTGGAGACTAGGTACTCTCACCTCATCCCTTGTAGAACATAATTAAAAGATACAGATGTCCAAATACTAGCTTCTTCCTACCATGACTTTCTATAAATCATAAGTAAAGCAGCTTGCGATAACGTCCAGAAGGTGAAAAAAGCCACATGATGTTGTTTTGCTTGCTTCTAAAATAGCAATTATTAGCTGAATCATTTGCTATGTTGTTACTTTCCCCTCACTGAAAAATAAAATTAGCTAAATGGCTCTGTTAGATCTTTCCTGGATGTATTATACAGTCATATTTTATCTAGGAGGAATGAACTCTGTGTTCTCAAGTTAGTAGGCATTGTGTCAGTGTGGGGATATTAACTCTTTTTGCTTCGTATCTTTCAACATGCCACAGAAACAGCCAAACTAGAACATCTTTTTAAAAATCGTTATGTGTGCAGTGTACATAACGAAACAATGAAATAAGTAGTGATGAGTAAATAACCATTTGAGCAGCTTAATTATGAATAGCTTTTGGATTTTATTTCTGGAAGACACATTATCATACAAAAGCAATAAATTACCCGAATAATAACTAAAAAAATGCTGTATTGTAAATTTTTATTCTGCATCAAATCCTTATTTTTAATGATTTAAAAGATCATGTTTTAATTTCCTTGCTCATTCTCTGCATCAGTTGTCAGCTTAACTTGAGGCCACATCACTCTGTCTCTCTCGCACAAAGAGATACGTATCTTTCCAAATACTCTAAATGAGCAGTGATTATAAAGAAATTAACTAGAGTAAAGTAGGTGGATACAATAACATACTACAACCAAATTAATCGTGAAATTTAAGATTCACCGTGTGAACAAAATAAAATGAAACCTCATTAGCAGGCTAACATAAAACACTATGTATAAATGATTTATTTAAAGTGACAGGAACCAAAAAATTATACAAGTAATCAAGAAAATCAAAACATCCATAAAATAGAATATTTGGCCCAAAATGTATAGATAACATTACTGTAAAGTGAGCTTTTTCATATATTTATACAAATGTTAGCAATGCATTTATTGTTCTGATGTAAAGTTTATTTTCATCTTTTAGAAATGTGAATAGCGCACAGTATATTTTTAGAAATAACTTTTGCTAAGGGATTGATCTCTTTTTCTTGAAGAGCTGGTTCCACAGAGAAAACACCAGAAGATTCTTTATATTGAGAAGTAACAAATGGAAGGAAAAAAAGAACAGATCCAGACACATCAATTCCAGGGTTAGCAGAGATATGAGAGCTGATTTTTCTGCATGCAAAAAATCACATATAAAAGTACAAATTTAAGTCAAAAAGTTATCACAGATAGGGTGGTGCAAATCTTTGGGTGTAAATGTAGCTCAAAAGTGAGTCTCAGTCTTCAGTAGCCAAAAATAAACAGGTTCTTGGCTGAAAGACATAAGTGCTATTGTGAAATTGATATCCCTCCTTGGCTTATTCCCAGACAATATGTTGCCTTTCTGGGGACTGATCAATGTGATTGATGTGATGTGTGAAATCCAGGAGGGAGCTCCCCTTTAATCAAACGCACTGTCCTCAATAGATAGGCAGCTGTGGACTAACGTGTTTTCCAGCTCTCTCTCTCTCTCCCTCCAGCTCCCCTTAAAAAATTCTGCTGATCAAAGTAAGGGGAAAAGAGTAAAGCAAACTGCAGGATGGGACATCAGATGGCAGCAACTGAGCGGTGTATTTAGCCTTTTAAAAATAATGGACTATGGCTTCACTTGAAATGCTACAGTCATCTCAGGCTAAAATTTATTTCTGGGAGCAATGATGAAGTTGTTTCTCTCAGCATAACAACAGTGCCACAGTGTTTAATTATCACTGTACCTCTTCTCCACCTTGTCCCCTCACTATTAATATTGATACTTTTTTGGCTTGCATGAAGATAGACTAACCAGCTAAGAATACCCTAAAAGGTTCTTGGACACTGCTTGTCTCTTTTAGACATGACACAATTATCTGTGTGAGGAATTTTAAGTACCAATTCTTCTAATTTTACATGTCATTGGCTTTTAATCCTATCGGTCTCTCCTGTGCTTGTACAACAGAAGAAATATTCTTTGTGTCCAACTACAGCTGTTTTTGTATTTCTTGCCACACATTCTTTTTTAATCAGGCAGCAACTAAATTGTTAATACTTTTGTAATGTGCGGAATACATTAAATTGATTTAGCTTAAAAGATTAACATTACAATACGATCTTTTTGAAAGGCTTACTCTCACCACTGTAAAGATTTCAGTGGTCCAAATCTCATTTGGTTAACCTTTCTACAATGTATTGCATTAGTGTAATACTTACGCATCATAGCTCGATGCCAGATTGCCAGCCAATTATGTCAGAGGCAATCCACTAACAAAGTACAGTCGGCCCTTTCCTGGAAAACCAGTGTGGTTTTTAAAGCTCGTCTAAGGCCACTACTTTCCTTCCAGAAATGCATCAAGCAAGATAACTTAATGATGGAATGTAAATGTGAACAAAACTATCATCGCAATTACAGCGTGTATTGGATTTATTGATGTATTTTTGAATGTGCCCATAAATATAGAAAATAAATGGCTGTAGTTCTAAGCTTTCCCATAGAATCATAGAATACTAGGACTGGAAGGGACCTTGAGAGGTCATCGAGTCCAGTCCCTTTCCCTCTTGGCAGGACCAAATACTGTCTTGACCATCCCTGATAGACATTTATCTAACCTACTCTTAAATGTCTCCAGAGATGGAGATTCCACAACTTCCCTGGGCAATTTATTCCAGAGTTTGACTATCCTGACAGTTAGGAACTTTTTTCTAATGTCCAACCTAAACCTTCCTTGCTGCAGTTTAAGCCCATTGCTTCTTGTTCTATCCTCAGAGGCCAAGATGAACAAATTCTCTCCATCCTCCTTATGACACCCTTTTAGAGACCTGAAAACGGCTATCACGTCCCCCCTCAATCTTCTCTTTTCTAAACTAAACAAACCCAATTCTTTCAGCCTTCCTTCATAGGTCATGTTCTCTAGACCTTTAATCATTCTCGTTGCTCTTCTCTGGACCCTCTCCAATTTCTCCACATCTTGAAATGCGGTGCCCAGAACTGGATACAATACTCCAACTGAGGCCAAACCAGTGCAGAGTAGATCGAAAGAATGACTTCTCGTGTCTTGCTCACAACACACCTGTTAATGCATCCCAGAATCATGTTTGCTTTTTTTGCAACAGCGTCACACTGCTGACTCATATTCAGCTTGTGGTCCACTATAACCCCTAGATCCTTTTCTGCCGTACTCCTTCCTAGACAGTCGCTTCCCATTCTGTATGTGTGAAACTGATTGTTCCTTCCTAAGTGGAGCACTTTGCACTTCTCTTTATTAAACTTCATCCTATTTACCCCATTTTTCCAATTTGTCCAGATCATTTTGAATTATGACCCTGTCCTCCAGAGCAGTCGCAACCCATTCCAGTTTGGTATCATCTGCAAACTTAATAAGCGTACATTCTATGCCAATATCTAAATTGTTGCTGAAGATGTTGAACAGAGCCAGTCCCAAAACAGACCCCTGCAAAACCCCACTTCATATACCTTTCCAGCAGGATTGTGAACCATTAATAACTACTCTCTGAGTACGGTTATCCAGCCAGTAATGCACCCAACTTATAGTAGCCCCATCTAAGTTGTATTTGCCTAGTTTATTGATAAGAATATCATGTGAGACCATATCAAATGCCTTACTAAAGTCCAGGTATACCACATCCACCACTTCTCCCTTATCCAGAAGACTCGTTATCATATCAAAGAAAGCTATCAGATTGGTTTGACATGATTTGTTCTTTACAAATCCATGCTGGTTGTTCCCTATCACCTTGCCACGTTCCAAGAGTTTATAGATGTTTTCCTTAATTACTTGCTCCATTATCTTCCCTGGTACAGAAGTTAAACTAACTGGTCTGTAGATTCCTGGGTTGTTCTTATTTCCCTTTTTATAAATGGGCACTATATTTGCCCTTTTCCCTCTTTTGGAATTTCTCTTGTCTCCCATGATTTTCCAAAGATGATAGCTAGAGGCTCAGATACCTCCTCTCTCAGCTCCTTGAGTACTCTAGGATGCATTTCATCAGGCCCTGGTGACTTGAAGGCATCTAACTTTTCTAGGTGATTTTTAACTTGTTCTTTTTTATTTTATCTTCTAAACCTCCCCCCTTCCCACTAGCATTCATTATGTTAGGCATTCCTTCAGACTTCTCGGTGAAGACCGAAACAAAGAAGTCATTAAGCATCTCTGCCATTTCCAAGTTTCCTGCTAGTTTTTCTCCCTCCTCACTGACCAGTGGGCCTACCCTTTCCTTGGTCTTCCTCTTGCTTCTAATGTATTTATAAAAAGTCTTCTTGTTTCCCTTTATTCCCGTGGCTAGTTTGAGCTCATTTTGTGCCTTTGCCTGTCTAATCTTGCCCCTGCATTCCTGTGTTGTTTGCCTATATTCATCCTTTGTAATTTGTTCTACTTTCCATTTTTTATGTGACTCCTTTTTTATTTTTAGATCATGCAAGATCTCATGGTTAAGCCAAGGCAATCTTTTGCCATGTTTTCTATCTTTCCTATGCAGCAGAATAGCTTCCTTTTGGGCCCTTAACAATGTCCCTTTGAAAAACTGCCAACTCTCCTCAGTTGTTTTCCCCTTCAGTCTTGATTCCCATGGGACCTTACCTATCAGTTCTCTAAGCTTACCAAAATCCGCTTTCCGAAAATCAATTTTCTCTATTTTGCTGTTCTCCCTTCTACCCTTCCTTAGAATTGTGAACTCTATGATTTCACAATCACTTTCACCCAAGCTGCCTTCCACTTTCAAATTCTCAACCAGTTCCTCCCTATTTGTTAGGATCAAATCTAGAACAGCTTCTCCCCGGTAGCTTTTTCAACCTTCTGAAATAAAAAGTTGTTTCCAATGCAGTCCAAGAACTTATTAGATAGTCTGTGCCCCGCTGTGTTATTTTCCCAACATATATCTGGACAGTTGAAGTCCCCCATCACCACCAAATCTTGGGCTTTGGATGATATTGTTAGTTGTTTAAAAAAAGCCTCATCCATTTCTTCCACCTGGGTATGTGGCCTGTAGTAGACTCTTAGCTTGACATCACCCTTGTTTTTAACCCCTTTTAGCCTAACCCAGAGACTCTCAACACTTCCGTCTCCTATGTCCATCTCCACCTCACTCCAAGTTTGTTCATTTTAATATATAAGGCAACACCTCCTCCCTTTTTTCCTTGTCTATCCTTCCTGA
>CM057847.1:44420534-44442462 GCA_030068395.1 Apalone spinifera
CCCCCCCCCCCCCCCCCCCCCAGGATGTCTCCTAGGCTTCAGACTATCCCAGGGAAAGTTCAGGTGAGTTCTATAAACTTTCCTATACCTACGCTGGGGCAAGCGGTGGACTGTGAGAGTCTGGGAACTCCTTTCTTGACCTACTTGGCCTGGGGGCTGCACAACAGCCTGTGCACGTGGGTGCACATGGAGTGCCAGTCCGGAGAACTCAGCCCCATGATGCTCTCACACAGGAACCCTCGGTCCTTCTCACAAGGTTCCTGGTGAAGCCTGCCTTACTCTGTCCTCTGTGGTAGGACACCTTCCCACAACAAGCCACCACTAAGGAGGCTGGGGTCATGGAATCACACAGCAAGGCACAAGGTTATGCCCACACTCAGGCAGCATCCACTCCTGGTCAAGCGTGGTGATGCAGAGGAGACTGATCCTGTGCATGGAACCTGCCAGGGGGAGAAAGAGGAGGGGTCCCCAGTAGCACTCTCTGCAGCAAGTGACCTCTGCTGGTTACACACACCTCCCCCAACACCTCTCCCTCCAGTGGGCAGTGATCAAAGTTCTCTCTCTATGAGACGCCACTGGTGCCGGATCTGGTGTGTGTGGGACACAGTAGGTGACCAAGTCCCCTACACCTCTCCTCCCACCCACAAGTTCCTGTCCTGACCAGCCCTTCCCATCCCTGCTTGTCCCTAGGATGTGGGTGTAGTGATGCTCCCCTGAGATGTATGTGCCCCTGCTGGCAAGTGTGGTCACGTCACTCCCAGCCCCTCGCTCCTCCCACACTACTCCAACACCCTGCCCTGAATCCTGCATCTCCCACTCCCTTTCCCTGACTTCTGCACTCCCACTGCCTGCCTTGAGCCCCCACACCTCCCAACTGCCTGTCTGATTCCTGCACTCTCCACATCCCCAGCCTCTGCCTTGAGCTCCCCCACATCTCCCAGTCCTTTATCCTGAGGCCCCCACAATCCAGCCCACACTTAAATTTCTTACAGGTACTGTCCTATCACAACCTCTCCAAACCCCTGCCCTATCTCCCTCCTCCCCAAGGAGGGTTGTGGTAGGACAGTATCTATAAGAAATGTAAGTTACTTTCACCCCTCACAGGAGATTGGAATAGATAATCACAATGGTCCTTCTTGGCCTTGGAATCTGTGAATTTATGAAGTTAATGAAAGTCTTCCATTTACATTCCTCAGGAAGGAAGTTCCTTTTTCTATTATTTAACAGAAATCGTTACTGAGGCTAGGAAATCCCCTTCAAGATACGCAGGATTTTAATACACCTGGACTGTATATATTCCAAGAACTCCCAACATATTCTCCTCCCCATCTCAAAACTAAAAGCAAAACTCTTTTTCCCCCCCAGTTCACACTTTTGCACATTTTGCATTTGTTCCCATTCAAGATATTTAGCTAGGTGGGACAGTGTTATGGAAAATGTGAGATAAAACAGATGGTATAGAGCATGATCCAGCTATTCTCGACTCAATGGAAACAATCCAATATTCACTTTATTTGGAGTAAGATTGGGTCTATAGTCCTTTTGATTGCTGCTCAGAACTCTTCAGAATCAGATAGCATCACTGACATTATTGACATCAGAAAAAAATAAAAATCAACTTTGGAAATATCTCACTATGTAAAATACACTTCCACCTTCATTTGATCTTTTAAAAGAGGATAAGGAGTCAGTTTCATAGTGAGATACATCAGTTTCTACTACCTTCCATCAAATGTGTTCTCTTACAATATATTCCAGCATTACAAATTTCATAAGTCACTGAGACATTGCAGTTTGCTCTGAATAGAGCAGGCATTCATGTCCTAGATCTTAAATTGTACAGTGTCCATGTAGGAGGTACTGAGTACTCTATTTCCACTGAAACTGCTCCATTAGTTACAATAAAGTAGAGTATAATGTGTCAACATATTGCTGAATCTAAGTGCTGAAGTCCTCCACATGAATTTGTGTGGCTCCCCCACTGACTTCAGTTTCTGGGATCGAGAAGTTCAACCCTGAACATTAACTTTAATAATTTTTATTGGGCACATGTACATCCAAGGATCCTTATGGGTTTTATTTAGAATACTTCAAACATTTTCCATGAGCACATTTAATGGAGCCATTGGATGGAATGCAAGCAAGCTGCTCTTCTCCAAAGCTCAACTTACCCTTTTAACTAGGATAGTGACGAAAGCCATGTAAGCACTTAGTCAGATAGATTTCTGGTGTTCAGTAGAAAACAAATTCAATATTTTTAAAATTTAGTTTGTAAAAAAAAGCTATTAATTCAAAATATCCTCCAGAATACTGATGATAAGGAAATACTATTCTTGTAGCGTACTGTATAAATACCTCACATAACATATTTTACCATATTCGTCTGTGAATAGTGCACATTAGGAATGTGTGTAGCCTATCTAATGTAAAACCATAGCTATTCATTCTAATACTTGTCAGATTTCACAAGACCAGTTGGCTTTGAATGGAGCAGAGTTTGAACAGAAGACTTCTAAGAGAACCCCCAAATGGTGAAAGAAATGGTGGTACTTTTCCTTCTGTCTCACTTCTGAGTCAGCTCCAACACCCCAGCATGGTGTCAGAATGACATTATGATGCTGGAAACAATGTTTCTTCAATGTAGACAAAAAATCAGTGTTCTGATGGCTTGTGGTCATTAAAGATCCAGTTAGTCCCACTATCCTGGCTACTATCTGGTAAATTATGTTTCCCAGAACAGTTTAAACTGGATGGCGTATTCTTCTTTACCATCTTTCCTAAATTGCCTGCTGCCTGATGTATGATATTCTCTGTGTTCAGGTAGCACAGGCTGCTCTTCTTCCATGGGGATGAAGTACAACAATTCTTGAACATAAGGGCTGTGTCTAGACTGGCCAGTTTTCCCAGAAAATCAGCCGCTTTTTTGGAAAAACTTGCCAGCTGTCTACACTGGCCGCTTGAATTTCCGCAAAAGCACTGACTTCCTACTGTAAGAAATCAGTACTTCTTGCGGAAATACTATGCTGCTCCTGTTCGGGCAAAAGTCCCTTTTGCGCAAAGCTTTTGCGCAAAAGGGCCAGTGTAGACAGCTCAGATTTGTTTTGCGCAAAAAAGCCCCGATCGCGAAAATGGCGAGCAGGGCTTTTTTGCGGAAAAGTGCGTCTAGATTGGTGCTTTTGCGGAAAAGTGTCCGTGCCAATCTAGACGCTCTGTTCCGAAAATGCTTTTAACAGAAAACTTTTCCGTTAAAAGCATTTCCGGAAAATCATGCCAATCTAGACACAGCCATAGTGTCAAATTTCTCTCCCCCTATATAGTCCCCAGTGAGTCCTCTTCACACACCTATTGCAATAAGGGCCATTTAGAAAAACCTCTGCCTTACAGCATGATTCAGTTCCCATTGAAATCAGTGAACATAGCCCAACTGATTTCATGTGGGGGACGAACCAGGTGTTACATACATCCAAGCAACTATGTACATTCCTCCATCCCATTCCCCAAATTGTCTGAGCTCCCAACAGGAGAAAACCTTACAAGGGGCTATGCAAAGCACAATACATTAGCCCCAAAATGCTGCTTTTTCAGTACAATGTGATCTTGTTGCCAAATGTGATGATGACAATGATGTCCCCATTTTTGTAAGTTGCTTTGTGATGCAGACAGCTATTTAAATGTTAAAAATGATTGTTTATGGGAACTCATCCAGTTTATTTTATATTACAATAAACAACTATTTTAAAAGTAAGAAAGCATTTAAAATATTCATGGACAGCTATAACAGTTTTTATGTAGCTTTATTTTGAAAGATTAATGCTTGTATTAAAAGGTATAGATTTTCAGCTGTTGGAATGGCTATCTCAAATAAGTAAAACGTATCATGATTGTAACAACATTTCACTTTTTAAACTTTCTAAGTAGATAACAATGTGCACTGGCAGTGATAACTGTCAAAATGTATTTTGTCGTATATGAAACCAAGACATCATTACTTGCCACTGTGCTTTCAATACACCCACTGTGACAGCAGGAACATACTGCTTCTGTTCTGTCCACCATTTTATAGACCCCGCAGTCCCAACATACTATAGAAGTGATGCAGTGGCTCAGGGCTCTTTCAGCCAGTGGGTCCTTGCCAAAGGCGACTGTCCCCTTTAAGAAAAGATAGACCCATCCCCCACTGTGACTAATCTGGTGCCTCCCAGATAGGGCTGAAGAACTAGGAATCAGATGATTGTCTGAAGAGTACCAGAATCTAGATCCACAAAAGTATTTAGGTGCCTAAGTCCCACTGAAATTTTGCCTGCCTGGTGAGAACTGCAAGGAGCATGTAGGCTCCTGCAGGAATCTTTAGGTCAAGGTAAGGGCTGGAGGGGCTGAGAGAAATAGGGGGAGCCTCTGTGAACTGAAGCCTGTGTTGAGCAGAGGGACTACTTTATTTTACCATAGTAGGGAGCTGGGGAGGTTGTGGCATAGCTTCATCCTTCCTGGACTGGAAAAGAGATCCCACATCTTGGTCCTGAGTTGAGAAGTGGACTGTGCCTCCTCATTACACACACCCAATTCACCAACATAAAGCCGGTGTGATGCACATCTGTCCACAATTCTCAATGTGTTAAACAGGACTTTACTTTAGCAATCCCATTAACTATAATTTGCTCAGGTAAAACCCTACTATATTCTTGGAAGCTTTCTCCTCTAATATCTAACATTGAAATGTTTACTATAGTCCCATAGTGCCTTAACAAGTTGTTTAAAGTAATAGGCCATTATTTGTTCATCCGATGTCTTGTTAAAAAATGTTTTAATCAATTTGTTCAGTTGAAAAAGCAGAAAGAAGTGTTGTTTCATCAGAAAATGAGCTATGGGTTTGTACATCATCTCTACAGTTAGTATTTAAACACATATTTCTCCAAAGGTCTAAATGTATTTTGATATTTTAAAGTGTTTCACTGTGATTTTTAGTATCAAGGGGTAGCCATGTTAATCTGAATCTGCAAAAGCGGCGAGGAGTCCTGTGGCACCTTATAGACCAACACTTCAGTTAGTCTATAAGGTGCCACAGGACTCCTCGCCGCTTTTGTGATTTTTAGATTACCCCTTCTTATCTCTCTGGATGCAAATTGGCTTACATAGTAAACTTTAAATATTCAAGGGTTGATTCTCAGCTGAGGTAAGTTGGCATAATTACTCAGCAATCAGTGAATCTACCTTTACTTACACCTGCTGTTGATGTGGCCTGTATAAGAAAAACCCTGGCCAGAGAAATATATTCTCTTATTTGTTATCTTTAATATGTATTGGAAACAAGAAAGCTTTTGAAGGGAAGCACCTTTACTGCTCCTATTGATTTCCTTTATTTAAAATATTAATGAACTGACCAGAACAAGCTATTTTTTACATAACATCAGAATTAAGCAAGCTGCATGAGGTTTTCTACATGATTCCAAGTGTTTATATATTAAAAACAGAATTAAAACTGATTGGTTGATAATGACTGCAGATGCTGACCTTTGGAGAGATTTATTAGTCCTGCAAACTGTGAACTGGGCAACCTGCTCACTCTGCCCTTGATAGTGGAGCAGAAATCATGTACGGTAGATTTAACCCCTTCTTGTTTCTAAAAATAAATTGCTGCTAAAAGAGCCATATCTGGTTGTAATTAAAGAGCAGACTTCCTAGGCTACAAATGTTATTGCAACCAAAAAAAGGAAAATTAATCTGGTCATTGAAAATCTGATTTATTACAGGGAATGTTGAAGAATAAAAAAGAAGTGATCGAATTTATATTAATGCCCTGACCTATCTCCTCAATGCAGCTTTCTTCTCCTCTCAACCCCAGAGTGCCTTTCCTTCTGCAACAGATTTCAAATATTACATTCAGCTGATTCTTTACTGACTAATCTAAAATGCGGACGAATACACCTTTTGTTTAAACACATTGTAAGTTAAATTTACTGTCCATATGCCAATATGGATAGCTCCACCTGCATCATACAATAAGGATTCTTGGTCCTTGATTTCAGTGGCTCTGGGTCTGATTCAATGCCCGTAACAGTCAATGGAATACTCCCTGTGACTTTCATAGGCGCTGGATCAGATCCTACATGCGGTGAAAGATGTAACTTGAAAGCAGACATTTATCAAGATAAAAAGTCAATAAGAGTTGTAAATATCTGAGAAAATAATTTAATTGCAATTTAGGCTTAAATAATGATGGTAACTTAAGATGCTTTCGTTTACTTTTTTTATAACTTACTCTCAAGAGCCAGTTAATGAATCTTTGTGAGCTCACAATTCATGTTTATTGACTATTTAATAAAGCACCCTACGGTACTGATGGCTCCTGCATATAGCAGAGACTGTATTCTTTACTCAATTAGAAGCCAAACTTCTCTGCTTATTCCAATTTTTTAATAAAGCAGTCAAGTCTGGGCTGTCTTGTAAATGGATTCCAAATAACAACTGGTTACATGAGTAAATCTTAGATAACAATGGGGGGTTGTTTTGTTTTGTTTCTTTAAACCACCCTGTGATGTGTACTGTAATCTGTTTTGTCTGTTGTTTCTGACAGTATCACAGGGAACCTGGCTTGGTGAGATTGATTGGTACCTCCAACTTAGCCATTTTCTTGTAGAATGGCTGGCTTTTTTTTGCCTAATGATGTTACATTTGTCCTGCAAATGATATAGAGCATACTGCAGAGGATGAACAGCTCTGCTCTGATCACTTCTTAGTTGGCAAGCACTCACACTTCACACCAACCGTCCTCAGCACCATTAATATTATATATAGATACCCTTGTCACAGATTTACATTCAGTGATCCGAAATCAAGACGGGAAGGGTGAAGTGTGTGGGAGGGTGGGGGTGAGAAGGTGATCTGATTTATTACAGGGAATGTTGAAGAATAAAAAAGAAGTGATCGAATTTATATTAATGCCCCGACCTATCTCCTCAATGCGGCTTTCTTCTCCTCTCAACCCCAGAGCGCCTTTCCTTCTGCAACAGATTTCAAAGCAGATTTAATAACACAATGGCCACGTGTCCAAGTCATGCATTTATCTACAGAAAAATCTCTCAGATCACAATCTTTTTTTTATTATTCCTCAGAGTTAATCCCCAAGGAGATAAATCAGTGACAAACTACTGGCCATATTCTCAGACTCCCCCTGAGGCAGTATGTGAAAACCTTGCTTCCTGGCATTTGGATGGACACATTGAACAGTTGTTGACTAACTCCCTCATTCACACACATAACTGAGGGCCCTATGTAGGAGACTTAACTTGGAAATTTGTCCACTAAAGAGAAAGAAAGAAGACTTAATATACATGTTGCAAAGAGAGATTGCTGCCCTATATATTACATAAAATACAAAATTAAAAGTATTTTGAAGTTGTGATACATTGCAACGTCAAGCATGCAAGAGTAAGGAATTGCCAGGATTAAGGAGGGCTATATACGCCTAACTATATGACCACATACCATTTTCCCCACAGGATCCTTGGCTTATTCAGTGCCCAGGATGTTAAGGACCAGGTCATGGATTGTTTTGCCTAAGGGTCTGGGTGGGAGGCTGGCCCAGTGATTGGAGGAGAGGTGACCAGGCCTAGTGCCCAGAGTCTGAATCAAAAGCTGAGTTACTAAGTCCAGGGAGTGAGCTGGAGCCACAAGCCAGGACTTAGGAGCCAAGAGTCAGAGCTGTGGTCCGAAAGTGAATACCAAGCACAAGAAGCAAGCCAGAGTTAAGAGCCAGGAATCAGGAGCCAAGGGTCTGAGGTGCGGTCAGAAGCCAAATATCAAGTCTAGGGAATAGGTTGGAGCCAAGAATTAGGAGCTCAGGGCCAGAGCCAAAGTACTAGACAGAGCAGGGGCAGGAGCCAGTAGTGAAAATCAGGAACAAGGGCAGAAGCAGGGGTCAGGTGCAAAGGCCAGGAGATGGGTAAGAGCAAAGGGCAGGACCAGAAACAAAGCTGGGGTTGTGGAATATGACTCAGCAGCCAGGTGTGGTGCACAGTAAGAGAATGTACATGCTGGAGTTTTCAGGCAGTTGGAAGACTTGGTTCATTACTCGAATCAGCTGACAGCAGTGATCTGGATCTGGGTTCAGCTGGGGGTGCCGACATACAATGGACCTGCTCTGCAGCTGAATGAAGTGGTGAAGTGAAGATGGCTGTTACCTGTACGACCCTGCCTCAACGTATTGCAGAAGTTGTCCCCTCTGTAGGGATGTCAGGGGTAGGAAGCCAGGGGAAGAGACAACACGGTGTCAGTGCAAAAGCAGTTAAATGCGGACTTACAGACTTGGATTCTATCCCTCCCTTTGCCATAGAGTCCCTGTGTCGCTGAACCAGGCTATACCAAGTATTGGTCATGTCCTGGGTACCCTTGAGACCCTGACATCTGCTTTGCATACATGCTGAGCGCACATAGCTGCAGCCTTAAAAGTCAGATCCTTAGGCATCTTACATTAGGCACCCAAAGGAGTTGTCATTTTTTACAATGGTGGCTTTAATTTCTGGGCCTGTTTTCCATATGTAAAATGGGGATAATATCACCATCTCAGGGGTAGTCATACATACCTGAGATGCTCCTCACATTCTCTGCATTTGAACCAGACTGGTCCTTCTTTCCCATGTTGTTTGGGTGCTGGGGGGCGAGGGAGGACGGCATGTGCAACAGAATCTTGGTGGGAGCTGGGGGTCTCTACTCTGTTCCACCAGGTTTGCAGCCTCCCCTCAACACCTTCCTCCTGCAAATTTATCAATACCAATAGCCTTTACTCACAGGAGTAACTACATGGCTATCAATGAGTCTGGCTTATGTAAATAAGGGCTGTATGGTCCAGAGCTTTGCCCACAGTTGTAGTATTTTGATAAATTCATAACTGGTAAACAAGACCTCCCTAAGAACTATGATTTGTAACTACAGGTGCATTGTCTAACCAAATAGTGTATTTATTAGATCTGTCTTCAAGTGCAGCCCATGTTCTTTAACTGCACAGTGTGGGGGAAGTTTGCAAAATGCCTGCCTGCCTGTGCTAGGCCTGGCTCAAGCTAGTGTTATTTAATTTCTCACTTTCTGCAGCACTACGTTCATACAAAAGTAAAAAGGATTGTCTGCACTTGGGGCCAGATTGTAGCCCTACTAGCCTGGCTCCATGGAGGTCTAAGGGGGCATAAGATTCCTCCTTGTACTCCAGTGCTGGCCATGTGCATCACAGGGAGCTGCTGGGAGTGGACCGAATGGGGCTGGGCCTGGGTAAACTCTGGGCTTACCCCACCAACAGGTTGTTCAGCACAGTGATATCACTCACCTAGAGATGTACTTTGTGCCAGGTGTAGATCCAGAGCAGTGTACTCTCCTCCCAGAGCAATGCAGGAACTGGGATGCAGCTTGGGATTCTCACTGACTACTGTTAGAGTTAGGCAAGTAATTCCCCACGCTAGGAGAAATACTGAGCTAGAGTTCTAAAAATTGAGTCACCACAATGGCACAATACGTGGTAGGGGTTAGCCTCCCTAAGTACAACCCCCTCTGAGACCATAGGCATGTAGTCAGATTGTCTACTTCCTTGCACTGCTTCTGCTGCCTCAGTTACATTCTGTCTGCAGTAGCCTAGCTTCATCAACCCAACACAAAACAGAAGCCACTTCACTAGTTCTTCCATCTTGCAGGAGGATTTGGCAAGAATGTCACTGTTCTTAACCCACATTAGTGAAGTTGTGGGCACTTAGCAAATGGCTTTCATCATTTTACCATTAACTTACTGTCCATGGATTCTGGGTAGGACAGCATGGGGAAAAATGAGTATTAACCAATGGCAGAATTTGAAATAAAGGGTCATTAAGCCCAAACTATTTCAGGAAGTGAATTATGGTGTATTATTCATATCTCATTGTATTGATGATAATCAGCTGAAACATCAAACATAAACTAATTCTAGCTGATTGCTATCAATGTACCTAGGCATGAACAATAATATCTCATTGCAATGATAAAGTTTTTTTTTATAAAATGCTTTGAAAAATTACATATTGTACATATATTAATTTAGTTACAGATCCCACTTGTTCTGAACTGGAAATGATGTTGTATTAATTTCAACACTGTGTTCTTATTAGCCAATCGCATCACTTGATTTCTTCTGCCCACTTTATAATTATCATTAATTGCCAGTTTATAATAAGTTTATTCAGTTAATTCAGTGCTGTTCATGCCCCGCAGCATAAACCAATACTGGTATCATTTGAACCTATGACTAATTAGAAAATTGTAGTACCATTAGGTAACTTGTTACTGTAAATGATTTCATCCTTTAAATAACTCAACACTCTTTTTATTATTAACAGAAAAGACCGTTATTCCTGCTGAGTTACTAAAATAGTTTCTAGTCAAGTTTTTTTTAGTAGGGTCTATGAATGATAGCAGGGAGAGATAAAAGAACTAAATTTGGGTAGCTTGGTTACAAAGAGCTAAGAATGGAAAGTAATAATCATGTACATGTATTTGTGGGTTTTAAATACTAAAGATGAAGGAGAATGATTTGGGGGTAGTGTTAAAGGAAATGATTTAGGCATGTTGTGAAGGTGTTTTGAAGGGAAAATTCAGGCTGAATATAAGAAAAATTTTCTGACAGGAAAATTTAGCATGTGATTGACTATCCTCCCCTGGACTTAGGAGTCCCGTCCTGGGACACATATTGCTCTGAACAATCCCACCCTTAGCTGGAAGAGGAACTAAAAGCCCTAGTAAGTCTTTTCCATTTCTCATTTCCATAATTCTTATAGTAGTGTTGCATTATGAGCTGGAATTCAGATCACGGTTCAATGGCTTAACTTTATAAAGGAATATTACAGTATTCAACAGACATGATCTCAAATGCTAAATCCTTGAATAGTAATACTGGTTTGGTTTGAATAATAACTGCAGAACACTTGCATTTTTATGAGGATTAATTATATTGTACAGTACCTAATCGAAAAAGACCCTACACACTAATTTTCAGCTGATGGAGTTTAGGGATTATTGTCCTTTTGTGTAAAATGTCTCATGTCCTACTTCTGATTCTAATAAATTATTTCCCAAATACAACTCCTCCTGTCCACTACATTTCTCTCTCCTAACATGGTTACTTGCACATGGTCCCCATGCCACTACCCGAAGAGGTTCTGTTTTTCATTGGTTACCCACAGTTCCTGGGGCCATTTTAGCAGCTGCATCTCAGTGTGACCTAGCTATCCCTGCATCTGGTTGTTTTTCTTCAGCCACACCTCATCAGTGAGGTAGGGAAAGGGGTGATATACATGCTACTTCTTGGCTCTGTGCTGTTCTGGAATCTGGCGGCACAAGTGACTGATCGGGCTGCGTTTATGCACTGTCAAAATGATCAATGTAAATAGCATTAGCTAAGTGATGACAGTGCTTCTTGTGGATCAAGGGGTAAGCACTCATGGGTAGGATTGTCTCTACCATCCCCAGATCTGTGCTTCACCAGGGATATCACCATTGCTACTGCAGCTGGAGCTGCACAAATGGTAGTAACAGTGGAAATGTCTGAGCTGGATGCAGTCTTAGCATTTTCCTCACTGAATGGTAGGAGGGATGATAGGTTCTCTATGCTCAAATATTGTGTGATAATGGATCAGTCAGTCTGGTAAGCACTCTTGCACATGGGCTGAATGCCTCACCTTACAACTGTCTCAAGCTTAGCATTTCTGAATGCCTGTATTTCATTTGGCAGGATTAATTGGGCCAGTCATCATTGTCCTATTTGGCAAGCTAATTCTGAGTTTCATGAATTTTGAATGAATGTCATGGCAAGACTGTACTCTGTTCTTATGTAGCCACGAATAAGCAAGATAGAGAAAGGAGGAGGGCAAGGAACTGCTTTATCCCCTTGCATGTCTCCTTGGCAGGTACTTCAGTTACTGATTAGATGAAAGGGGAAGGTTTGCAAGAGTTTCTAAGAGATGGATACTACTAGCCATTTGACAATTCAAACCAACAGATGGAGCAAAAATGATTAGAAAAACAATATGGAAATATCATCGCAAAAGTGTTTTGGAGTCTGGTCCCTCCTTTTTTTCTTCCAGAAACTTGCCTCCAATTATGTCTAATTTGATCTCTCGGAATAACTCCACTTGGATCAACTTCTTTTTGGATAGCTCCATTTAGTTTGCTGTGCTCCTTAGTTCTGACTTTGTGGATAGACTTGAATGATGTCACATTCTAATGAGCTACATTATAGGCAGGTTAAATAATTTACCACTACCACCACTTGAAATCTAATCTGGACTCTCTCAGGCAATTCCCCTTTCCAGCTCCAGTTTGGTCCTTCTTATGGTCCAGCCTATAGGGATACCCTACATAAAACCAAGTCACTCTAGACCAAAATTCTGTTCTGTGGCCAATCCAGCTGCTCAACAGAGGAAGCAGCAAGGAAGCCTGAAGCAATTATGAAATAACTGATATCTGACTGCAATACTAACTCTGCATGAAGGTTAGATTTTAGTTGATAAATATTTCTTACCAAATTAATTTTTCAGTCTTATTCTTTGTAGTGCCACAGATCATGTAGAGTGATTTATAATTCTGGTCTCACACGGCTGCTTACAAAGTAGAGTTTTGATTAATCAGAGAATTGGTTTAATCATTTGTTGCTAGGAATAACAAATTAATGCAGATGAGGTCCATACAGCTGCCTCTTGAATGAAGGGCTTGAACCTGCAAACTTTGAAAAGAATGCAGTGGGATTACTTGTATGACAAAATGTATTAGTCTGTAAGCACTTGCAGGATTGAGCCCTAGGTCTGCATTGGACTGCCTCTGGATAGTTGGCCCAGCTTGTTATTGTGTCTGCCTCAGAGCTAATTCTGAATATTTTCCCACACAGTAACTAAATATTATAGGAACTTATATAATCAGAGACATCCCAAGTGAGGTGTGGGGCCTAGGGCAACCGCTCCTCACTATAGGCCCTGCCCCTCCACCGCTGCTCTATCCCTTCCCTGTTACCTGCCCTTGTTCCCCCCACACTCCACCTGCTTAGCGTCTCCCCCAAACAAAGCTGCCTGGGAGATTATGAGGATCTGGGGCAGTTTCCCCTCCTCCCACACACTCACCTCATGGGCAGCAGAAGGTGCAGTAGCCTAGCAGCCTGCTCCATCTCACCATGTTGCCCTCTCCCATCCAACTGCACCCTGTTTCTTCACAGCGGTGAGAGCCCGAGTGTCCTGTGGCCAGAGCGCTCTGTTTCCCTCCACCCTAGAGAGCCAAGCATAATGGTCCAGGAGAGTGGACTGGTATGGCGGAGCAGGCTGCTGGGCCACTTCAGTTCCCACCGACTGCCTGGTGAGTGTGGGGGGCGACCTTTGATGTCGCCCCATGCCAAGATCCTGTAATCCTCTTGGTCCCTCCTGTCCATAGGATGGTTGTGGCAGCTGCTGCAGGGGTGGGGGACCAAAAACATGGGGCCTAGGGTGGCTACCCCGATTCATCCTATGGATGGGGTGGCTCTGTATATAATGAAGCCAAATTATTCTGTGATATTGTGCAAAGTGTTACAGCAGATACATCCTCTTCACAAAAATAATATTGTGCACAAACTCTATCCTGATCTCTTAGAACTTTTACCCCAAAAGAGTAATCTTGAAAAATGATGTTGGAAGAGTATTCTGATATTGTGGGCTGAATGTCCAAATACCAGGTTACATTTGGTGTTTCAACATGAAGTCCTCTAAAAGTATAAATTGATCAAATATCAGTGATATCCCTCTGGTGTATGATGTGGACACAGTAGCAGCCCAGATTCATCCCCAAAGAAGGTGCACTCTGTGTCTGAATAAGGCCAGGGCCCTGTAAAAAAATAGTGTGTGATCATTAAAGACTGTATCATGATTCACAAGGGGGTCAAATTAAGACTGCATAGGCAGCCTTAAATCTGGCATTTCCTAACATTAAAGTGCATGACCTGGCAAATTTAATAATGTGCTTTAAATATAATTAATGTATATAATTCTATATATGTAACAAATATGGATGATGGAAAAGGAAGCATCAGTTCTAGATATGCCCAAACTACATATTAATGGAAATTCTTCCTAGGACTCTTTATATTTCTTATTATTTTTGTTATTATTAGCTCCCATCTATAACCCTTAATCATATGAGTAATTCTTATTCACCCTAGAAATCCCATTTACATATGTGACTATACATTTCAGGATGAGGCCCATTATATATAGACATGTATATATAAATATGTACTTTTTATTTAATCATTCAACTGATCATTAATCATCAATAACAAATTGCAGATTTGACTTCTAAATTGATTTGATTTCTCAAATAGATTTCTAAATTGTTCTTTGAGTTTTCTATTCATAGTTGGAGTTTTTGCTACCCTGCAAAGGAAACATAGCAGAGAATGGAGAACATGTAAGGATAAATGTCAACTGTCAATAAATGGATACCAGCATCAGAAAACTATATACCAACTGCTGTTATATATCACATACCTTTATTCAAAGAGCTCTCTGTTTCCTGTGATAAGTCAAGTTTATAGAAAAAAAAGGACAGGAAATCAATAAGTAGAGTAAGAAATGAAATAAAAAGTAGTCTCTGTTTTAAGTGTGCTGTTTCCCATCTTTATCACTGCCATAACTAAGCTTCTAATGATTTGTACCTATCTGCTTGTTGATGAATTTGTTTTCTGCATGTTGCACAAAGATCGTTTACCCAAAGGAATGCAAGCAGGGAATGGAACCCTCTGTCACATAATTGTAAATTGATAATCTTTCACCAGTACATCATCTGCTTTTACTTGTAAGATGAAAAAAACCCTGTTGCTTTAAAAAGCAGTTATGATTTAAAATAATGCAATCACAACTTGGTACTGAATAGGCTGTCCTCTTAGTGAAATTCACCCCTATACGGGCAGCCAGTTTATGACCTATCCACCATTCTATCCCCACTTTTCCTGTGTTTTGTCTGCAAGTCATACTGAAATTATGGAAAGGTCAAGTGCACTGATGTAGACACATTGGCAAAACAAGAGCAGACATGGGCATATAATTAAGCAGCATGCCGCACATTTTGATGAAACTTTAACACTGGGGAGGGGTGCTTCCCACCCATCACCATGTTCTCCTATATCAATAATTTAATGGGATACTGTTCAGGGGTTAGAGGGCACCTTACCATAACTTGTAATACTCCTTGGCCTTCATCTTAGGACTCGGCTCTCTCTGAGTCCTACCACCATCCCTTTTCTTGCATTAGGTGGACGGATGTTGGCCCACGAGGGCCATAAAGTCTGACCTTGACCTATGAAGGCCAAAAGGTCTTGCCTCATGAGCCCAAGGCTCATCTCCAAATCCCAAGTCTTCTCTGTTTGGGACCATTTATTTTATCCTTTAACCAAACTGGAACCTGGCCACAAGGTGTGATGAGTTAACAGTTCAACCAGATACCTTAGTTAAATACTAAGTACATTCCTACTCAATCCAAAATGGGTTGAAGGTGCTGTGAGGAAGGCAGCATCTCTGCTAGTTGGCCTACTGGAGAAAATGGCCCTTCCTAATGGCCAGGCAGGTGACTGGCTAGACCTGTAGCATCTGCCGGGCCAGATTCCTATTCCTCATACAAGGTGAGCACTGTAGGGCTCATGGAAGGGAGCCAAAAAGGACTCCATTTGGCTCCTGCTCCAGGTTAAACTGTGAGGGTACATCTAGACTACAGGCTTTTGTGGACCGAGGCTTTGTCGACAAAGAGTGTCCAGACTACAGCCAATTCTGTCGACAAAGCAAACCGCTTTGTCGATATGAGAGTCTAGATGCTCTCTTTTGAAAAAGCACAATCTGGATGCAATGGAGCCTTTTGTTAACAGAACTCTGTCAACAAAAGGCATTATTCCTCGTCGAATGAGGTTTACCGCCGTTGACAAAACTGCCACGTTCTGTCGACTTACTGTCGACAAAACTCGGTGGTAGTGTAGACACGTATAGTTTTGTCAACAAAAGTCCACTTTTGTCAACAAAACCCTGTAGTCTAGACACACTCTGAGAGCTGGGGAATGCTGATCAATCCGCACCCCTCCCCACCAGCAGCTCATTAGGTTCAAGAGACTCCAGGAGAGAGGAGGAGGAATTATCTGATGTCCCTGAGCATGTATCATTCTTCCTCATTTCTGGGACTGTCCTTTTTTCACCACTGGCCCCACCAACTTTCCCCCATACCATAGGGCAAGTGGGTGGCATTCTGCACAGAGCTGAATTTCATCCACTAAGGGCTTGTTTTCACTGCAAGAGTTAAATTAGCTCAGGTTAATACAGTCATTACTCCTCTTGAGTTAGCCTAATGCAAGGGCATGGACACATTGCAAATCCACAAGCCAGCTGCACAGACTGACTTGGAGAGCAGTTGTGGACTTTTGCTAACCTGAGATGTAGTCTGTAGCTGCATCCCTATGGATGCTCAAGCATCAGCAGCACTTGAGTGTCAGCTTGTGCCATCAGACAGGCTAACTGGCTTGAGCTAAAAAACTACTGAACCTGACCTGGAGATCTGTATTTGTGGACAGAAGTCAGGTTAGGGGCTTTACTCGAATTATGTCTTCAACTAATATTGCAGTAAATGCAAGCTATTCAAAACTGTCTTCTGGAGCTGCGGTCTCAGAATTTGCATTGGTGTCTGTTTGAACTCAAATCAAACATTTGCACATGCACACCGATAGTTATGTATACTGTTAGCATTTTTAAATGCAAACTGTGTGTACAATACAGGTGATAAGTTTTAAATATTTATTATAACAATTTACATATCTGGTGCCATCTATCATAGGCTCTTAAAGTACTTTACAAACATGAATGACTTAGACTCCCATTGGGATAGGAAAGTATTATTATCCCCATATTACAGAAGAGCAAAAAGAGATTAAATGAAAAGAGATAAATAGCAGTCAGGAGCAGAGTCAAATCACAGCATTTCAGCCACTAGGTCATCCTTCCCTCTTACTAGTGAGGATTGTGAAAGTTTTGAGATGAAATACCTATCCCCTAACTTAACCTGAATATTTTTTTCAGATTTAGCACATTTCTGACCATTCTGCATGCCCCCTTCCAATGCCAAAGGCCCTGCAACCAATGATCCCTCTAATTTTTTCTATCCATGTACAGAATAAATTTTGCTGTGTGCATCAAGGCATGTACAGATGTGCAGCACCAATAAAAATACATGCTGCCAGCTGTGGGCAGCTGTGTACACTCTATCAATCAGCTGGGCCAGCACTTGAATTTCTCCTGGGTGGTTGCCCAAGCACTCAGCTTACCAGGAACACTTCCTGCAATATCAGCTTCTTTCTACTTCTGAAGATCGGATGATAAAACCAAAAAGTTCTGGCACACTGTGGTACTTGCTAAGTCCTTGTCTCGTATCAGATTTGAGTACTTTGGGGCTTCTGCTTTAGTTATGCCCTCGAGTAAGCGCACTGCATTTCTTTTGTGAGTGAATAAAAGGGTGACAACATTTACTAATTACTTTGAGACCAAGCAGAGAGGTTGTTCGGTGTTGACAGCCCAGGTAACTAGACCAGGTGCACCTTCCACATAAAAGAAAAAGACCATACAATCCTTATAAAAAGTCATTTGTACCTTGCATATCCAAAAAAAGATAAAAGCAAACAAAAACCGTTCTTTTTCTTTTTCAAATCAAGATTAGAGATGAACCCAAATGGCAAATTTCAGTTCTGGATCCAAATTTCCAAAATAATCCAGGTATGTTCAGAGAGAAAGGTTTTGGGTTTAAGGTACCTCTCTTTGTGGAGACCGTATGTTACCAGCTCTGGCATCTGAAGTGCCTTGTGCACTTCGGAGGAAGGCAGCATATTGTGTAGATTGAAATATTTAGAGGGGCAGAAATGTCAGTTTGTCCTATGTGCAAATTTGCAAATGGAATCTAAGTCGTGGGGCACAATCTGATCTTCAGAAAGAAAATGAGATTCAAAAACTTTGGAGAGAATTTGTAAAAATTCAGTCAACCTGAAGAGGAATAAATATTTTGCTCTTTAATATCCTTTTTGGTAAATAATGTCAATTTCTACTTACTCTTTGGCTTAAAAGTATTAATGCAACAATGGAATTGTGAGAAACAGCATGGGGCTTCTGGCACCGTAGTTTGCTATCTAGGTCATGAATATAAGAATTTCATTCTAATGTCCTGGAGCCATATCAGGCCATCGATTTTTTTTATTTTAAGCAGATTTCATCATTGATTTAAATGGGGGAGTTCTGTTTAAAAAAATCAATGCACAATATGGCCCCTAGACATTAACACTTCCAGAATATTGACAGCAAAAGAAAATAAAACCTTTTTTATTTCCAGTCTTTCCCTCAAAACATTATAATTTTTCCCAGAAACTCCAGCTGTTCCTCAGTACGTAGTTAAATTAAGTGTAAATGCCGTTGAACACAAGTTAACCATTAGAATTAAAAAAAAAAAACCAAGAAAACCATATGACTGGCATCCAACCTTTTAATCAAATAATTTACTAATCACTCACTGTGGTACAGCTTCACAATCAACTCTTCCAGCTAAACCCATCTCCCTCAACCCCTCCTCCTTGCCACTTTCCCTCAGCACTTCAGAAAATGTTCAGTACAGCCCATTAAGGAACACTTTAATTCAAGAGGGTCTATCTGATCAAGAAAAATTAAGCTCCTAATAACAGCAAAATCGAAGGAAATTTGGACAAAATGACTCTCCGCATCACAGATTTTGTTTACTAGTGGGTAATTAATTCTCCACATATGTTGGGAACATCTGTCGCAGTGACCTGCCATCGTATCTGTGAAATGACTGCTGTGCAGCTCTTCCGCAGGTCATTAGCAACACTCTGAAAGGAGGTTTCCTTCTCCTGCCCCCAGAATAGGCAACTTTCACTTTAGCCTCTCTACTCTATAAGTTCCCCAGTCTGCCCTCTATTTCTTCCCATCAGACTCCAGCATCTAGATCACCTGTCAAAGCAAATAGAGTTTAAAGAAAAAACTAGCATATGGGAAGAAAACGAGGGAGTAATATTTAGCATGAAATGTCCCTGGTTTCCTATGTTAAAAGAATTGAATCTATCTACACTGTACCCTCCATACTCTGGGTGCCCCGAATTCGGGAACCGTCCATAGTACTGATCCTGGCAGGGGGAGGAGGAAGCTGCTCTGCAGACTGATACTCCCCCCCCCCCCCACTTCCCCAGCTAGTGGAATGGCAGTGAAGCAACATGCTCTGCTGAAGGCTTGTCCCCACCATTCCCATAGCAGCAAGGGCCTGGGAGCTACTGGGGACACAGAGCACCAGGTAAACACCCGACCTCCCTCCCCCTCACTCCCTCTCTGGCCCGCTAAAATCTTTAATCCAGCAAACCTTGTTTCCCTGAGTTACTGGGTTAAAAATGTTCAAGGGTAGGGGGAAGAGAGTGGAAGTCTTTGACAGAACTGATCTATTCTAAGACTTTGTCTATGCTACATGGCTTTTAGAGACCCAGCCATATTGCTAAAAGTTGGGCACTGTAAGCTCTGTTTGTCAGTACGTTTGCCAAAAAAATGCTTCCACCCCTATGAGTGGGACTCATGTTGATGACAGCAGAGCACTTCTGCTGACAACAAGCCACTTACACTGCCTTTCCAAGGTAAACTTTTGTACTGAGGTGGGGGTAGTGAAGCACCTGTGAACAACAAAAGTCTTGTCATTCATTGCAACAAAGTCTAAATGTATGCAGTGCACCACAACCCCATGGGGACTAGGGATATGAATGGGAAACTGCTAAACCTTAATAGGTGAGGCTTACCAGTCCTGGTTAACCAGTGGGGGCTGGAGCAGCTTCCCGGCTGCTGTGGGCAGGTGGCTGCTCCAGCCCTATGGGATGTGCTAGAGGAAAGGGAGCACTAGCCCAGCTGGAGTAGCCCCCACCTGTGGCAGGAGGAGGGATACTCTACTCCTCCTGCCCGCCCCTCCTTTAATCAGTTCACCAGTTAAACATTACATTTAACTGGTTAACCAATTAAACGGGATTTTACATCTCTAACGGGGACACGCAGGAGCAATGCACAGGAGATGGGGCAGGAAACAACACTGGCTTTGGGCTTGTGTCTCAATCTATATTGGGGTTTTCTGTAGTAGCCAAGGGCTCAACAGGTAAGTGATGGTGTGGCTGAGACATCAGTGAGCGCTAAGATGTGTAGAAATCCTTTTGTTACTGAAAAAACCAAAATGACACGCTAAAGGGAATTCTGATGCCTGTATTTGAAATCCACACTCAGGTGGTATGTTGGCCAAATTCTGGTCACACAATCATGAGCTTCAGAGATTATTTTCAAGGTCATGCAGATATTTTTTTCTATGGGGAAGCATTTCTTTAAATCCTCATGGGAACTAGAGTAAGACAAGAAGGGTAAACACCTGCATCTCCTCCAGGACACCTGTGTTTACAGCAAATGCCATGTAGCCAATGCATATACTATCAGTGAGCAAGAGGAGGAAAATAGATGCACACATCATAGAAAATTTATCTGAGCTATCACTGTACACAAAGCAGAGCATTCACTATAAAACAGTGTGTCCCACGTCCATGTCAAAGGCAAGCATTGCAGTGTTCCTAATTAAAGTTCATTTAACAATTGTGGCTTTATGTTTACTTTATCTCAAACGCAAGGATTAATGTCTGGGTAGCTTTATGTCACCATACTAAAACACCTGCTTTTTGGGTTTGGATTTTTGTTGAGAACGTTAAAGGAACACTACCAAGTTAAAATTCATGGACCAGATCGCAGCTGGTATAAACTTGATTTATATCAGTGCAGCTCTGCTGATTTCTACCAACTAAGAATCAGGGCTTATGTCTTTGTAAACAAGAAGAGTTATCCTCTTGTGTTTTATTAATAATTGCATAGAGTTGTTATTAACAACACAAGTCATAACTCTTTCAGTATTCCTGTTGCTGTTAATGCCCATATGTGTAAATGTGTTGTTGTTCATTTACAGTTGGCTATTGTGTGAGGCTTCTCCATGTACGGGGGAAATGCTCTATTATGTTTACAGTACTTTACAGCAGTGGTCCCCAACGTGGTGCCCGCGGGCACCATGGCGCCCACCGGGCCATTTCTGTGTGCCCACCGAGTGATCGGGGCCGGCCCCACCTCCGGGCGTGTGGCACATGGATGGTGCCAGCCCCTGGGCGCATGGGTGGCGCCAGCCCCGGGTCCGCAGCACATGGGCGGCCCCACCACTGGGTGCACAGCGCATGGGCACTGCCGGCTCCTGGGCATGGGATATGGGCTGTTCTGGCCACAGGCACGCGGTGTATGGGCAGCCCCACCCTGGGCGTGCAGCACAGTTGTGGCGCCAGCCCTGGGAGTGCGGTGCATGGGTGGTGCCAGCTCCGGGCATGCAGCGTATGGGTGGCCCCGCCCCGAGGCATGTGCACGGCCGTGCCCCCAGGTGCATGTGTGGCCCTGCCCCTGGGTGCCTGGCATGTGAGCGGCCCCACCCTTGGGCACCCGGCAGCCCCAAAAGGTTGGGGACCACTGCTTTACAGAGTACATCCTGCCATGGAGCAAAGCTGTATTCATTTTAAAGGCATTTAGTGTGTATACAAGTTGTTGTACAAGTGAAATTGTACTCAGAACACAGAGTTGGGAATTGGGACTAGGGATCTGTTCCTAATTTTAGTGGAGACTTCTTGTGTGACCTTGGCAAGTGTCTTAGGACTTATCAAACTGATAGTGTTTAACAGTGTCTTCTAAGAAAGGTTGAGAAATATAGTAAGGACATTTTGAATGGTGGTCTTGGAGGCAGGAAAAAACTTAAGAAACAGTGAATAGTTTCACAGCACCTTAGGGTGTGTCTAAACTACACCCCTCTGCCGACAGAGGGATGTAGA
>CM057847.1:44443812-44456790 GCA_030068395.1 Apalone spinifera
TAGATCATCAGTGCTTTTCTGGAAATTCAAGGGGCCAGTGTAGACAGCTCGCAGATTATTCCATAAAAGCGGCTGATTTTCCGGAATAAGTGACCCAGTGTAGACACAGCCCTGGTGTCTAGCCAAGACAGTATTACCTTGGGTGGAGAGTCTCTCTGCAATGTGGACTCCACCACATATCTTAAAAGTTGATTCTAGAGAAAGCTGCTGGTGAAAGATGGAAATCAACCTTTGAAAATAATGGACAAGATGTAGAGGAACCTGGAGTTTTGTAGAAGCATCTGATGACTCACTATCTCCAGAGATTCCCTCAAGCATAACTAAGAAGATTTGGGGTGTTTGTGGAGGGTAAACCCATTGCATCTTCAGCAGCATCTTCATCCTGCAATGAAAAAACTTGAAAAAATCCATAAGGGGAACCTCACAGAGAGTTTTATTTCCCCTCAGATCCTGTTCCATATGTTTTTCTCAGCAGAGAGCACGAGCTGTTCTTTTTGCTTGCTGTAATTTACAGCTCTCCCAGGAGACAAATACCACCAGCCAGATATCTGCTGTTAATTACACATGGGTAAATCCAGCCTCAAATCAATCTCATCTGAAGAAGTAGGTTTTGCCCATAAAAGCGCATACTATTTATATATTTTAGTTAATCTCTAAGGCCATGTCTACACTAGGAGATTAGTCCAAATTTACTAAGTTGGACTTCTTGATATTACAGGGAAGAATCAAATGTAGTCTGAGGCAGGCTCCGTCAATGTGGACGTACTACCTCGGACTCAGAACCCAAGAAAGCACTTTGGGGAGCTGCGGGAGGCCTCCTAGAGGCCAATAAGTTTGAATTAGTGGCACTGCAGTGTCCACACTAACTTTATTTTGGACGTACAAGTACAGGAATAGCATTAGTCCTCATGAAAAGCAAGACTACAGAGTTTGAATTCTGCAGCCCATCATTCCTGAATAACGGGCTTGATAGTGTGAATGGACCGCTTACAAATTCTACCTTGGGGAATAATTTTGGATTAAGGTCCTAGTGTAGACCAGTCCTAAGGTGCCACAGAACTACTCGTTATTTTTATGGGTAAATCCAGAGTAACTTCACTGAAATCAGTGGAACTGGTCTGGCTTGACACTGGCAAGAATAAGAGCTTCTTAGAAATAAGAATTTGAATTCTTAGCACAATAACGGGCAAGTTAGTTATATGACATGGAGGATTTCTGTGATAAAAAAATATTTTAATTTAAACAGTATAATATCTTTGAGGAATGTGGAGGAGCAATATTAGCCTACGCATAGAGAAGAAAAAGTCTTAAAGACAACTATTCTGTCAGGGAGAGTGATATTAATACTCAAGAGAGCTATATATAATTATTTGTCATCATTTACATGGCTGGTTTCCTCACCACATACAAAATATACATAATTACAGTTCACTAACAATGGATTCATTTACTGTGTGTATTCATGCTGTATCTCAATCTTCTCAGTGCACATGGTGTGTAGGTGAGTTACCATGAAATTAAACTCAGTGCCAAAATTTCCAGCAGCCCTTCAATGAATGTATGGGCAGCATTTGTTTACATATTATAGGCAGAACCGTCAGCGCTGCCTGTTGTTAAGTGAGTCAATACTTCCATTTATAACACCTTATTTTCAGTTGTTTATAAGTTTGCTAAGCTATAAACCGTTCAAGCTGAAATGTTTCATGCCGGGTACCTACCTCATGCTGCATTTGTTTGGAACATGTCAGTCAAAACAGCAAACCCATTTCTAAGAATGATGCTAGGGATTGTTTTTGCCATGTTGGAAAAATATTAGTCATCTCATTGAGAAGCTCAAGCTTTGAAGCAGGGAATTGAAATTCAGAAGGGCACAGCTGTTATTTCAGGAATTTCCTTTTGCTATCCCTATGAAAATCTGCCCACACTTGACCAGTTATAAGCCCTTGAAAAATCAGTTTATATGTGTTCAATAGACAATTGTTAGAGAGAAATTATAATAACTGAAGAAGTCATCTGTGCACTGAGCATGCTCCAACCTCTCACATCTCCTGTGCATGCCTCATCCCACACAGTGCTTGAGCAATCCCAGCTCCCAGCTGTGGGGGGTTTAGTGAGGAGATGTGACGGAGCGGTCCGGGTCTGGGCACAGCTGAGGGCATCCGCTCAGGACAAATTGCTCAAAAACCAGGGCTCCTTACAGCCCCAGACTAGAGACCGTTCCCAAACAGGTCATAAACCAGTCACACAGAGCACTTCAGCTGCCAATCTAGCTGGCAGGAAGCCTCATGAGCAAAACCCCTCAGACACCCCAGCGCTCCCTGTGCCACAATCAGCCCCAGGCCTAACACACAGGTGAGAGGTTATAGAACCCAATCTCACCTACCCCGAATGGTTTCTTCCGGTCCCAAGAAACCAGCCACAGATCCCCGATCAATTTACACTCTGGATCTTCCCCACAAGATCATGCTGGGCCAATCCTTTAGAATCTAAAATCTAAAGGTTTATTAATAAAAGAAAGAAAATCATGAGAATAAGGTTGTTAAGGAGAATACATTACATGCATTGAATCACCAAGTTCTCAATGCAGGCTCTTAGCAGAGATGTTGCAAAGTGCTATCTTAAAAGTCTCTAGTGTACATCCTGTGTCAGGATGGGTCCACGATTCTTCCAGGTTCTCTGTCCCTCACAAGGCTGCATCTGGGATCAGGAGCAGAATTGAAGACAAAATGGAGATTGCCACGTGTCACTTATATATGTCTCCTGGCATCTTCCTTTCCAGAGTAGGTCACATGGTCCAGTGATTTATCCCTGTGTCCCATGTCATCAGCCATTATTTGCAGGTTCCCAGACACATTCCTCAGGTGTGTATTGGGCACCTTGAGAGTCCTTGCCTTCAGAACTGTGCTAATTAGCATAGTTATTGACTGGACATTCCAGGCCCCTTCCTCTGTCTCAGACAGAGAACATTCACAATATAAGCAGAGTCCATATTCATAACTCTACATACAGATATCACGCAAGTACATGAATAGGATACATAGAATCAGTAGAACACAAGCTTTCATTTGAAACCTCACACGGACCCCTTTGTATAGATTTTGGGGCAAACACCCCTTGGGGCGCAGCAGTGATCTGGCTGCTCCCCTTAACATCTAGGAGGCCATGCAGTGGAATTGAGAACAGGGAGACTCTTCTGTGCTCTTGATGCTCCTCTCACTGGTGTACAGGCAGCGAAGAGAAGGAGGAAGCAGCCTGGCTGAGAATGCAGAGGGGGTTGGAGATGGAGAGGGGGAGGGACATAGAGAAAAAAAATTGCCCGAGTCAAAGTGGGAGGGAGTCATTAGTCAGAAGCAGGGGAAGGAAACAGTGGAAGACTGGGACTGGTGGCCATTAGGGAGGGAATGGGGGAGACGACTAGAGGGAAGAAATAGATTGTACAAGGAGCCAGGTGGGGAGAAATTGGGTTTGGGTGGGCAAGGAGACTAGGAGTGGGGATTAGAAACCTCAGGAGTGGAGACTGAACTGGTTAGACAAGGAAAACAGGAATGGGGTGAGGAGCCAGGATTGGGGAAGAGACGGGACAGGGACAGGTTCGAGGGGATGGGGCAAGAGGGTTCAGATTTGAGAGAAACAAGCAGAAGAGTCTGTGACTCCTAAAAACCACTATCCTCAAAAGTCCTCCGATTCCTGAGTGACAGAAAATATCTGTGAAATCTACTGGCAAAGTGTTGCATCCCCCTCCAGAAGTGGTCCATTCTACACCAAGTGCTGGAAGCCCCAACCCAAGCAAGTACTTTAACCACAGTTTAGTATGTGTACAGTTATTTAACTCTTAACTCTGAAGGTTTCCGTCTGATTAGACTGGCTGGTACGAAATGCTGACCTGGCAGGCAGGTTCTTGGAGCCATGTTTCTTCATGGGGCAAAGGGTATCTTTACCATGTTTACCCAGAGCAGAGACTTTCAGAGTGAAGCATTTTGGTTGCATTTTGCTAGCAGCTGTGTATCTGTGTAGTGGGAATGTGAAAAGAAACTGCAGTGGCATGATGAGGTTTGAAGCAGAAGACAGTGAGTGCCCGGGGGAACAGGGAAGTGTTAGCAGCTTCTGGCTAATCCATTGATCTGTTCTTGTTAAAAGAAAATGTTTCCGTTCTAGTAATGTCTCTCTCTTAAACACTGGTCCAAAATCCATTGAAATTGGTAGAAAAATTCTAATTGACTTCAGCTGGCTTTGGATCAGGCCCATTGAGACTGCCATTTTTAGATTGCCAAGATCATTTTGAGATGTACAGGTAACAATGCACACCACTCGGGATTACACTCTCCTCCTGGCCATGTCCTGATTCTTACGGGGACTCCAAACAATTATTCAAGTAAAGTCCAGAAACCAGAACCCTTCACTCACGATAACAGAAGTAATTTGAAATAACTTTTCAGGCTTAATTTTCTGCGAGGGAGAACTTTTCCAGGAATGAGCTAACATCTTCCAGATCATCCTTACCTTCATATAAGTGAAAAATAAAACATTTTAAATCTGAGTTTCTTTTATGTATTCTGAAGCAAAGGGCTACAGTGCCCTTGCCCTTATTTGGCCATGCAGGGGAATAAGGCCCCCAGTGTACCTGCTTGTCCCTGCATAGAGTATGATTCTGGCTGTGGAGAGGACAGTAGAGGCTATGAGTTAATATTTCACACTGAGACATGGAGGGAAAGAGGAGAGAGGAAGGTGGTGAGAGGAGCTCTGACTGACATCCACACAAGCACAAGAATGCACGTGTAGAGCCCTGAAAATCCATGGATATCCACTGTATATCCTCGGATGTCCACAGCCATGGATATACATGTGGATATCCATGTCTCTTTTTGCAGATAAGGATGCAAATGAGGATACAAATTCTGTATTTAGAACCTTGCAAATTTGCAGATATCTGCGGGTATCTGTATCTGCACATCTGGATGTAGCTATCCATGGCTCATTTTTGCAGATATGGATGTGGATGTGGATACAAGTTTTATATCCGCACAGGGCTCTATGCTTGTAGGAAGGTGGAGGTGCAGACTGTTTCAAGACAAAGAATGAAATGAAGTAACATTCAGCCTTCTTCCCTGAGCCAGGGAGGAATTATGACTTTAAAGCCATGTCTACACTGAAAGGAACATCAGAGCAAGATATGCAACTCCAACTACATTAATTACGTAGCGGGAGTCGATATAACTTGTTTCAAATTTCCCTACTGTCCCCACAGCGGGAGGCCAATGGGAACAAATGCTCCCATTGCCTTCCCTTACTTCTCGCAGAAGCAGAAGTACTGGCCACTGATGAGGAATGCACTCTGAGTTCTATTTAGCGAGACTTAACTAGACTCAGGAAATCAAACTCCGGAAGATCGATCATGGCAGCATCAATCTTCCATTTAGTGAAGACATTGCCTAAGACCCAATTTGTTCTCTGGTTTGAAGTTCCCCTACTCAAGGTAGATTTGTAAAATTAGATTGTAGTCTAGTTTGAAATGAACTGGGAACAAGGAAGTATTGTGCTGAACAGAAAATTGCAGCTGCCAAAAATGCAAAAATCTTCACAGTGTTTTCAGGGTTTTGCTACACTCACAATTTTCTGTAAAAAGCTGTTTTAAACCCACCCTTATTTTTAGGAAATATTCATGAAAACTCACTGAATATGTTATTTGTTTTAGCCTATGGGTTTTGGTGTGATGTGATGGAATTTTTAAGATTCTTCTAATATCCATATTGGATCAGATCCTCAACTGGAAATAATCAGCTTAGTTTCATTGATGTCAGTGATGCTATACTGATTTACATCAATTAAGGGCTGGCCCCTGGTGTGCCAGATGCTTTCCAAATACAGATGGGAACACTGGGCTTCATTTACAATTAGGAAACATAGGAAAACAAGCATTGAGAGATTGTGGCTTTCTAATGTCACACAGTAAATTCGAATTAGAACTCAGGTCTCCTGAATCTGTCTTCGGCTTTAGTCACTGTGGTTGGGTGATTGCCCCACACTGGCTGAAAGGGGTTAAAACAGGCTAGAAGAAGCCTGTGCAGAACCTTGGCCAATGAGGGAGAAGTTTTTAAAGAGCCAACCAGAAAGTAGCTAGCTGGAGCTGTGCTGCATATAAGGAGCTGCAGCGCAGAGAAAGACAATTAGGCTCTGACCATAGAAGGTGCAGGACCTGGTTCCCAGAGAATTTACCTTCTGGAGAGCAGTGCTAGGCAGGCTCAGGGGTGCTAAAGAGGGAGGTTCCAGCCTGATATCTGCCAGGCTGCTGGCCATGCCACAAGAGATAGGAGGGTGGAGGGATCACAGGGGAAGTGGCCCAGGAAACTAGATGCAGAGAAGGGGAGTAGAGAAGGGCAGGACAAGGCTACTGCTGATAGGTCCCCAAGTCATGAACCAGAGAAGTGGGCGGGCCTGGGTCCCCCATTTCCCTCTTGTACCACACCTTGCCATCAAGGTGTGGTCTATACAAACTGTGACTTGCCCCTGAGAGGGGCTAGGCTTAAAGGTCATAGTCAGCTGCAATGGCAGCAGAGATGAAGGTCTGATGATATACCCCAGAAGGGGGATGAAAGACCACTTTAGTGGGCACTGCTGGAAGGCAATGTCCCGACGAGGATGCTGTGGTCCATGAATGATGCAGCTCCAGAATCTGAAGGCGGACAGAGGAGTGATGGGTGAAACAGCAGCCAGCAGATGACTAGATAGATAGATAGATAGATATCTGTTAGAAAATTGTTCTTTACAGCAACTTCATATAAATATAAATATGAAGTTGCTGTAAAGAGCAATTTTCAAGCAAACTAGAAAATTGGGGTTTTACTTATAGAAATGCTGGCAGCTGCTTAAATAAAGTGTTCCAGATGACACCCCAATAAATATATATTCAAGTAAACTGCTGAGGTCCTTGACTACGGAGAAACTTACATGTGGTGTACCTCCCAAAATACCGTGTACAACAAATGCATTAAAAAATTTCAAAGCCTAAGCAGATGCCGTTATCATGATAAATCACTTTTTAATCAGTCATAATTTTGCACTAAGTGCTGTATAAGTGCCCTTTGTTTCACTACTTAAACTGTCAACGGCTAACAATGAGAGTTGCAGACTAGTGCCTGTCATTAAAAGCAGGGGGAAAATCAATACAATTTTTAATTAAGGGTGCCCGGTGACTAGAGCTTTTAAACAAGGAATTCTCCTTGTCAGTACATCTAGCCTTTAAACCCTCCATATTCTGGCAGTTCAGAAGTTAACAGGCAGGAAAATGGAGGGTATTTGTAATGTGGTCCAACTTGAAATAAGAAAGAAAGAGGAGTTCTGAGGAGGAAATAATATAATGGTTTCTTTCGGTCCTAGTGGCTTTGTCAGAGATGGGATAAAATATACAGATTTTGACATCTGTGTAAACTGTAAGGATGATCTTTTCACTAACCTTAAAACATAATTATTGTAGAATAATAATGTTAATAAAAATTGAAAGTTTCTTTTCCATTGACACATGCCCAAGTCCATGCAATGAGCTATTACAGACAAGAATGTTTTGCAATCTATTTGGCTTATTTGTGTTACGGACTGCCTCAAGCTGCATTGTCCTTGTTTGGTGTCTTCTCCTTTTATATCCCCCCTCTCCTGCCGATACTGGCTGTTTCTTTGGCATTCATTGAATTGGCAACTGTATTTGCCCAATGGGAATAAAATTTTAACATTGAGTTCTTTAACAACTTTATTATTCTACTTGTCAGTAGAAGCACAATTCAGTGGGACTCCTAGTGGGAGTAGGGTATTGTCTACATAGAACATTTTCCCATTTATATACCCAGATAATTAAATTGCTATAATTATATTGGATTCTCTTATTCCAGAATGAATGTGGGGGGTTTTCAGCATAGCTTAAATTGTTTCCAAAACAACAATAACAAACCAAGAAAAAGGCACTTTTGTATTGGAATAAAAGTGTCCACTTGGGAAATGGGACTGACACAACAGTAGTGATTTCAACTTAACTTATACTGGTATCATTCCCATATAGGCAATCCTTTAAGCATTGCTGGATCTCAGCTACCATTATTTTGATTATTGAGCTACTGGATTATTTATATATGTATTAAATAACAATTGGATTGTAACTAATATATTTTGTGGATATTTTGTGCATATGGAGCTTTATTTTGAAGTATATAAAAGCAATTTATAAATATTAGTAAATTATAATCTCACAAATTCCCTGCATTTATTTATCTTATATAATTACCCAACAAAGCCCAAATATCCAGTCAAAGTCCAAATGTCTATATAGCGATTTTTAGCCTCATAGCACAAGCCAGCTGGCCTGGGCCAGTCATGGCTAGCCCACAGGTCCCCTTAAAGTCTCTTCCTGGGCCTTGGGCAAATGTCACTGTGTCTATGTTACAGCATGGGCTATCAGTCATGAAGCTTGCTGAAGAAGGAGACACTTGTCAGTTTTCTTCCCTAAATCAAAAGGATTTCGATAAAAACCAGGGCAATGGGGGATTGAAGTAAAATTGTGATGAAGAAACGGGGAACCAATTGCGTGTGAAATTACAGTAGTATGTTTTCTATCTGGGACAGAAATGTGATACTCAGTAAAACATATTGTAATAAAACTACAATTGAATTTAAATATAGCTGCTCTCTACTGGCTGAAATTAGAACTAGTCAATTGTATGTGGCCTAGGCCCTGTAGGAAAAGCTGCTTAATGTCTAAGCCCTGGTCTATAGTAGGGAATTATTTCAAAATCACAAGTGGCGCACCCACACTACCAAGCCCATTGTTTCAAAATAGGGGGCTGGTTATTTAACCCCTGATTTCCATAAGGAATAACACTTATTTTGAAATAGTTATTTTGAAATAGTGGCAATGTGGATGCTCCACTGCTGCAATTTCAAAATAACTACTCCCCAGAGTCATTTAATGTAATTTCTCCCTAATGCTTCTTGGGGCTGTAAGTCGAGGTAGCGCAACCACATTAATGGAGCCTGCCTTGGACTAATGTTGAGGCTTCCCTGTAGTGTGGACACACTAGTTCAAAATAGTTATTTTGGGAGTTATTATTTTGAAATAAGCTATTTCAAAATAATTTCCTAGTGTAGAGATGCCCTAATAGTCTCACAGAGTATCAACAATTCTTCTCCACTGCATACAGTAAGAGGTCCAGATCCTTGGGACCCCATCTCCACCTGAGAGTGTTTATAGAGGTGTAGAGATGACTTACTGCCACTCGTATGCCTGATTTGGGGCTATTTCACACTGGTCCAGTCCCTTCCTGAACCTAGGCTTACCATTGCAGGACCTGGGTCTCACGGTCATGTTAATGGATCCATACTGCATTATGGTGTGACTTCCTGACTTGGGCCTGTGGCTTGAGCTACAGTCCCTCTGCAAAATGACAGGGCCCAGATATGAGCTGCAATGGGACTTGGGTCCTGACCCACTCCCCTAGCACGGTGCTAGGACGGGGTCCTGAGTGTTTGCCAACCCAAGTCAGATTGCTTTGCGTATGGAAGGACAAGAGACTTTGGCTCAAACCTGAGTCAGAGCCTGGGCTTAGTGTGCAGGGTGCACATGTCCTATAAGTCCTTCAGAAAGAGCACCTGGCTGGAAATCAGGACCCCAGTGTTCTTTTCTTAGCTCTTCTATTGACCTGAGATATGATGCTGGGCAAGTCACATAATTTCTCTGCGCATCTGTTTTTCCACCTCTAAAAAGGGGATAATACATCTTTCTCTTTATAAAGCACTCTTTATAAAGTCTACACAGAAGGGCTTAACTCGAAATATGCTATGCAAATTGAGCTACGTCAATTGCGTAGCTTATTTCAAAATAGCTTATTTCAAGTTTTGGTGCTGTCTACATGGCACTTATTTAGAAAAAGAGCACCAAATTCCCTTACTCCTTGTACAATGAGGGTTACAGGAGTGGGAGTAAGAAGTTCTCCAGCTTGACAGTATTTCTACATTATTTCGAAATAACCGCCTGCTGTGTAGATGCGGACTATGTGATTTTGAAATAACGCTAGTTATTTTGAAATAATGTTGCTGTGTAGACATAGCCTTTGAGAGCTATAGAAGAAAAGTGCTATAAAGGTACCAAGTATTATCATGAACAAATTTCTTGAGCTGCCCCAAAGTGTTGGGTAACTATGATAGGTCTGTGTACTCCATCAGTGCACATTCCTCCCCTCCCCTTCTTGGTTCAATGAGTAGCAGCATTTCTGGGGAGTTTTTGCCTTTTGCTCTCCTCTCTGATCTAATGCAATTGTCCACTGGCAGAAGCGCTGTGAGGTGCAGAATAAAGTAATGAAGCTAATCTGATTTCCACCCCCAACTCCAAGATCTACATGCCCTTATTGTATTAGATTCCTAATGAGATTCTCCACCTGCACTCCAGCAACAGGACCAACAGTGTGTGGGAAGGGGGTGGGGAGCTTTTTACACAGGAGATTGCCTCCATTTACATCCCATCTTTAATAGATACAAACCTGCCTGCCCTTGAGTTGTAAGGCATCTGTTTCCCTTTCCCAAAGTGTGCCTTGGGGGAGGAGCTTCTTTCTTGTTTATAAGTTGTAAGAAGAAAATATCCAAATTAAAGCTGGGGTATCTTTGTAATGGGCAACAGTAAACATAGGAGCAGTAGCATTGAGGCATCCTCCTCTTCTGTATGTGTGCCCTGGAGCCAGGTATAGGGAAGGGACGTGCTTCCTCAGGTGGAGCTTCTAAGAGGAATTCAGCTTTAGCTAGAATTTCTTCTTTGTGCTCCTGAGCAGCATGGGCTGATACATCATGTATGGTACCCTTGGGGCAGGAGCTCCATGCCCACGCAGTCCAGAGGTCCTTCCTGGAAGAGGTGAACCCATCACTCTGGGGTCATCTAACCCTCTTTCCAGCAGGTAATTCACATAGGGTGCTTAGAGGAAGCAAGTCCTACATTCTCCAGTTACATTGGGCCTGCACCTGTTGAGAAGAATGGGAGCCATTAGTGCTAAAAATCTGTACCCCCGGTCTCCATGCAGCTCCCTGCAGGCTATGATATAGTGCTTTCTAGCAAACTAAAGTAAACATAACTCAGACTATAGAATGAATGTGTGGCAACTACCACACCCATTTTTGCTTTATTGCAAAAACCTAAAGTTTGGAGTCAATCCCTCAAAAACTATAAGTATAAATAATAGTAGTGTGGCAAGTGTATAGCAGCAGGAAACCTCCAACTATCTGCTGGGAAAATGTCTTTGAAATGCTTTCCAAATGAGAGAGGTCTGTAATCAATTTATTAATCTTGTAGGGCCAAATCTTCCTCTTTAAAACGCCAAATAGAGTTCCAGGCGAGAAGGATTTGGCCTTAGCAGAGCCTTTGTTTGAAATAACCCATGTGGGTAGTAGGCATTTATGGATAAAATGCCAAGGAAATAGTTTAACAGTCTTACCTGAGTCCTTGGTGGACAAAGTTCCATATCACAGAAGCACCATACATAATTCACCACAAGAGAGCCCCAGAACTAAGCAAGAAAGCTAAATTGCCTGTCACTTCCAGGAAAGGTGTTCTCTATGGGTCAAGGTTGACATCGCCGGTAAACCAGCATGAGGAAGATCGCCTCTGTCACTGTGTAGATACATTTTGTCTAGACTGCAGAGAAATGGGGAGCATTAGTGTGAACACTCAAATTACCCTGTTGTTTACAATTCCCATTCACAAAGCAGTGAGTCTGTCTCTCTGATCAAGTTTGTGGGGGTGAGGAGGAGGAAGGGAAGCTTTGTGTGTCAATATTTTTAAAGTACTACTGATGGTCTTATTAAAACAAAACAAAGTTACCCACAGCCAGAACATGTATTCTGTGCACAGGTTGTCCTGTCAGAGGTGTGAGGTATTACCACTTAGTCTGAATACAAAAAACATCTCATTATTACACTGGATAGAAAATGCTGCTAGTTACAGGCAGCGAATATGACTTCAGGAGTGCAGTTCATGAGAAGTAAATGCCATCTGGCTGTCATTAAGTGGCTGATTGTGCCTTTCTGTGATTGACTGGTGATTGATTGACAGGTAGTAAAGAGAGGAAAGGGATATAGTATGTGTCAGCCAAGCTTTAATATTTGTGGTGTGGGCAGTTATCCTGAGGTCAATTTTTTTTCTTTGAATTCCATTCCCACTGCAGCCTCCATTTCATATAGATTTGATGCCTGCACACAAAAAATGTAATAGGAAGTAAAGGATATGGCCAAATATTAATTTGATCTTTTGTAAATCGTCACAATTTAACACTGGAACCCTGGGAAAAGATGTATATTGTTTCCCAGTCCTGCTTTCCTTACACATGCAAAACTAAAAAATCACGGATTAAAACATGGGGGCTTAGTTTGAAGATTCAAATTGCTGTGCTTGAAAGAAATATATTTTGGACTGCGAAAAGGCTTGTTTAAAGTTTCAGGATCAAAATTAAAGAGCAGTGTTGCCTAATTAGATTGCAAGCTTACTAAATCCTCGTCTATATGTAACTGCATTGCTCAGGGGTGTGAATAACCTATGCAGCTGAGCAATGTGGCAGACAGTGCTATTATCAGTGGGGGAGCGTTTCCTGCCACAATAGCTGCCACCTCTCATGAAGTTGGACTAACTGCACTGATGGGAGAGTTCTCTCCAGGTAGATTAGAGTGATGTCATTGATGCGCTACAGTGAGGCAGATGTGCTGATGCAGTGTTGTAAGTGTAAACCTGTCCAAAGATTGGAAGATCTTTAGGAAGAAACTGTCTTTTTGATGCTTCTTTGTAAAGCACTTAGCCTAATAAAGTCCTGGGTATTATGATAATTTATAATGATGATATTTGATGATATTTGATGATATCATCAAATAATTAATAATGATGATAACACTGGTCTACAGCCAAAATGCTCCGAAATAAATGTAGTCAAACTTTACTAATTCTGGGTCACTGAGAACGAAAAT
>CM057847.1:44456890-44486197 GCA_030068395.1 Apalone spinifera
TATAATAGTTTTTTGCCTTTTGTTTCATAATAAATTTTATTTATATAACCCTTTCACTGATTTTTAAAGCGTTACATAAACAGGACAGGTGAAATATTATCATGTAAAGCAACCATAAACACATGAAAAGACCTAGGTTTACAATTTATGATTAAAACTCTACTATCTACACAATATACATAGATGTAAAATGTAAAAACTTAAATATCTTGGAAACAGTAGCCAATCAGTTGTTCTAATTGTCATATTTGAATTCATCACATCAACATACAAAATAAATAGCACATTTTATCTCTGAAGCAGACGACTTCTAAAAAATTGTAGAGCAGTGTAATTAATAAAACCATCCTGAACTAAGTTCCATTACTTCACAGAGTATCGGATCAAGTAGAACTCAGTCCTGCAAAAAACATATGCACCTAAGGCTTCATCTAGCAAGGTGCTGAGCAGCTACTGAGTGCTGCTGAGTACCTTCCATTCCCATCACATTCAGTGGAAATGGAGAGAGCTTATCACTAATCAGGAGATGCTTTGCTTAGCACCTTGCAAGGCCAACGCCAAGCTCCATTGGAGCAACTAATGAGATAATCTGAATCCACCGCATGAGTGTAAGCAGCAGTTTCACTGAAGTGCTATAGCTGTGCTGCTACATCCTTTTAAATGTAGACAAGCCCTTAGTTAAACTTGGCGAGTAGACACATTTACACCTCGCTGATATGTATTGCAGCAAGTGCAATTTAAACTGAAGTAAGCCAGTTCTAAATCAGCATAGATTATTTGCACAGGAATTTGTACTTGTTTAATTAAACTTGGGTTTAAGCCAATTTAAGTTAGATTGATGCAAGTTCTTTGTGTACTTGTAGTATTTGCCCCCTAAAAGCTGGAAGGAAAGAAACCAGATACAGGGTTTTCCTTACAGGTGCTAAGTCCCTTAGGATGTGCTCCTACAAGACTTGCTCTCCTAGGCTGAAATTCACCCTGGTGTAGAGGACCAAAATAAGGTCTGCACACCTACTAAAAGCCAATGTAGGATGCCAGGTGAGAGTGCATGTGAGTTTTGATTGGTTCGTGGGACTTGTGTTGGCCCTCTGCACAAGCATGAATTTCACTCCTGAGTAAGGAGTACCCAGCTGAGAAAGGATGTGCAGGATCAATCACGTTATTCACTTGGAACCTGCTCCTGATGCAGCTAAAGCCAATGAGAGTTCTACCATTGACAAGGCTCATGACTGCACATTTGACCAAGGGCCTTATTAAGCAAATTCTAAATTGTTCAAGCAGTCTCTAGCCTCATCCTGCAACTCTTTGGCATTTCAATACCTTTACTCACCTGAATATTTTCATGAAAACCAAGGGATTATTTGTGTGTAAAGTCACTCATATACAGGACCCAATAGGTCTGTTTGTTTGAGTGTGGCTTGCAGAGTTAGGCCCATAATCCCCAGCTCCCACTGACCTCCCCAATGGAAGCTTTGTCCAAGCAAATACTGCAGGAGTTAGTCCTTAGAGGTGAAAATTGAAATGGAGCACTGCATGCTCAATGAAAATAAGGGGCCATATCAGGCTGTCAGTTTTAAAGTTGAAATCCCCACTACTTATCAATATCATCCTATACCTCCCTCTATCATCATAATGGCATTTGGTTAGCATTCTTGCTATAAAAATGATGGTATTAAAAAGCTTTAACTCTCGAAGGTATTTTTTATAATGAATTTAACTTTTGGAAATACATCTAGGTCAATGGCAATATTTAAAGAAATAGCATAAATAAAATTAAGGCATTTTTGCATTTTGTTATAATTATCTCCTTTGAAACTCATAAGGCAAAGATACATTGGACTTTTGTTTCCTTACACATTTTTGTGATTAATAAAGATATACTAAGGTGCTTCTAAATGAAAATCAGCGAAGAAGTATGAGGATTTCAGGAGTAATAATTAAACCTGGTGATGTTTTATGCAAGGACTCCAAAAGGAATTTAATGTAGATACATTGTTTGATTAGATTAAAATAATGTATTTAAAATATGCTTATTCAGATTAATTAATGAGTAATACATGTAAAATATTCATTATATATAGTATCATCTATATATCCAGTGCATCATAAAGACTGTATATACTACATATTTCTAAAACATAACTGTGTATTCAACATAAATCTGCTTTTAATTATTCTCTTAAGGCATGTCTACATTAGAAAAATATTTCAAAATAACTTATTTTGAAATAATAAAGCTCCCAAAAAACTATTTTGAAATAGCATGTCCACACTACAGGGAAGCCTCAAAATTAGTCCAAGGCAGGTTCTCTTAATATGAATGTGCTACCTTGACTTAGAGCCCTAGGAAGCATTGTGGAGTAATTACTCTGAATGACTCTGGGGAGTAGGTATTTCAAAATATCAGTAGTGGAGCATCCACACTAACGCTATTTCGAAATAATTATTTCACAATAAGCATTATTCTTCGTGGAAAGCAGAGGTTATTATTTTGAAATAACCCGTCCCTTATTTCAAAATAACTGGCTTGGTAGTGTTGACATTCTGCTTGTTATTTCGAAATAACTCCCTAGAGTACACCAGGACTCAGTAATTATGTGATACAGAAGAATTGTCTCACTAGATCAAAGTGGAATTCACATTTGGAAGCCTTGATTCATTATTTTCCTTTATATTCCTGACCTTGGGAGATGGGATAATATTCTGAAGGAGAAAGAAGAAACTAGGTTTTCCCAGTTTCAGTGTGAACCCAATAAACATGCTCCATTTATGTGTCTATACATAATAACTACATAGACAGACACACACACACACACCCCTTTTTAAGTAAGTGTTAATCAAGAAAAAAGTGTATTCATCCATGAAGAAATAACGTAGAATTTTACATGTTATTATTTGTAATTCTTACACTAGGAATCAACAAGAGTACTGCTTCTTTAAGAAAAGATGGTCTCTAAACAGTTTATGAAGTGATAGATCATATATAAATAGGTTGTTTGCTCTCAGTACAGATGCCATCATTACTAACTACTTTCAGGCTCTTTGAGAGCTAAATAATTTCGTAATGCATCATTGAACATTTAGTTGCTTCGATAGCAGATGGTTTCCAGGGTCCATCTGCTCACAGCAATGTTTTCAACAAGCCCCCTTCACCTTCACCAAAAGGTTCAGAAACATCAGAATACTCATTCTTCACCACAGGTGCCTTTTCTGGATCCCACCCTACAGGACTAGTGGGTCACACTCTTATACAGGCAGAGGTGGCTGGATTGGATGCTTTTTGAAAGAAGTGACTTGTAATATTTCAGCAGGAGAATGAGTAGAGCAACAATGTTTCGGACATGTGCGAAGGACCATGTTGGTCTGAGTATAAACAGTATTCTTTCAGTGGTATATTTTTACCAAGACTTGCAGCTAACTGAGAAGTGCTGAATAATTTTTGGCAAAGAAAACAAAAATACTTTTATTTTTGCACAGCAAAAAGATTTGTAGCCAGTTGAAATATCCAAGTGTCATGTTGCTGAACAAAGAAATCCCTATAGTAGGATGAGATTATTAATGAGTCAAATCTGTATTTCCTTACATCACCAAGAGGAAGACAGGGTAATAGAAAATGACTAAGGGTTGTATAATCAGAGCAGTCTATACATTTGGGCCTAATATCAGGGCAGCTGCATAAGAAACAGTGAAGCAACTGAGAAGGACGTGTAAAATAAAAAGCCACGGCAAGTAGTTAACTCCTTGCGGTTGTGTATATTATCCCCAAATCATACACGGGCGGGAGGGGACATAGATTTTACTCAGTGAACTATAGAAACACAGTTTAGCTATTGACTGATTGAGGACATGTCACTTTATCACTCATTTGTCAACCTAGTCATATAATGACACAACTGCTGCTGTGCCGCAGAACAGAGTAGAAGGGTATCTACTGAAGGTCTGCGCGCCTTTGGTCTAGCAGAACTGCTGACACTACTGTGTGGCATGCATGAGAAAGAACCAGGCCTCCTCATAGCTGAGCCCCTGCCCTTCTTTGTCTTTCAGAAAAAAACAACCTTGATTTGCATGGTTTTGTCAGTGAATGCCCAATGCTGGTTTCAGATTTTGCAGTTTGAACCCTGACCATCCCAGAGGCATATCTGAGGCCTTTTCTCTCAAATGTTGAAGTCTGTGTAGTCTCCTTGTCTTCAACCAAGCGCCTTGTGTGAGTAAAATGTTCTTACTTCACATCAGTGAATGGATGGTGCTGTGGTCAAGATGCCAGACTGGGAGCCTGAAAATCTGGGCTCTGTTGCTGGCTCTGTTGTAGCCTTCTCTTGTGACTTTGGGCAAGTCATGTACTCTCTCATCTTTGTCAAATGGGGATATAATCATTATTTTGTGTGCTTTGTCTGATTGGACTGTAAGATTTTTGAGGCAGGAACTGTCTCTTATATGCATGTACAAAACCTTGCCCAAAGGGCCCCTTCTCTGGCTTGGAGACTGTATCTGCTGTTGTAATAGGTACTTGAGACAGAGAGAGAGAGAGAGAGAGAGAGAGAGAGAGATTGCTATATTAAGATAATGTTATGAGTTTGTTTTAAACCAAGAGTTTTCTGACCCACAGAAAAAATCAGTCGGGGGCCGCACACAAGTGAGAAGCAAAGTGAGAAGCCCCTGACTGAGAAGGAGAAAGCCACTCCCCACATTCGCCTTGCACACCTGAGCCTGGGGGGACAGGCTCATAGATTTTGTATGCTCCAACTCTGTGGTTGAGTAGCAGGGGGCTGGAGTGCCAGCATGGGCTCCCCAATGCAGGGAGATCCTTGAGCTTTGAGGGCCGGATCCAGGCAAGCTGGGGGCCAAATCTGGCCCCTGAGCTGGAGGTTCCCCACCCTTTAAACCTACAGTTACAGCAAGTTAAATAGAAAGGCTTAGTCAGTGCTTAGTCAGTGTGATTGATCATGTATGTTGAGCATGCATCTGTGACCACTGAGGTCTTCTTGGTTTTGCTTTGGGACACAGCATGGACTCTTCAAGTGGCATAGAATTAAGTGGAAGTGGCTAAAATAAACCTTCTAAAGCTAAAGAAAAACTTCAATTTACTGATAACTAGTCCTGCTGAACAGATCTGATTCTATTCAATAGAGGATGATTGTACAGATACTGTACACACTAGTCAATTCATTATCTTAGGAGCACCAACATCTGGATGAGTTTATCTAGAGTGGACTAAACAAAGCTGGAATCCCAAGCCTTTCTGTCCTCTTCCCTCTGCTCAGTCACTGGGAGGTGATAATCTTTTGGGAATGCAGCATTTCATATTGGATGTAAAGGGCTGCATTCCAAGCTGAGCTGAATGGGCAGGCAGCATGGAAATCTGGATCCAGACTCATTAATTATGAGTCCAAATATGGGAGCTATTCTTGTGAGATTTCAGCTCATTTTTGCAGATATAGATGCGGATACAAATTTTCTATCTGCACAGGGCTCTAAGGATGTTGTAATTGGGATCCTGGTCCATATTCTGATTCCAAAGACAATAGTACAGTGGAGCCACGTTATATTATAGAAATGTGCATAGTACATGGAAAGTCTCCCAAAATGCATTGGTACTATTTAGCATTTTTATTTCAGTCATTATGGATAAAGCTAAGATTTAGTCATGGGTGTTTTTAGTAAAAAGCCTGGATAGCCCATCGGCAATAAACAAAAATTCATGGCCTGAGACCTGTCTATAATTTTTACTATATAAATACCCTTGACTAAAATTTAGCACTTCCTGGAATATTGCTGTTCTGGGAGGCCTCAGGATACCGCTGCTCTGGAGACCTCTAAGGAAAATGTCTAGCCCCTGCTCTGGGCATAGGGGCTCACTGTTCCCAGCCACCCACTGCTCTGAAGGCCTCCAGGGTAGTCCTGGGATCACTGCTGCTCTGGTGGCCCTGGGGCCAGAGGCACCAGCCCTTCTTTGACCAGATCCGGGGCCAGCTGCCTGGGGCTTCTCAAGCACTGGTTGGTGTGGCTCCAGGGACTACCTGAGTGGCTGGGCTATGGGTCACTCCAGACGTCGGTGCAGCTGCCCCTGCAGCACCTGAGAAGCTGGCCTTGGGGCTGATCTGGCAGCCCTGGGTTCAGTCTCACAGGCCATGGCAGCTACAAAAGTGACCTCCGTCACAGAATCGCAGCCTCAGTTATGGGCAAATCCTGCTCCCATCTCCATAACCACAGAGGGTCCTTGGGTAAGATAACTAGCTAAATTACCCTGTGCAAGGCTGGACATGTCTTTGTAGTGGGGACCTTATTCACTACATAGAAGCAGGAAGGTGAGAAGACCTGCCACTGCACAGATTCTATGGTGCTCGCTGTCACACTGGCATCATGGAGAATTACCTCAGCTACAGTGCTGAAATGACCTTTATGGAGCAGTTCTGAAGGTGCTGTGTGACCTGAGAGGAAAGACTCCTTCCTCACCATGTTCTGTGAACAGCCCAGCTAATTGGGCTGAAGGTTGTGTGCTGATTACTTGGTCCTATTAAAGGGTTCCACAATTTCTAATTTGACCAAACGCGCAAGCAGCGGTGCAGAGAGATCCAGTGACACTGTGAGTCAACAGTGAACTCAGTTATTATCTGAATTCTAATAAGGATTCCTAACAACATCTGCAAGCTCCTGTTCCTGAGATCCATGCTATTTAAAAGCTTTATGGAAACTGAATTGGTTATGTGAAAACAACCTACTCAGTGAAATTCTTAGCCCAAGATAGTGCAAGACTCAATGTGGTAAAGAGATTCATTGTCATGGAACAGGTGCAGCATTGTACAATTTGTTGAACAGATTAGTTTTTGTTTGGCTTCTGCACTGCCAGACACAATGAGACCTGATCTATGGCTGGGATTCCTAGATGCTTCTGAGAATGGTAAAACAATCAGGTATTTGTGGAATTCCCACTGCAGTCAGTGAGACATTTCTGGAAAGTCTGCATGATTAGGTCATAATTTGCTATTATTTATAAATTTTCATAATATGTCCAAAAGGGGGGGGATCTTTATTGATCAGGGACTTTTACATCTGATGTGGTCCCTGTTTGATCCTAAGTGAATCACAATATTTACTCAGGGCCTGGATAGGTAAAGTAAATATGCTCTTGTGTAACCACATCAGTGTAACGTAGCTGTACTGCTGAGGCACTAGAAATAGTGTTAATGAAAAATGGTGTAATATTGTATGGCATTCTGATAAAATGGTAAAATTCATACCATGCTGGTGGGCGCTTTATGTACTAATAGATGTAACACAGATTGTGAAATCTTTCTAGGAGGAACTCTGCCTTCTTTCATGTATGTACAGTGCCTAGCACACTGAAGACACTGCTTGAAATAAAAAAAAACTCAGAGATATGTACTGTGAAGTTAATTAATGTTTGAAAAATGCCTTAAGATCCTTAAGTAAAAGAAGCTGTGTAACTGTAAATTATTATAGACTGTTACTAACAGACTTACCCCGTGTTGCCCAGGTCCTTCAGGGCAGGGCCTTGGGGATATGAAGAGGAGGGTGCAAGAGGGGCAAGGGGCCAGTGTTCTCTCCCCATCCCCACCCCAGCACTCCCCTGCCTGCCTGGGGCCTGTAATCCTCCCCCCAGGCCATTCCCCCCCCCCAGCCCACTAGGGGCCTATTTTCTACTGCTCTGGGCCACTTCCCAGCCTGCCCAGGACCTGGTCACTCTCCCTCCCAAGCATCCTCCCAGCCCTCTGGGGCCTGTTCTCTCCCTCCTGCCCCCAGGCCAACCCCCCAGCCTGTCTGGGGCCTGTTCTTCTAACTCCCCACCCCAGGCCAGGCCCCCCAGCTCAGCCAGGGCCTGTTCTCTTCCTCCTCTCTAGCACTGTGGCCAAGGACTGGGAGGGGAAAAGGGCTTCAGGCAGAGGGGCTACTGACCAGTGTGCTGTCAGGCAAGATGTCAGAGCCACAGCCCTGCTGGCTACTTCCTTGGTGGTACAGCTGCCGCCAGTGGACGTTCTGCAGGATAGCTCTCCCCTACGGCTCTCTGCCACCAGTGGCCACTCTCATATCATGTCCCTCTGAACAACAGCCCCTCTCTTTGCACATTATGGAAAACAGTCCTTTTTCCTGGGGCTTCCAGTTGTACTGGCACAACCAAAGCCTGACCTTGTTTTAAGTTTACATTAACTTTGGCAGTCCTAGCTCTTACCATTTAGGAGGCGTTCTTGAGCAAACAGACTCGCAGACAGACATACGCAGTAATAGATAGATAGATAGATAGATAGATAGATAGATAGATAGATAGAATGTGTGTTAAGAAAAGTCCATGATTCTGGAGTAACTGGTAACTGATGGCATATTCTTCCTGTATTAGGAGTGGAGGTACGGGGGTGGGGGGGAGTTTTTAGAAATACAGTTACTGTTTATTCTGTTTCTGTCATCTTTCTCTCCTTCATGCCCCTTTCCCCTCTCCAAAAGTACCCACAGCTCACTGCATCCCTCCTGTCCTCCATTCCTTTTCCCCACAGGAACATCAGGAGTGAGGAGGGACATGATGGGCAGGTGGTGAAGAGGCAAATGGGAGGCAGGGGGTGAGGAGGTGAATAGGAGCAGAACAAGAAGCAGGTGAGATGGGTCTCACAGTGTGCAGCAAGAGGGGGAGGAGGAACATGGCAATAGGGCCGTGTGGGGAGGGTGCAGGGCCTGGAGAAGGGTGGAACAGAGCAGGAGTGGAGTGTAAGTGGGGTCATAGGTAGAAGAGGCAGAAGAGAGAACTAAGCTCCCCAGGGAAAGCTTTACCCACTCCCCATAACATGGGAATTCAATCTGTACCCTGCCTCCTATATCGGTCCATGCTACATACACACAAGTTTTACCAGCCACTCACTTTTGAATGAAGTTCAACAGCTTTAAGTTCTTTTCTTTGCATACATATCAAGTTGCATTTTTTTATTCATTTTCCTATGTACAATAAATCATGGCTGCAAACAGCACCTACAATAAAATATTCTGTCATGTAAAATCATTCCATGCAAGGTTTTATTTGCACTGTACTCAAGAGTTAATCTGTCAATAAAAAAATGGCTTTACCTTAACCACTCCAAATAGACTGTACCTACTTTATAGGGTTTGCATATATAGTAACCCAGCAATTTGCATCTGGATAGAAAGGTAGTCAGGCAGACAGATGATGGATACAAAGAGTAAAAGGTTCCACATTACAAATGATAAGTGCATTTGAAGGAAAAACATGATAGTTTTAAAAAGAGAGGTAGATTTTTAAAAAGATTGCTGCATGTTAAAATGTTGTATGCTATATGCACACACTCCCAAACAATGAAAGCCATGACCTCGCTGTTCACAAAAAGGAAATGACTTGATCCCAGAATTTGGAATTAAGGGATACCAATTAGGCCTGAGGAGGTTATCTCTTTCCAAATCATCTACTGTTTATCTTGCCACTTCAGAATATTGCTGAAATAATGTGAAAAGGAGTAATAAAGGGCCTGATCTTGCAAGACCCAAACGATTCTTATAGTCTTTCCTCCCACAAGGAAGAAATTAATCTGCAAACAATATTCTGGATCTCTGGGTTTGCAACTGCAATGTTAAAGCTAGGTATTAGATGATATTAGATATTAGATGAGATTTTTATTTTTGGTCAGTCTAATATGCTTCCTGCCAAGTTAGGATTCCATTCTTAAAGCCACCCATTCATGCTGCAAACGATACAGGTGAGTCAAGTTTACCAAAGGATCAAACATGACTGTCACATAACACAACACATAAGAAACTGCCAAGCAAGTAAGAGATGCCCTGAATGGAATCTTGGTTCTTTTAATTCACAAAATGTTGTGTTAAATTCTGTCATGCACATAGAACTCCCACAGAAACAAATGAGAGCTGTTTGCCTGTGTCTGAGTACAGAATTTGGCCCTTTCTATGAACATACATAAGCATATTCCCAAAACCAGTCAAAGTGAATACTTTTCTCCTGGACAGTTCTTGATTGGATACGAAGTTTGCCGTTCTGTAGAGGAACAATGCACTGTGCAATTAATTAAGTGTGCCCAGAGAAAGGCAAACTGTGGTGCTTGCAGAACTCTTGCCCTCCTACTGAATTCCAAAACAATCAATTTATATTTACTTAGCTACTGCTCTAAGGATGACTTTCACAATGTTTTATGGAGACACCAATAGTAGCTCTGTAGTTAAGATTTTCACTTAACACTTAACCTCTTTGTTTTTCTAGGAAGAATCTTCACATGTAGAGCACAGTCTGTGAGTCTCATTTTTCCTTTGTGTATTTTCAGATATATTTATTAAGGCCATGGAAAAAACCCTCATATGAAAAGAGATTGAAAAAATAGGATTTTTTTTAACCTTAGAAAGGAGACAAATAAAAGGCAACATGATAAAATTATACAAAATAATGAATGGTGTAATGAACGGACTTCTGGTCTGATCCAGTTTGGCAGTTCCTGTGTTCCTAATTGTGTGGAAAAAGTGTGCATCTTGGGAGCTATAAAAGGCTGCTGAGTAAACATCCCATGCTTTCTAGGTTTGGCGCACGCACTCACCAGGCTTTTTTGGTTAGATGTTACAGGGGAAGGGTGCCCTTGTGATTCAAGCACAGGATTCAGTCTGGCTTTGCCGCAGATTTCCTTTGCAACCAGAGTTGGTCTATATGTAGTTATTTCCATCTGGAAACTGGATTTCAGGTTACCTCCCTACCTACCTCACAAGGCTGCTGTGAGGCATCATTCATTATTTGCAGAATACTTTGACATTTCAGCAGGGTTTGATAGAAAAGAAAGTGTTTATAATCAATGTCAGTCTTGGTCCAGGATCCTAATCAAATGAAATGTGTGGAGAACATTGTGAAGGTTTCAATCATCTCATATGCAAATCTACCAAAAGGCAAAATCTCGGTTGAAATCTCTCTGGTTTTGAAGTTATGGATTATTTTTTCTGTGTATTATCCCTCCTGTGCGGGGAATCCTATGGATCATGGGGAATTCAGGGAGGGCTCATATCTTTTTGTAGAAGATAACTGCCTCCATGTTGCTTCCTTATCCCTCCCATTCCTTGGGGCAGTATGGCTTTAAAGCCAGGCTCCTATTACTTCCTCATCTGCATCTGAGCCAAGCGCTCTGTAAGAGATTGTTTGGGAAGTTGGGGAGGGAGCATGACATTGTCAGCATTAATGTACTAAAGAAATCCTGGGGAGCATGGTAGGGGGATACTGCACTGGAGAAAAACATGCTACCAGAAACTTATTTATAAAATGGAAGTAGTCAGGGAAGAGTTGGATGGGTTGACATAAGGGGAAAGATTAAGAGACTGAGAAAGCAACTAAGAGTGTGGTTTATGTATGTATAAGTTCACCAACTACATCCACACATACTTTAAGGGCATAAATGCTAAAAAGGGAGAGGAATCGGTTAGTGTGGTAAAGGAGAGGGAAAGTATAGGCTGGTTAAAAGTAATTAAAATAGTGACAATCCTGTAGCTGTTGTTTTTTTTTAACTAGACCAGACAAAGCACTAAGAAATGTACATTAGGGAAAAATGCTACATTGGTGGAGCGACAGATTTGGGTGGCCTTTTCTGGTCTTTAACTTCTGTAACATCTGTTAATTGAAAACGTTGATTTGTGATAGGAATTATAGTTCTTGAGACTCAGTGATTCTCTGCTGAGTCACAGTCCAGTGGCAAGTCACATAAGTAAGCTCCTATGGAGTTTGTAAACCTGTAATGTGAACAAAGCATAGACCTTCTTGTATTTGTTCCATTTGTGATTAGCTGATCTTTCTTGTTTTGGCATTTTTATTAACTGTGGTAGTTATTTCCCTATTTCAGGCATGTAAGGGCCTCCAAAATGTACTTTTCATACCTAAGGCAGCTGGACTTTTTTTATACAACTTTTGTATTACATACAATCAAGAAAATATTACAAATATCACCAAAACATCAAACATTAACAATGCTAAAAAGAGGGAAAAAGCATACTGGGGGAGTTGTAAGGAAGTACAGGCCATTACACATCATATTTAACTATTTAGTGATTGTATGTATTTTATTTTACCTAATTGGGCCCAAGGGTTTTATATATGTTAATTATGGAAACCTTGCCAAAAGACTCTACAGTACATTTCAAATACAGGGCAAGAGCTACCTAATGCATACTTTACTTTACACCTGCTCTGCTTTATTTATATTGTCCAGATGTCCAATAAGCCTTGACTGATAGCATTCCCTTTCTGTTGCATTCATTACATTTCCAATGTCCTAAAATTATTTCACAAGGAATGTGAGTCATTTCTTTTCCCGCCTATTATCCTGCTACTGCTAATCTTGCTTGAGAGTTTAGCAACACAGGATTCTTCTCTTCTCAGTGGCCCTTGGGCCTTTCTTTAAAAGAAATAGCTAACAAACATGCCAAGTTATATAAAAAATTTGGATGTCAGTGCTGTGGTAAAATAATGACATTCCATCTCTACAACCCACATTTTTGAGGCAGCATACAAGTTGGAACACCACCGGTGGCAAGAGCAGTTGCCATTTTGAATTTTGTTCCTTCTTTCACAGTAACATTGTGGAAAAGATAATCAAGCTTTTAATTTATATTTACAAATACAGGCAGACTGTAGTTTAAACTGAAATGATGCAAAATATGCCAACTCGATTATTGTATATGTTCAGAGCTGTACATTTCGTAGATAAATAAAGTAGGCTGAAAGTCTGCCAGGTATTGGCTATTCTTTAGTACAAATGTAATCATAATAAAAAATGAAAAAGGTAAGAAACAGAGAAGGAAAAGCCCTTAGCTTACCTCTAAAGTAGACATAGGAAAGAATTTAAAGTTTAAAAATAAATGAAACCATATTGTTTATTGAAAGAATGCTGCAATATTTAATTTCGGGCTTTGTAAAGTTGGTGTTAACAGTTTGTTCATAGATTTTGCAAAAAGGTTAATTCTCTGCATTGCTTGGGTATAAATATGTAGCCTACTTCTGTGATGTACTGAGCATCTTTCATGGCTTAGACTGATGTGAATTCATGGTGCCTGGCACCTTGCAGAATAGGACCTGTCACTATTTATTTTTATATTTGTGTTAGTATGTTAGCTCATTGTCACCTGCCCTTAGTTATCTAATAAATATGCATGTACAAATGTGTATAATAAACTGATCTGATGTATCATGTCACTCCAACTGTTTGCTTAATTTTATTTAAAACTTTGAAGTGATATCAAATACTATCACTGACCTATGTATTGTGTTAGGAATCAGAAATAAAAATATATCTGAAATGTGATCTGCATTTGGGAAGCCTTATTTTTCAGTAGCTAATAATAATAATTAATAATAAATGCATTTTTTTTTCATTTTACAACAGCTTATCTACAAACACTTCACAAACATTTAAGTAAAAGCAAGTGGTAGCCACAAAGCTTCCTGATTGCATTAATCTATAATACTATGTTTCCTTATTTGCTGTTAAAATTTATGATAAAAATGCAGACCTTACTGACTTCAGAAGGGACAGGATTTTACCAACAAACTTGGATATGGTACAACATAAAAACCAGAAAGCTTAATTTAGTATGAACTAATCATATTCTTCAGCCATCTTAGGCCACATCCTCAGCTGATATGAGGGTCAGCCCATTCAGTTTAAAGCTTTGTAAAAAAAAAAAATGAATCAAAATCCCTCCACAACTCAGTTCCTGAGATGGCTATTGAGGTGCAGAAATGTTTTAAATTATTTAATTTTAATATTTGTGATAATATAAGAACACTAAAGGAATAAGCACCAACAAAGAGTTGAATTACTAAAATGAAAGTTACAATTTATCAAAAGTTATCAAAACATTGTTACATAAATATTGTTAATTGTAAGAACTGATATTTTATAAAAAATAAATATTTGTGCCTAAACTGTACCTGTGAAGAGGCAATTATTATAAGTGTGTGAGGTACTGTAAGTAGTAAAATTGTATTCTTAGATACCAGATGAAGAACGCTGGACTGTTCAATAAGTTAATTAATGTCAAGTTGAGAAAAAAAATACTTAAAATGTATGCATTTAAAAGGTTTGTGCATCACCTCATAATTTTCTTCCTAAATATACTTGTATGGAGGCTGCACAGTTTATCAACAGTATTTATTACCCTGGCTCATTGCATAAATCAAAATATAATTTTAAATCCTTTTTAAGCTTTATTCTTCATTTCTGTGTATTTCTCATGAAGGGCACTGCTTCTCTAGGCAGTATCAGAATAGTTTTTAAATAGTCGATCGTCATCTGCAACCCTGTAACCTCAATCTTTAAACTATATGGCTTTATTTCCTATTTTGCCTGCTACATTATTTTCACCTTTAAAATTATTGGCAGGGAGTCATACTAAAGTCAGTTTGATTACATAATTTAAGGAAGCATGTTCCATTTTTTTTAGTAATCACAGAATAATATAGAGCTGAGAGGTTTTTTCTACTTCTCTGCTCAACCATTTAAACAAATGCCCTCTGTTCCTTTTGGAAAAAGACATAAGCTCCCTGCACCCAGTTCTGTTCCAATATAATGAAGTTGTTAAAGTAGCAAGACTGACAGGTTAATTATCCTTTATAAAAGGGGGACAAATTGAACTGTGTCTTTCCATCATTTTTTGATATATCAAGACGCTCCTGAGGTGTTCAGATGCCACTCTGGTGAATAGAACAGCTAATCCACTCTGCTTTTCTTTGCTGACCCTGCTCCCCCCATCGGGGCCTTGCAGTATATTGCAGTTGGTTTTTGTTTCACATTCAACAGATTCCACTTTATTATAAATTCAGAAGGATTTTTCCCTCCATATGTTGGCTGACAGCTCCCTTGAAATACTAAATTTAAACTCTGATGAAAATTAACCCAAGTGTTAAATGCAAACAGGAGCTGCTTGGTAAGAAAAGAGTTATCATAGTAAATGCCAAACAGTGGAAAATGTGTGTAAATTAATGGAGCCTCACTGGTGACAAGCTGTCAGGCAGTTTGATGGCTCTCGCTAGTGGTTTAGTCCCACTGAAGTTGGCCAGAGGGCAGCATGGACAAGTCCTGCTTTTCAAAAAGACCGCGGGATGCTTGACAGTAACGCTAACTAGATCATCTAAAGTTCATGGTCAAATGAGAGATTTGTTGTGTGTATGTATGCAGAGCTTTGCACATATACAGCTGAGCTATGAATGAGGTATCAGATCGCAATTGCAACTTAGCGGTCACAAAAGAATGCAGAATGTAATGGTCAGAGATTAGGTATGAAAGGAATTGCAAGTTAATTTCAGTGTCAAATTGTACCCTACTAATAGGGACCTCCAACTATTGAGTATAGAGGAGGGTATGTTTATTTTTAGGTTTAAAAATGTTTTTAAGCTGGCTTTTTATTTACTGTTGTTAATTATTGTATCTTGCCCCTTAAATCAAGGAAGATTCTAAAGACAACTGAACACATTTTATGCCTTAACTTTTTATTATTTCCATATATGTTTAAAATGTTCATTTAATGCAAATTAATAGATAAAGGATATTAAAGATCCACTCCTGAAAGTAGCAGAGCATCCTCTATTCCAGGGGTGGGCAATAATTTTCACAGGGGGGGCACTTCATGAATTTTGGTACATGGGCACAGGCTGGCTCTGGGCCCCCTGGAAGCTCATGTGGAAGGGGTGGGGTTGGGGGCTACAGAAAGAGAGAGAAAGAGTGTGTGGGTGTGAAAGAGAGATGTTCCGTGAACTGGAAAGGCCATACCTTAGAGATGTCACGCAGAAAGAATGTCTGAGATTTAGCTATAGTTTGGGGTATGGGGCTGTAAAAAGAGGTCTGAGTCAAAGACCCAGGTTACAGGTCTGAGCCAGGCAGGATGAAGGTGTTGCCCGCAGTGACTGAAAAGGGGAAGCAAGGGTATAGGGGGATGTTAAGAGCTTTGTGTGATGGCTAGAAATCCATAAGGTGGGTCAGAAAGTCAGGCAGAAATTTTAGTTTGGCCAGGGAAGAGTGGTCCAGAGTACAGAGGCAGATCTGTGACTGGTCAGTAGCTAAATTTCTATTTGTGGGTGAGATGACCCAGAGCTGAGGCATAGAGGCAGAAAAGAAGGGAATAACAGTCAGAGGAAGAACAGTCCTTAGTAAAGACCAACTTAGCTCTTTTTAGTGAGTGTGAAAGTTGAACCAGGTTAAATGGAGAGTGAGAGAAAGGGGGAAAAGTACTTAAGGGGTTATCTGGGTATTCATCTTAAAAACTGCAGTCACCAAGAATGAGTGTGGGAGATTGTGAGGTAGAGAGCCTGGAGCTGGAATCTGAGAGGAGGTCTGATGGGGAGGCATCGGGGGATAGTAGATGATAGCAACATGGACAGGGAGAGGAGAGAAAAATTGGATATGCAGTTGAAAAGAGAGGGGAAGTGGGAAGAAGGAGGACGAATGTGAGGAAAGCAGCAGCTAGCTCCCCCACTGTGGTCTGTTCCAGCGCAGAGAGTGTGCGAGAGGCAGAGGACTCTAGCAGAAGAGGCAGGGTCAGATGAAGGGTCCAGCTCTCTGTAAGAGCCAGGAGCTGAAGAGGCCGGGACATGAAGAGATTGTGGGCACCTGAGACAGCAAGAGAAGGGGTGAAGAGGGGCACAAGAAGAGTGGTAGGGACAGTGTGAGAGGCGGAGGGGGGGAGGATGGAGTGAGAACCAGGGCTGAGGAGGTAAATGTCACCACAGGTGAAGAGGATGAAGATGAGGGACTTAGATTGGTCTTGATGGGTGGGTTGAGGAGAGCAGGGTGGAGGAGGAAAGAGGTGTAGATAGAACTGGTGGGAACTTGAGAGGGCTGAGGGTCACCAGGAAGGGGAGAGGTAGCTGGGGAGGTGGAAAAGGAGAAGGAGGAAGATGGGATGAACGTTCTGAGGCAGAATAGAGGGATGTGGTAAAAGCCATAGATGAATGGCAGATGGACAAAATTACTATAAAGAAACAGACAAAACAACACATAAATCACCGTGGAATTCCTGAATGCATGTTCCAAATCCTTGCTTCAGGGGAAAGGCTCCCTGCTGTGAGCTTTCTAATGGGGGTAGTGAGTGGGTAGATCCAGACTGATTATACAGCAGCTCCTGGCCCAGATGCTAAGTCCCTGCTGTCTGGAAAATGTCTTCTGCTACAGGCAGAGCTGCCTCATCACATTCCCCATTGGTGATAAGGGAACAGGTCCGGGCTGGCATGTGCCATTAAATATTGGCTTGTGAAATGATGCTTTAGTCTCCTGGTATGCTGATCCTTTACTGTAAATTATTTTAGAATAACATTTACTGTGATTTCTGAAATGCTCATGAACAAAACTTATGTACCCAAGCTAAATGAAGCTTTGTATCTTATATAACACATAGGAATTTAAACAGTGAATCTGTTAATTTTGAGTGCCTCCACTCGGCGTGGGTGGGTTCAGTTGCAGTAAAATAAATGGATATCCTATTGTGTTTTTATTGATGGCAGTCTAATATAGATAGTGCAGCTAATGAGAATTGATAGTGAAGTCTCCTTGCTTTGCTGCTGATTCTGTGTATGACATTGGGAAAGTTATTTGATTTCTCCGGGCCAAACTCACTTTTGGATTTGGTGGCCCATTTCTATTGACATCTATGACATTTGTGTCAATGGATCACTTTATTCTTCTGTTTGCTCATCTGTGAAATGGGTGCAAAGTGTGTGCTTATCACAACATCTAATGAGGAAAGTATCTTACTAATCATTGTCTAATGTAGCCTAGGTCAGCTCTGGAGAATGCACAAAAGCCATGTGATAGTTTGTTTCACAAGGGGTGTTGTGAAGCTCAGTTAATTTTTGTAAAATACTTTGGGATCACTGAATGGAAGGTGCTACATAAGAGTAAAGTACTAAATCCCCTCTCCTCTTAATGCTTAAAACTACTCACTCACTTTCAGTCTTAGCATTCATTTTCCCCATTAAGATATATTTTTAGAAAGTATATATAATCCTTTGAAAATACCTGCCTCTTCAATTCAAGTATTGGAAAAAACTTTCCTCCTCATTTGCTATTTGCCTGCAGGTCTGTTGCATGTAAGAATATTTCAGATTTTGCCACATACAACAACTTCACTAGAAATCATAACAATAATAACACTAATATACATAAAACTCTACCAATCAAGAAGCCCCTGGTCTTGTTACCTTTTTAGATGTCAGAAAACATTTCCATGAAATGTGTTTTTACAAGCTATTCTAAATTGTTCTGAGAGGCTCAATGTTTTGTGCCGAATGGCATTATACGTTTACAAACCTCTGGTAAGGGTATTTTATCAGATGATGTTTTGACAGATTTTTTCAGGCATGTTATTGTTTCCCTTGCTTCCTTTTATGAATCAAGAGTGACGTTGGTTTAAAATATCTGTCTCGTGTAAAGTCAGGATAGACTTATAAAAAGACTTTACTTCTCAAAAGATAACATGTAAGCAGCTGTCAGAACTAGGATTACAATTGTAGCAGAATTAAGAGTTAACATTCAATAGGCCGGAGTTAATAGATAACCAAGGTGTTTGTTGGTTTTAATTAGTATTGACAAATTGTGTCAAATAAACTGGATTTAAGAACTCTGTACAAGCTTAAATAAGTGACTGAGTTTCAAATCTCCAGTGAGTGAAGCCCTGAAAAGTAAGGGAATCAGAAAGAGACAGTATCATCCTGTAACACCATATCAATCTACCTAGGTAACTGACACAACAACTTCTTCTGAATAACTAAAGCTAGCCTTGCTTCTCCATCTTTTTACCTTTCTTGCCATCTGTTCCTGCTGCTCTAGCAGCCTCCCTGCTCTCTTCCCGCCAGGGCCTGTCTAAGCAAAAGGGTATTAGAGCCTCTGATGAGGTAGGCCTCAGGCCCCTCCATCACTCCTAGCCACAAGGAAAGCACCAGCTGTCTGGCTTCATTTGCATTTTCTCTCCAAAATAATGAAATTAGCCATGAGTATCCTGAGGTGATGCAAGACGCAAATTTAGGCTAGATGTGTCAATGTGTGATGGGAAGAGAGAGGGAAGGTCACGGAGGCATTCTGAGAACACTCACTGCATTGAAATTGAGAGTAAGAAATCCTTTGTGTACTGTTAGAGGGAGAAGATTTAAAACTGATGAGAAAGTTGAACAGATATCATTCAACAAACACTTTTTCTCTATACCTCTCTCATCATTTTTTTTTCTATATTTATCTTGATGTGGCCACTTTACAATAACTAAAACCATGGTAACTAGACAGAGAAAATACCAAAGTCATTTGGCTACCTGTAAATAATACTCAAATACCAGCCGATAATTCTATCTACAAAAATTTGGACAAGCACTACCATCACTTGCAAGTGCTATAGTACTATCCCAATCTTAAAAAAGACTTCGCCAGTCCTACAATATATCTCCTCCAATATAATGCTTATCACTTATATTTTTAGTGATGTCGGTGTTTGCTCGCAATAGGAGCATTTTTATAAAGTGGGAGTGGGATCTATGATGTGTATATATGTGTGTGTGTGTGTGTGTGTGTGTACATATATATTAACATGTGTGTGTGCACATATGTGCATGCATACGGTAGAAAATAGATCAAAGCTTTTGACTCTTTCATCTATTCACACAGTCTCAGGGATCAATCACACTAGTGCAAGATGATACTAAACATAATTTGTCCTAGTCTATCCTGCCTGCCAAGTCCTTGTGCCATTGTGTTGTGGTGAGTTTGCTAACTCAATTCTTCCTTCCCACATTCAAACATGGTAAACTTTCATCGAGTGAGCTTATTGTGTTCTGCTGGTTCCACCATATTCCTCTGAGTTTGGAGAGAAAATATAGGTGAGATGTGCCATAATGGTCTTAGATCCTTGCAAGGTTCCCCTATGTCTCCTGAAAGCAAAACAGGCATCATCAGGACCACAGTTATGAAGTCCCTGTGGGCTGCATGTGGCTGGAACTGCTTTTGCTTGTTTATAGCAGCCCAGTATGCTGTACCTTGCCGTTTTAACACTCAACTGACTGACACTGATTTTGATAAAAACAACGAAGAGTCCTGTGGCACCTCAAAGATGAACAGATTTTTCTGGGTATAAGCTTTCATGCAAGATAAATCTGTTCATCTCTGGGGTGCCACATCACTCCTGGTTGTTTTTACAGGTACAGACGAACATGGCTACTCCTCTGAGATGTTAAATGTGATGATATTGCTGTGTTTGCTTGGGAGAGATGTGGGTACATTGTGGTGCAGCATGCAATGAATGGGAGTAGGTTTATATCTGGTCAAGTGACATCCACCTACTTTTGTGGGCATATTGGGAGACATATATTCCCGGTAGGGTCTGACAGGGGCACTGACAGCCTCTGCAGGCCCCAGGGCAAATGGGAGAGGGGGTGTGGCTCCACACTCCCAGAACGGATATGGCCTCTGGTGGAAAGCACATGGACGGAGGCCGTCAGCCTTCCCCCCCCCCCAGAGTGTGGTGTGCTCCCCTCCCCCTCAGCCCTCAGAATCCCTGGAGCATGAAGCATGGTGCAGCATGGTTCTCCAGGTGACAATTTAAATGGCCCAGGGTTCCAGCCACTGCTACTGCCGCAGAGGCAGCTGGGAGCCCCAGTCCCCCTTTGAGTTGCCAGGCCTGAGCAAATGCCCCTTTTACCCCCCACCATCAGCCTGGGGTCCAATGTCAACATGTAGTCCTGGAATTCTGGTACTCAGTATGGCAGACATATGTGGAGAAGTCTGTCTGTCTAGGTACTTATTAGGGCATATGTCCATGCCTCCTCCAAGTGGCTTTGTGTCTGGATTTAACAGTTGCACGCCAGTTATTCATTCTGAAAGGTGGAATAATTTCCTCTTCATCGTGCCATGTTTGAGACAGTAGGATACGGAATAAAGTCAGTGTATTTTTTTCAGAAATGTGGTGCCCTTTGAGGCTGCAGTAGTTGGTGCAAAAATACTTTTTTGGACCATGCAGGCTTCCAGAGAAGGAACAGTTCCATAATGACGAGATGAGATGCCATTTCTTCTTTTGCAATGGCTCTCAGATCCAGCCAGCACATCTCATGGGAAGTTTTCACCATAAATGATAAAGAATTTCCTATATCCACTTTCAGACAAGATAATCAAAAGGAGAGATACTGATAAAGAGACACTAGGGAAGCTTTATTGGCTCACTTTAATCTTCCTAATCCCAGTCCCATTAAATTCATTGGTGTCTGATTTTCTTATAACTTGGTCCCCAGCCTTTCTCCCTATCACAGGATACTATACCAAACACACCACTGAGGCAGGCTATTATCAGTGCTTAGTCACCACTTGTAACTAAAATTCCTGACAGCTCTTCATGTCAGTCAAAAGTCTAGGTCAGACACTTATCAATTGACCCTGTGTTAAAGGTAGACACTCATTTCAGCATCTGTCAATAGCATCTTTTGATCCATTTATACTGGAGGCTGCATCACTGGAGTGATTTATAAGTGAGCGTGCATGGACTCTAAAGGACGGGAAACATTTCTAAAACTCTGAAAAAGAGCCTGCTGTCTACTGTGTTGACATTTAAGAGTAAAGGATCTTCATCTTCCTTTCTGATTGGTTTTGGAGGCCTTGCTCATGACACTAGTACTTAGTAATTACAATCTTTTCTTGATGAGGAACATAGCAACTCCTGTTAACAGCAGCAGCCAAAACCCCAGCTCATCTCATCCCGCTTCCAATATCAGTGAATAATAAAACACTGGTTCTGTTGTATTCTGCTAAATGTCTGATGAGAACCTTAGGAGCCATGGCTACAGTTACTGCTGATATTCAACATGGGATGGTCTCTACACTTTCCTTCTGAGGTGTTAATCACAAATCTGCCAATCCTGCTTCACTTATAAGACAAGAAAAGAAATGTGAGCATGTAAAAATTCACCAAGGGGCCCAGGACAATTTTCCTGACATACTCCTGCTGTGACACCGCAGCAGTTGAAGAAGGCCTGTCATTTGGCTGTCAACCTTTGACCTTAGCCGGGCATATTTTGAAATGATGTTACCAGAATTGCTGTGTGGTACTGCTGACTCCTTACAGCTTTGCATGTCTGTCCTTGATGTCAGTCAAAAGTAGTTAACTGGCACCAATGGAGCCTAAGGAGAAAAAAAACTCTCCACAAAATATCAGTAATGACTTCTGTTAGGAAGACTAGCTCTTGTCAAGTAATGACTTTATGACATAAGGTATTGTTTACCTAAGCATCGTTCTCTAACTTGCATTTTAATGAGCCTAATTAATAATAAGTTAGAAGTCCTCAGCTATTTCTTCACAGCTGGACCATATGCACTAATTACATTGAGTGTGCAAACTTAGACTAATCCCTTTTGTCAAAAGAAATATTTTAATTTCATAAACCTCAGTGTACTTTTTTTTATCTGATTCCTATAAAGACGTAATCTTCATACTGGCAAATTTGCACAGAATCAAAGTAAACTTTGAGTGGGGAAAAATCCCGTCATTTATTGTTTTTCTAGTGGTAGTCTTCATTTTTAAAATGATTCGGGAAGATCACTGAGGAGCAGAGTCATGTCAGGTTCATTCCTGATGTGCATTGGGTTCCATAAAGGTAAGGGATAATAACTCTTAAGTTGATGTATAATTAACAATGACAGGGAGAGGCTCCTTTATTAATGGGGCTATTTCCCTTATAAAGGATAAATAATTTACAGTTTACAGGGGCTGCTATTGACACAATATAATATAGGATTTATTCTCCATCCACAGAGGCAACTAAGTCTTGGAACTTTCACTTGTCATGTTAACCCGCTTTCTGAAGCATGGTGGCACTGGGAGTATTCACGGTGTATCCCGTGTTTCTTAGACTCTGACTTAAAACGGTAGACTTAGACACCAGAATGTAGGTATGCTTCCCATATTGGGCTATCGAGTGGGTGAAATCTTCACGTAGTGGAAAGACCAAAACATTTTGTTTAGATGTTTCATACAGAGCTGTGAAACTGGTAGGCTATTACCGCACACTCATGCTATCATTTGTGTGGACCTTCAATAAAGGAAAGTGTGATCCTTTGTCAGACAACTAAGACAGGCAGATAACTATCCAGGTTCATGGTTTGAGAATGGGAGCTTACTGTGAATCTGGTAAGAAACTGTAAGGGCTTGAATTTTTAACCTTTGAAAGTCCAAATCTGACAGGTGGGGCAGAGACTTGTGACAGTATTTTTTACTCTTTTTTCTGAGGAGTATGAAGGGTAGTACATCTGAGTTAAAAACAAGCAATAAGAAGGGATGTAAGTGGAGTTAATTATTTCTGTACAAGTCCCATCATTTACTAGATCTCTCCTTCAGGATATTTCTCCTGATGTAGTCAGTTTAAACTCCTCCCCTCTCCCCCACCAGTTTTCATTCCATTAGCTCTCATTGTACCCTACTGCGTGACATTAAGCTTTTCTTCTCTCATATTGTTTGTACTCCTTTCAGAAACACAAACCATTATCTTGTCCTCCCTCATCTGTTGTTTTTCAAACATTCTTCTGTGTATCTTTAGTCCTTTTAATCTTTGCTTCAGTGAAGTGTTGCTTTAAAGTAGATTCTCAATGAAGTATTGATTCCTGAAATATTTCAGTTCTTTCATAACAACATACTTCAGGATTAATAGCTTGCTTGAAAAAACTAATAGAGCTGTTCTCTCTCTTTTTCTCTCGCTCTAGAAAACCAGTTACAACCACATTGGGAGTCTCTCTTACAAAACTGTACAAAGCATTATTGTCATTTGCAACAGAGTAAAACTTTGCAGAGACCCAATTAAATGATGTTTCTGTTCTACACCATTCACTTAGAAGTCTGCATGCGATTGATTACTTGTCTACTCTGTATTATTTCCCTGGGTCTCCACAGACAAACTGAGCTGTTTTGCCATCAGATGTCTCCTCATTGATGCCATTATACCACCTTTGGCGGCCTATGACAAAATGATTTCTAAAGGCAACAACCGGGAGGTGGGAAGGTGGCAGTGTAACGCTACTTTCTGATTTTGAGCATTCAGAATGATAACACATAAAAACCCAGGACAGAGAAACTAAGGAAGCTGCCCCCTAAAACAGAGAGACAATTCACTCACCCTTAGGCTATCTGGCTGCTGACTGACTCTGATGGCAAGTTCAAACTTTCCTATAGGGTTCCTTAGTTTGCAAACAGGTCCAAGAAACTCCAAAGCATTTAAAGCAATTTTAATACAGTTGTCTATGTCCCACGGGAGAGCCTTATTAGGAGCCAAGAGGAGTTTCTCTCTCTTTCTCTCTTTTTCTCTCTCTCTCAGTCTTATTCCTTTTGTTTTCTAAAGGTAGCTGCTTATCCCAGAGTTAGCACTTGCCCCCGAGACAAATTCTTCATTTGCTTCCATACGTGCAACTCAGTTGGCTTTAGCTTAGGGTTCCATAAAATGGGTTAGACTCAATTCCGGCTATCCTGGATTAACTGATGTGTGCGCTGACACATGCCCTACAGATAGAAAGTGTCCAGGAACAAAAGGTTGTGAGAGTGCAAAATAGATCCCAACCTCAGTTACACCACATAGCATGGGGCTCTGAAGCACCTCAGAAGGAAAAGTGTGTGATGCTCTTCAGGAGGAGCATGGGCTGAACAGCCATAGCATGTATGAATTTAGGCCTAATGCAAGGTCTGTGGAAGTCAATAGCAAGAGTCTCATTTACATCAGTTGGCTTTGGGTCAGGAACTGTGTGAATGTTTTTAAAACATTTAGTGTTGAGTCTAACTGTTCCTAAATTAACTCTTCTGTATATAAAATACCATGATGATAAGATGTTTTCTCGTGACCATCCCAATTTAGAAGCAAAGTTCGATACTTCCAATAGAAAGCAGTAAACTCTCCCCTACTCAAAGTGACAAGACAATTTGTAATGTTAAAGGATTGCCTGACCCTTTTGGATCTGGACTTATTATACTCCAGTCATCTGAAGAGGTGGGTTTTGCCCACGAAAGCTCATGATACCATCTACTCCTTTTGTTAGTGTTTAAGGTGCTACTAGACTATTCATTGTTTTTTAAGTTGTTCCTGTTACAGACTAACTCGGCTACCCCTCTGAAGCACATCAAGACTGTAATTTTGAGGGGCAAGTCCATATGTGGCAAAGAGACATTTTTGTGGCAAACTGGGGTTTTGTTTTTCCATTATTTTTCAGAGGAGAAAAAAAAGAAATTACAAGTAATTAGCAAGATATTTAAATACAACAATCATAATGATCAACTTCAGAACAAAGGAATATCAACATATAGGTCTACTGCTTTTTATGCTTTTAGGGTTTTGTCTTTATTCTTTCTTTCACCAGAAGATCCAGTCCATGACCACAAGATTTGTGTACATTAGTTGCAAATGTAACATTCAAAGTGTTGATTTTTAGTAATTACTTCATATATCCTGTGATATATGCTCCTATATATCATATTATACGTCCATGCAACACTAAAATGCACTGTGTTTTCCTCATTGCTACCAGAGTTTCCCTATTAGAGATGCTTTTGCAAATTAAATGAACTCTTCTGAATAGTTTAGGAATGTGCTGGATTTCCATTGTGTACGTTTTGCTCACAGGTGCCATGTTTATGAGTTGCCCGGGAGAGCTGGATGTATTCCACCCAGGTACCACTCTCACCCCACCACTTTCTGCTCTGTCCTATCTCTTCCCACCCCCACTCCACCCTATTCCATCCCTCTCCCAAGCATGCCTCACCCTGGCTTCTCCCTCTCCCTGCCCCCAGAGCCTGCAGAATGCAACTAAACAGCTGGTCCATGGTGGGCAGGAGGCACTGGGAAAGCAGGAGAGATAATGATCAGTGGGGCTGCCAGTGAATACTGAGCACCCACTATTTTGTTTCCATGAATTCTCCTGCCCCAGAGCACCTATGGAGTCAGTGCTTACAGTTTTGCTACTTACCGACACAAGAACCCATCTCTTTATGTATGCTGAGAGAGTGAATTCATCCACCAGTTCAATTATATAGAGTTTTAGCAAGGTGGGAATCTTCCTATTTAGAACCATGGAAAGACCTTTGCATCCTGTGGTAATATTTTTGTCATTCATGACAACTAAAAATGTTGGCTGGGTTAGCTGACAGTTGCTGACATCTCCAGCATTTACTATGGTTTGATCAATCAACCCATGTTATGTATTTTTAAGTGACTATTAAATGTTGCTCAGATCTTTTGAACATTGCAATTGGTCCCAACAGAGATGGATTAGTGAGCAGAGGGTAGATGAGCCAGATGAAAGTGCATGATAAATGCCATTTACCACATGGCTGCTGTAATTTATCACACAGATAACTTAACCACTATAAGTTGTGTGTGTGTGTGTGTGTATGCCCGTGCGTGTGTGTTTATCCTACAAGTTTGACTGTGTTGAGTTTGCCTACTTTGGATGTCACCAGCCTTCCATTGGTGCTGGAAGATACTAGTTCTGTGATGAGGCTTCCATAACATGGTTTTGCAATGAACACACTTAAAGGGGGATTTTTTTCTTTTGTGCAGCAAACCTGAATAAAGCCTATGAACCACTTTAATCCCATGTAAACCCTTAAAATAAAGCATAAATGGGATTTAAATCATGCATTGGCTTCATGCTGGTCCTCTTCAGAGAGCCTCACTTTACCCTCAGGTGCAACAGTATCGGGCACTGGAGAAAACTCTCATATAAGGCAATTGGATCCATTCATTGCAATTATGACCAAAAAACCCATAATTTTCCTCACAGTTTTATTGGATCTTAAGCATATTAAGATATAGATAGAGAAACATCTCAGAACATAGATACTAGAGATAGTTTGCCATGAAGAACTTAGTGGCACAAAGTCAGAGAGCAGAAATATCAAATTAATCCTGTTATTTATGATGGAGGCACAGTTTCTCATAGACCATTGTATTTGTTCCATATTTTCACCTGTTACCACCTCAAAAGCAAACTAGTGGCACGTTGTATTGGAATTTCTACACAGTATTCCTGCACTGTTTAAAAAGTAAGTGCTACAACTCCTTTGGTTACATATCAAGGAAATAGAAACACATTCGTATAGAAAATAGTCTATTGATTAAAAAAGCAACAGATGCATATTCTCAAATTTTTCAACGGAGGTTACAGAATCCACTTCCTCCATGTGATGGAAAATGATGGAGCTATCAGTATATAGCATAGTGCTGTTATTTTATACTCTATTCCAAATAAAATAACAAAAGCAGTGAATTCTATGAGAGAGACAAACAATAGGGAGAATATAGACAAAATCTGTAGTTCCATGTTCTATCCAAGACAAACGATTTATAGGTGGATATTTAGTGTCCCAATATAATCTAGAAAAGTTATCTCCATATACTGGTATTGACTCATATTCAGACAATTTTATCATATGCAGCCATGCGCAACAAAACAGGGATTGATATTTTTAGGAGAAAGGATAAAATATTTTCATTGCCTAGAGATAAGCAGGAATGTTAAGGCAAATTAACTAGAGGTGTGAGTTTAAAGTACATCGGTACTAGTCTACGCTTAAAATTTAGGTCAACATAGATACAGAATTTAATAGAATGAAAAATCCACACTCCGTAATGCCACAGCTATGCTGGCCTATTCCCCACTGACGATGCACAGCTAGGTTGACAGAAGAATACTTCCATCATCCAATATGTTCTTGCTCAGGTCGGTGGAGTTCCTAAAATAGAAAAGTCCTTTCTGCTGTTGTACTTTGCAGCTACATTACAGGGTTATAGCAACACATCTATAGCACTAATTTCGAAATAGAGTACTATTCCGATGAGTCCCTTAATCCTCGTGCAACGAGGTTTATGGGACGTCGGAATAACAAGCCCGTTATTTCGAATATATTTTGAAATAACAGGCTTGCTGTTAAGACACCGGAATGCTATTGCAGGATAACGGGCATACCCCCCTTGTCTCTGAGGCCAGGCTACACTTATGAATTCATAGGTACCTGGGATAATAACAAGAGACATCCAAAAGATCAATTGTTCCTATTTTCTGTGGAATGCATTAAGAAGATCTGATTAAAATATGCATGCCTTGAGATATGCATCATAGTTGTAAAATTCAGATGTAGCCTTTTCAGCATTTACAATATATTAATTGCAAAGATGTATGTATTAATATGGAAGAGCTGCTGGGTCTCCCTTTAATTGCACTATTAAAAACCATATATACAGTATGTACACTATTTCTCAAGCAATCCAGAGAGCATCTGAAGCCCGTTAATAGACATAATAAAATTAATAATAAAATGTGTAAAGGATAAGCTACTGTGAAAACTGCAGAAGAAAATGATGACCTGTGTATTTTAGATGATGTAGCTTACATGTATGTTACTGTGTTACTTAGATTTACTTAATGATTTATTGAAGGGATGTGTTTAGGGGTTAGATAACATAGTGGGTTAATGCACTAACTTTCACCTCTGGATGACTGAAATCAAATTTGATTTTTGGCCATAAGTGAAATGGGTTTGGTGGGTTCCACTTACTACTTAATGAATCTCTGTTAATACAGCAAAACTATTACTGAGTTTTGTACAATTCAGCTTGATTAACCATCTCTTCCCAGGAAAGTCCCAAGATTAGTATTTCAGGGGTGAATCAGATGATGAAAGAGATAAACTAGCAGAGCTGGCTGTTAATTAGGAGCCAGACATGTAGCACCTCACACAACATGATAGTTTGGATTAATTTACTATTAAAAAAGTGCCAATTAATGTGTTTTTGCTTGTTGATTTTATTTTGTTTGTGTGACTTCCAGCAGTGAAAGTAACTTACAGTTTCTTACTGGTACTGTCCTATTACAACCCAGGTCCCTGCCAGCTCTTTCAATAGCTCCTTGCTGGCTTTTGCCACAGCTCAGTCAGCTCTTGATGGAGCTGTGCACCAGAGCCCACCCACTTACCTTCACCTCTTGTGACTACAGAAGCAATTTTAACTAAGGTCTTTAACAAATAATGTAATACAAATGTACAGGGCATAAATAAATAGCAATGATCAATTTATGGGTATGATCTGTAATGCCCAGAACATCACCCTGCACTAGCACTGTCTAACAGTTTTGTTGTGAGTCACCTTGATATCAGCATTGCTGTAGTTATGGTTTGAAATGTTGTTCTGCTGATGCAAAGGTGCTGCATCTACCACTTGCTTCTCATCGCCAAGCTAGCAAGCTCTTTTGCCTGTGGAACAAGAAGGCTATGTCTAGACTGGCATGATTTTCTGCAAATGCTTTTAATGGAAAAGTT
>CM057847.1:44486297-44514467 GCA_030068395.1 Apalone spinifera
TCCGCAAAAGCAGCTGCTTTTGCAGAAAAACTTGCCAGTCTAGACACAGCCGAACTATATTTGTTAGTAGTCAGAATCAGCAGAATGGCTGAGACTGACTCAAATGCACAGCAGCTGATTGATGAAGCATGTTGCATCCCTTAATTAAGCAGAAACTACTAATAAAAATGAACTTGCTGGATGATTTGAGTGGTTCTTGTGACACAGCCATATGTGCTGCACACTGGTAGCAGAAAAGGGTGGCACACAGCTGATGCTGGTAAGCTACTGAAGTGGGAATCCTGTTTAAAAAAAGGAGATTTAGGTGCTGCCATTTCTGTTCCAGAGTAATGAGAGAAGAAATATGAGTCAGCTCTGGCCTATACTACATAGTTAAGTGAGGTCATTGCAGCGTGAATGTAAATATTGTGGGTACATCTAGACAGCACCCTTCTGTCGGAATAAGCTATGCAATTTGTGCTACGCAAATTGCATAGCTTATTTCAAGTTTAAATTGAAAGAGCTTATTTTGAAATTTGGTGCTGTCTAGGCACTATTCTGACAAATCCCTTAAACCCTCACTGGAATAGCATGCCCGCTATTTCAGGAAATAGTGGGAGCATTTAAAGATGTGGCATTGCTATTTTGGGATACTTCTGGTATCCTAAAAGAGCCAACACAGTCTAGATGTACCCAGGGTGTTACTTACATGGATTGTTGCTGGTTTTCAGAGGCCATCCGATAATCCCCCATGCTGACAGTTCAACCAGTGCAAGTGCTCTTTGTGAGGACCTGCACTGCTCACACAAGGATCAAAGTGTAGACATACACAAGCAATGGAATTACTGCAGACTGTATGCCAACGTAACTGTACAGTGTAGACCTGTCCTGGGTAGTTCAGTTACCCTTGCTTCTACTGTAAGAGCTCCACTGTTTCAGTTACTGGTGCCCGTGACATACGTAAGGGATACAATGACAGACCAGCGGGGTGCTATGACACCCTTGCTCTGCATCCTTGGAGGCCTCACCAGGGGCAGATAACCATTTTGCGGGGCTCAGGGCAGCCCAATTTCGCGGGGCCTCCCCTTTGCCACGGCGCATGCGCGGTGGCACCACGAGTATGCGCGGTGGTGCTACAGCGCATGCGCGGGGCTTCTCAAAGCGTGGGGTCCAGGGCAACCACCCTGCTCACCCTGCCCTATATCCACCCCTGGGCCTCACAATACTTGCTGAAGTAACCCAGGCAGGCCACTCACAAACAGCCTTACAGCAATGAAGTCCACATACTCAAACTGGCACCTGCCAGCCACACTTGAGTTACACTCTGACTTTTACTAACCCTAGTTATTTTTGTAGGGTGACCCGAACACTCTCCAGTCCTAGATTTTTTCCCCCCAAAATGTATGAGCTGTACTGCCTGGACCGCTCCCAGATAGTACAAATATATGAAGTCTGTTATTCCTTTAAAAGAACAATGTACACATAATTTGCTACCTTAAATAGAGTTACAGAAATACTTAACCTTATACACACTGGATTAGATAAAACAATATTAACTACAACAATAGAGCTTTTAAGTGAGTGCTCGTAATAAGGCATAGGATTAAGAATTAGTTAGAAGAAAAGTAAGGATAAAATGCTTTCTAGTATATAATTTAACAAACTATGCTAGAGTGAAAGCAAAATTTCTCACTGCATGCTTCCAACAGCATTACCTACCATACTCTTCAAACCCTTCCCCCAGAATCCAGCAGATAGGGAGAGAGAGAGACAGGAAAGATGCTTCCCCTCCTTTTTTCTAGCGTAAGCAGGGGCTGAACTACTGCTTGCTATCAGCCAGCGAAAAGAAGAGAGCTGCCTTGGGGGTGGGTATGCTCACTCAAATGGGTTAGCTGTGCAAGATAATTAACTGTTAACTGTTGATATGTAAATACAGCTCATGCCAGGATGGGGAAGGAATCCGAGGTGTGGCTATGTAAATCCAATTCAGCCAAGGCTGATGGAGGATCAGTGTTGGAATGGAATGTGGTGTATTATAACTAATTTGGGCTGTTGTGGGGGTCACAAATCATGCTGCCCCCAAATGTGGGAACTGTAAAATATGACACCAGTGCTTGCAGGAGAGACACCATCATTGTAAGAGGTCTCAGATGAACAAGCCTCCCCATTCCAGAACTGAGTGAATGGAGTTGGGGGGGGAGGGAGGAGCTTGAGATAGCTGGCAGCATGCCTGCCAGGTGTGAGCTATAAGACTGGTTCAACCTGCCTTTTTCCCCCTTAGTCTAAGGATAGACCTAAAGCAGACTGCATCAGGAGTCTTTTTGCTAGTCCAGTGGAAGCTGGACTCTCTTGCCAGCCTAGATGGTGGCTAAAGAGTTGGAATCATCAGGGCTATGTCTACACTGGTGGCGTCTTGGGCAAGAACTTGCTGGGTGTCTACACTGCACGCGCGTTCTTGCACAAGTAAATTTACAGTCTAGCGTCGGAAAACAGGGCTTCTTCCAGAAGAGTTATTTCTCTCCCCATGAGGAATAAGCCCACTTGCACAAGAGGGCAGTGTAAACAGTCAACATGAATTTCTTGCGCAAAAAACCCCTATGGCTAAAATGGCCATCAGAGCTTTCTTGCGCAAGAGAGCATCCACACTGCCATAGATGCTCTTGCACAAAAGCACATGCCAGTGTAGACACGCTCTTGCGGAAGACTTTTTGTGCAAGAACTTTTCCGCAAAACAGTTCTTGTGCAAGAAGCTACCAGTGTAGACGTAGCCTTAGGCTACGTCTACACTTGCGGCTTCTTGCGCCAGAAATATGCAAATGAGGCTAAGCGTGGAATATTGCCAAGCCTCATTTGCATACCTAATGAGCCGCCATTTTTGCAGAAGAGGCTCTTGCACCAGAAGGAGCTGTCTACACTGCCCCTTCTTGTGCAAGAAAACCCTTCTTGCCAATGCTGTTATTCCTGAAAATAATTGGCATAACGGCTATGTCTAGACTACAGGGTTTTTCTGTGATACTGGAGGTATCTTGGAAGAATTCTGCTGCATCCAGGGAACGCGTCTGCTCTTCTGCTCGTTTTTGCGTAAGACCAGACACACTCTTTTGGAAGCCCTGTCTTTCTCCTCCCACGAGGAAGAAGGGCTCTTCTGAAAGAGGGTTTTTTCTGAAATTTGGCCCAGTGTAGACGGGCCAAATTTCGGAAAAGCTTCTTCCGAAAAAATTTTCAGAAAAAGGTATGCAAATTGCTCTTCATTTGGTTATTGTGCAGGCAATTGAAACCTCTTGCTCATAAACCCCAGCTACATGTAGGTAGGTTGGAAGAAAATGTGATGTTGAGGAGCCTGACTTCTGGCACCTGCTCATGTCTGAAGTGGTGAGGTCTGATGTATGTCCCTTAAGTTCTCCATTCCTTATGCATATGAACAAAAGGATAGTTGTCTACATGGAAGTTTCCTCGAGAGACTAAATAAAGTTGCCTGTTTTTATATGGGTAATGTCCTAATGCATGTAAGTGGCTTTTACTGGTCTACTGAAGAAAACACCAAAACAATCCATTTGTTAATGGATATAGGCAGCTTTGATTAGAAAGATGAACACTTACCTTTACCTCAAGGAAATCAAACCAAGTGTAGGTGGCTGCATCTATAGTGAGCTTTTCCTGAGTATCTGTCACTGTTGTGTATGTGCCAACAGTTTCCCTGGCTACTCAAAGAAACTTTGAGGATCAGTGAAGAAGGTAACTTCTGTAGAGAGTAAACATTTTGAGGCATAACCTGTCACAAAACTAAAAACACAAAGGGCCTGATTCTCATGTGTACCATGACTGTTTACAGTAGGGCCATTTCCAGGGTAGAGCAAGTGAGGTAGGCACCCTGGGTACAAAGCCACGAGGGCAGAAAAAGAGGTGACACATAAATACCCACATGGTGGAGCTCACTTGGGCTGGCCCCACACTCCCTGACTCACCTCAGCAGGCCACCTAGCCTGTCTAGGTGAGGAGAGGTGCAACCAAAACATCTGGTCAGGGCACATGACCCTGCATTCCACAGCCAGGTCTTGTGTCTGGATGGAAAAATTATACTTTCCTCCTCCCCGAAAAAAAACAACACTACAGGAGTTCGACTGTGTTTGCTCACCCTCAGTGCTAGAAAGCTTAATTATAGCTCTGTGTTGCACCACTCTGAAAAAGGCCTTTAAAAGTAAAGTGACCTTAGTGTAAATGAGGATCAGGTCTATAGTCCTTTTCTTTCCTTTTCAAATGCATCTACCAGCATAATCAAATCAATTTTCCACTCAGGAGCTACTTCTGCTCTCCATGGGAGAGAGGGCAGCCATGTTAGGTGACTATCATAGGTTGGTTATTATAGGTTTGTTCTGGGAAAGGCCATCTATTATATTGTGCTTGTCTGTGCATTGTGGTTACATTTTGTACTGTGCCATTTTAAAAGGGGGAAGTTGGCTCTTTATAAATAATAAAAAAAACCATAAAAGTTAACAAAGGAAATTGTGTAACTGACCTTTTAGAACAGGGTAGGGAACCTTTTTTGGGTTGGGGGGCCCCGACCCAAAGAAAAATCAGTTGGGGGCTGCACACAAGTGAGAAGCGCAAAAAAGAAATATCCTTACTGATGTGAAGATGTGGCCTGCATTGTGCAGGGGGTCAGACTAGATGATCATAATGGTCCCTTCTGACCTTACAGTCTAAAGTCTATGTGGCCGCCACTGAGGAGAAAGACACTCCCTGCATTCCCCTCTCTCCTCGCACACCAGAGCCTAGAGGGGCCCAGGCTAGTAGACTTTGTGTGTTCTAGCCCCACAAGGAAATGGTGGGGGCAGGAGCTGAAGCATCAGGGTGGACTCCCCAATGGTGGGGGAGGAGCCCTGAGCCTCAAAGGCCAGATCCAGGCAAACCAGAGGCTGCATCTGATCCCTGGGCCTTAAGTTCCCTACCCCTGTTTTAGAACACCTCATGGTCTGCTTTTCTGGTGTTCATTTTTCAGCTCATTCGTGCTGCAGTCTCCAAGTTTCAACAAGAATGTAAAGATGTGGCTTATTGCCAAGTAGTGTTCTGATTCTTCTACATCGCGACATTTAATTAGGGTTTCTGAGTAATCTTCTCTGTGTATTATACTATGGCCAGATATCAATATTAATAACATTTTGCTTTGTGTTAAGACTCTCTCAAAGCTTTTTATTTGGAAAACTATACCATCTGGCCTCTCTACTTCACTAGATTAGATTCTGGGTAAAGTGTACTCCATCTGTTTCTGAGATTCTTGTACCGAATGTATGTGGATGTGCTTGGAGTTAGATTGAAGAGGGATTTCATTCACACGGTAGTTGAAATAAAATTGGACCTTCTCCACTGTATTGATAAAAATCTACACACACACCCCTTAGAAATGTTACAGTGTCTCTGCAGAGCAGAGTTTATGTATTTTAACATAATATGTTTATGAAATGAAGAGCTGTAGAGTCTTTCACTGGGAGGCAACGTGATATTGAATTGATTTAGCCTGAATTATTGAAATTGGGAGTTCCATTTTCAACTGTGAGTCCAAAAGGGGGCTCCTGTAAGGATCTTTTTAAAATTTGGGTACCCAAAGGAAGGGTTGAGTTTCATTTCCCCATTTGTAATGGTGTTCATCTTTCCCTGATGCTAAATCATCAAAGAGGAAATGATGGAAGGAATAGAAATACTTCTGGGCTACAGCTAGACTGGCATGATTTTCCACAAATGCTTTTAACAGAAAAGTTTTTCCGTTAAAAGCATTTGCGGAAAAAAGCGTCTAGATTGGCACGGACGCTTTTGCGCAAAAGCACTTTTTGCGGAAAAGCGTCCGTGCCAATCTAGACACGGTTTTGCGCAAGAAAGCTCCAATCGCCATTTTAGCCATCGGGGCTTTTTTGTGCAAAACAGTTCTGGGTTATCTACACTGGCCTTCTTGAGCAAAAGGGATTTTGCCCGAGCAGGAGCGTCAAAGTATTTGCGCAAGAAGCACTGATTTTGTACATTACAAAGTCAGTGCTCTTGCGCAAATTCAAGCGGCCAGTCTAGACGCAGCCCTGAAGTTTGGAGTTTTCACAGAATGCTAAGTATTTTAAATACGGATGTTAAATATCAACTAATTCACTAATTGAATAGTCGATGCACTTTGCATCAACGATAAGATGAGTCAATAGGGCGAAAGTGCTGCGTGGAACCTGGGATCAGCTGGTAACTCCAGCTGACACAGGGCTCCACACAGCAATGCTACTTTGAAATGCTGCGTGCAGCCTGACACCGGGCTCCCTACGGTGTTTCAAAGCAGCAGTGCCGCACGAAGCCTTGGGTCAGCAGGGAGTCCCCAGCTGATCCCGGCCACCATGTGGCGCTGCCATTTTGAAACGCTGCGTGCAGCCTGGCGGCACCCCAGCTGGTCCCAGGCTGCATGCGGTGTTTCAAAGCGGTAGCGCCATGTGGAGCGTGGGGTCTGGCCCTGGGCTTCCTGCAGCACTGCCACTTTGAAGTTCTCCCTCCTTTTCCTCCCACTTCCTTGCTGCCTCTTTCTGATAGAGGCAGCAAGGCCAGGGGAAGCGACTAGTTGATTAGCATGTCGACTATCCGATAAACATTTGCTTATCGGATAGTCAATTAGTCCTTCACATCCCAAATTTTAAAGAAAGCTCCTGAGGCAGGATATCCAACCCTCCACCTTCCCTTTCTCTTCCCCTCCATCCCATGTCTTTATTCCTTCTCTTTCCTTTTGAATTGGCACAAGTTGTTCTATCAAACAAAGCACAGACATGACTAGTGAACATTTGTTTGTTTGCAAATGTTTGTCAGTTTTATTACTTGCTTCACTATGGCTGTGAGGTGTCTTTTTAAAATGGTAAAATAAATTACTGGAAGCCCCAGTTCTGTATTGTACAACCCCAGTGATTATTCAGGATGGTCTTGTGGTTGAGAATTGGGGTTGAGACTCAGAATTCTGCTCCAAGCTGGACTGTGGGACTTTGTTCAAATCCCATGGAGTCAGGGAACAGAGAACAAAGAGGAGAGAACAGTTAGAAGGTTAGATGCAAACCTTTGTCAAAATCTGCCACTAATATGAATTTAAGTCCCAGACAAAGCAACCGTTTTTCAGTTCTGGTTTTAATAACTTTCCTCTGAGACTCTGGCCCAGTCATGTGAGATTTCTGCCTTTAAGAGTGGTGGAGATCTTTGGTACCCCATTTTGATCTGAAATCATCAGACAACAGCTCACAAAGTTTCATTGCTATCAAACCTGATTAAGTGTTGAGCCCTGAATTATAGCCTGCCTCTAAATAGGAAGCAAATATCACATTCCTGGACCATGTTTATTTATTTAATTAAAAACAAGCTTCTAATAGATACAGTCTTGGACTCTGTCTATTAGCGTATGTCTACACAGCAAAGTTATTTCAAAATAACAGCAGTTATTTTGAAACAACTTTCCTAGCATCTACACAGCCATTCCATTATTTCAAAATTAATTTGAAATAGCAGAGGGCTTATTTCAAAATTGGTAAACCTCATTCCATGAGGAATAGTGCCAATTTCGAAATTGCTATTTCAAAATAAGCGCTGTGTAGACTCTTATTTCGAAATAGGGGGCCTCCAGCCCTTCCCAGGGTGCCCTGCTGGCCGCCCTGGCCACACGGCAACTTCTGACCTGATGCCCTGCCGGAATTAGTTCCAACCAGCCTTAAATGAGATTCAACATCCACTCAGTGTGGATGTGCTATTTCAAAATAGAAAAACGCTATTTTGAAATGCATTTTGTGTGTAGACGCATTATTTCAAAATAAGCTATTTCGGATTAACTATTTCGAAATAGGCTATTTCGAAATAACACTGTAGTGTAGACATACCCTCAAGGAGTGGTGTCTTATTTCAAGTGGATGATGGTGGGAGTGATTGCAATAATAGAAATTGCATTGGGCTACTTTATTCTGAAACATACCTGACATTCCAGTTCTACAGTGTGGTTTATTCTTTTTCTTGCAAGAAACATTGGGAGATTTGTAGCTTTCAAATGTATTCTTTCTGTGATAGACTTAGTAAAGCTGAAGCCACACTATGCTCATGAAGTAACAATCACACTATGCTCATAAACTAAAATCCACATATCTTGCCATAAAAGTGACATAGAAGATAATGAATGATAAAACAAACACAGACTACAATATAAACGTTCTGTAAGTAATTTAAACTCATTTACTTGAAAATTGGCAGGGAGAGTGGAACTGAGAAATTTGTAATAACTATTTCCTGGGAATTTCTGTAATCTATTTGTTGCTCAGTTAGCCATCCCAAAGCTTGGCCAATGTGCTTACCACAAATTGTAAGCTTCTCTGGATGTGCAAGCAGGTACAGGGGATGGCTGGAACAGAGGGAGAGGCCCTGCCCTGCCAGATGACTGGAGGAAGGGGTGAATGTTGAGGAGAAGGGAGATTTATAAAATAGGCAATTCCAGATCTCTCACTGGATCTGGGTGGTGACACCTCCTCTGTCCCCAGCCCATATCCAAAATTATAAGTAGAACCAGCTTCCTTCATGATTTTTTAAAATTAGTGCAATTTTTCTGTGTCTAGATAAAAGTCGATTACGAGGTTAAGAAATTGGATGATGCAGAGATAACAAGGAATGCAAGGATAGGCAGAGGGACTTTTGAATAAGAAGATTAATTTGGTTCATGAATGAAATTAACATTGTCTACAACTTAAACTAGCTTTCTATAATGCACAGAGTAGATAACAAAGACTTTTGGGTAGATTTCAATGAGCATCACTAATGAAGAATGAAGTGTTGTTCTTCAACTTGCCCAATGTCTGAGGCACAGGCTTGTTTTGCATCCATATCAAACAAGCATGTTTCCTTTTTCTGCCTATTCTTTTCTTTAGAAATGTATGTAACCATGACCAATGCAACAATCCGATTCTCTATGTATGTCTGAGTTCCCTCATTATAATTTCCTATAGAACTGAGATCTACACAAAACATTGTTCCATGCTTGCATACTTTTCTGTAGGATGACTCTTAAAGAATCCAGTGCTACAGAATAACTAGTAAAAGTTGGTGATCTGTGCCATCTGTCCATAGTGGAGAGATTATCTCAACCTTTTTCTATCTTTGCAGAGACAAGGGTGGGCGAGGTAATACCTTTTATTGGAGCAACTTCCATTAGTGAGAGAGACAAGCTTTTGAGCTTACACAGAGCTCTTCTTCAGGTTTGGAAAAATTAGTCAGAGGTTCACAGCTAAATATAAGAAGGAACAGATTGTTTAGCACATTAGAGATTTGTGCATCTGTCTGTCTGCGGATCTGTTTGTGCAAGAACTCCTCCTAAATGGTAAGAGCTAGGACCACCACATTTGGTAGGCAGCTTCCTTGTTTCCTAACTTAAAGCAGGGTCAAGGTTTGGTTGTGCCACAAAAATGGTCAATGCCTGGATTTCAATCATTTTCCATAACATGGAAAATGAAGGGGATGAGCAGAGGGATGTTATACTCACAGTCACCACTGAGGGCAATGAGCACAGGGCACAACTATAATGTAGAGTGACCACTGGGGGCAGCCGCACCACCTAAGGAGTGGCCAGCTGAGGACGAGGCTCACCATCTTGCTTGCCACCAGCCCAGGTAAGTAGCCTTCCTCCTCCAAACCCATACCCTCTCTGGCCTTCTGCCCCAGTGCCAGATCAGGGGAGGGAGGGAAGCCCTGTTGGCCTCACTGCTACAGCCTTCCCCCCTACCTCCCTGGAGACCACAGAGACTGGGCAGCATAGCCCCGGCACCCTCTGCAGAAGCCATAGCTCTCCCCCAGCATTGCTGGGCTGTCCAGTGCACCAGGAGGATACAGGATGGATTGAAGAGGATTACAAGGGAAAATAGAAATGGAAAGGATTTGCAGCTAGAGGAAACAAGAGATAGACCAGAGAATCGGACTGTCACCAGGAAAAGGCAGGTCTACATGATTGGGGACTCCTTATTGAGAAGAATAGACAGGCCTGTAACTAGAGCTGATCCAGGGAATAGAAGGGTGTGCTGTCTGCCAGGTGCTAAGATATGGGATGTGGAAGTGAGGTTGGAGAGGATCCTAAAAGGAGTGGGAAAGAATCCATTGGTCATCCTTCATGTAGAAACAAATGATACAGCTAAATTCTCGCTGGAACGAATCAAGGGAGACAATGCCAGGCTGGGGAAGACGCTCAAGGAAATCGAGGCTCAGGTGATCTTTAGTGGGATTCTGCCTGTTCCTAGAGAAGGGCAACTAAGGTGTGACAGGATTATGATGCTCAATAGATGGCTCAGACAGTGGTGCAATAAGGAGGGCTTTGGGATTTATGGCCACTGGGAGGCATTCACGGACAGAGGACTGTTCTCTCGGGATGGACTTCACTTAAGTAGGGAGGGAAATAGACTTCTAGGATGGAGGCTGGCACAACTGATTAAGAGAGCTTTAAACTAGGAATTTGGGGGAGACGGTTGGGAGATGTCCAGGTAATCTATACGCCGGATTTTAGCATTGAGAGGGAGGAAAAAGAAATAAGAAAGGATATAGCTGGGGGTAGGAGAATGGACATAAAGAGGAAGGGTAGAGTGGATACTAGTCTAATAGGTCATATTGGAGGTACAGTGTCTGGGCCAAATTGGGTACAGAATGTGAGTGAGGTCAAACAGAAAAAAATTAAGATGTTTGTACACCAAGGAATGAGGAGCCTAGGTAACAAAATGGAGGATCTAGAGCTATTGATCCAGGAAGTGAAACCAGATATTATAGGAATAACAGAAACATGGTGGAATACTAGGCATGATTGGAGTACAGGTATTGAAGGGTATGTGCTGTTTAGGAAAGACAGAAATAAAGGTAAAGGTGGTGGAGTAGCATTGTATATCAAAGATGTGGTAGATTGTAAAGAAATAAAAAGTGATGGAATGGAGAAGACAGAGTCTGTCTGGGCAAAAATCCCATTGGGGAAGAAAACTATTAGATCCTCCCCAGGGATAGTGCTTGGGGTGTGCTATAGACCACCGGGATCTAATTTGGATATGGATAAAGACCTCTCTAATGTTTTTAATGAAGTAAAATACAGGACTATGTAGCACTTTAAAGACTAACAAGATGGTTTATTAGATGATGAGCTTTCGTGGGCCAGACCCACTTCCTCAGATCAAATAGTGGAAGAAAATAGTCACAACCATGTATATATGGTTGTGACTATTTTCTTCCACTATTTGATCTGAGGAAGTGGGTCTGGCCCACGAAAGCTCATCATCTAATAAACCATCTTGTTAGTCTTTAAAGTGCTACATAGTCCTGTATTTTGTTTCAGCTACACCAGACTAACACGGCTACATTTCTATCTTTAATGAAGTAAATACTAATGGAAACTGCGTAATCATGGGAGACTTCAACTTTCCAGATATAGACTGGAGAACAAGTGCTAGTAATAATAGGGCTCAGATTTTCTTAGATGTGATAGCTGGTGAATTTCTTCAGCAAGTAGTTGCTGAACCAACAAGGGAGGGATGCCATTTTAGATTTGGTTTTGGTGAGTAGTGGGGACCTCATAGATGAAATGGTTGTAGGGGACAACCTTGGCTCGAGCGATCATGAGCTAATTCAGTTCAAACTAAATGGAAGGATAAACAAAAATAAATCTGAGACTAGGGTTTTTGATTTCAAAAGGGCTAACTTTAATAAATTAAGGAAATTAGTTAGGGAAGTGGATTGGACTAAAGAATTTATGGATCTAAAGGTGGAGGAGGCCTGGGATTATTTTAAATTACAATTTCAGAAGCTATCAGAAGCCTGTATCCCAAGAAAGGGGAAAAAATGTACAGACAAGTGTTTTAAACCAAGCTGGATGAGCAAGCATCTCAGAGAGGTGATTAAGAAAAAGCAGAAAGCATATAAGGAGTAGAAGACGGGAAGGACCAGCAAAGAAAGTTACCTTATTGAGGTTAGAGCATGTAGGGACAAAGTGAGAGAGGCTAAAAGTCATGTAGAGTTGGACCTTGCAAAGGGAATTAAAACCAATAGTAAAAGGTTTTATAGCCCTATAAATAGGAAAAGAAAAAAAAAGAAGAAGTGGGACCGCTAATCACTGAGGATGGAGTGGAGGTTAAAGATAATCTAGGCCTGGCCCAATATCTAAACAAATACTTTGCTTCAGTCTTTAATGAAGAGCTTAGGGATAATGGCAACATAACAAATGGGAATAAGGATATGGAGGTAGATATTACCATATCCGAGGTAAAAGCCAAACTCGAACAGCTTAATGGGAGTAAATCGGGGGGCCCAGATAATCTTCATCCAAGAATATTAAAGGAACTGGCACATGAAATTGCAAGTCCATTAGCAAAAATTTTTAATAAATCTCTAAACTCAGGGGTTGTACCATTTGACTGGAGAATTGCTAATATAGTTCCTATTTTTAAGAAAGGGAAAAAAAAGTGACCCTTCAAAAATTTTTGAAGGAAAAAGTAGTTGGGGACATTGAGATTAATGGCAATTGGGACAAATTACAACATGGTTTTACAAAAGGTAGATCATGCCAAACCAACCAGATCTCCTTCTTTGAGAAAGTAATAGATTTGTTAGATAAAGGAAATGCAGTGGATCTAATTTACCTCGATTTCAGTAAGGCATTTGATACAGTACCACATTGGGAATTATTGATTAAATTGGAAAAGATGGGGATCCATATGAAAATTGAGAGGTGGATAAGCAACTGGTTAAAGGGGAGACTACAGTGGGTCATACTGAAAGGTGAACTGTCAGGTTGGAGGAAGGTTAGTAGCGGAGTTCCTCAGGGATCAGTTTTGGGACCAATCTTATTTAATCTTTTTATTACTGACCTCGGCTCCAAAAGTGGGAGTGTGCTAATAAAGTTTGCGGATGACACAAAGTTGGGAGGTATTGCCAATTCAGAAAAGGATTGGGATATCATACAGGAAGATCTGGATGATCTTGTAAATTAGAGTGATAGCAATAGGATGAAATTTAATAGTGAGTAAGGTTATGTATTTAGGGATTAATAACAGGAATTTTAGTTATAAGCTGGGGACACATCAGTTGGAAGTAACGGAAGAAGAGAAGGACCTCGTAGTCCTGGTTGATCACAGGATGACTCTGAGCTGCCATTGTAACATGGCCGTGAAAAAGGCTAATACGGCCTTGGGATGCATTAGGCGAGGTATTTCCAGTAGAAATAAGGAGGTGTTAGTGCCATTATACAAGGCATTGGTGAGACCACATTTGGAATAATGTGTGCAGTTCTGGTCTCCCATGTTTAAGAAGGATGAATTCAAACTGGAACAGGTACAAAGAAGGGCCACTAGGATGATCCGAGGAATGGAAAACCCGTCTTATGAAAGGAGACTCAAGGAGCTTGGCTTGTTTACATTAACCGAAAGAAGGCTGAGGGGAGACATGATTGTTCTCTTTAAATATATTGGAGGGATAAATACCAGGGAGGGAGAGGAAAATTATTTAAGCTTAATACCAATGTGGACACAAGAACAAATGGATATAAACTGGCTATTAGGAAGTTTAGACTCGAAATTAGACGAAGGTTTCCAACCATTAGAGTAGTGAAGTTCTGGAACGGCCTTTCAAGGGAAGTTGTGGGGGCAAAAGACCTATCTGGCTTCAAAATTAAGCTAGATGGGTTTATGAAGGGGATAGTTTGATGGGATAACATGATCTAGGCAACTAATTGACCTTTCGCTATCAGTGGTAAATAGGCCAATGGAGGGATGATAGGAGTTACTATAGAGAACTTTTTCCTGGGTGTCTGGCTGGTGAGTCTTGCCCACATGCTCAGGCTTCAGCTGATCGCCATATTTGGGGTCAGGAAGGAATTTTCCTCCAGGGTAGATTGGCAGAGGCCCTGGAGGTTTTTCGCCTTCCTCTGTAGCATGGGGCACGGGTCACTTGCTGGAGAATTCTCTGCATCTTGGGGTCCTTAAATCATTTGAGGACTTCAGTATCTGAGATATAGTTGAGAGGATTATTCTAGGAGAGGGTGGGTGAGATTCTGTGGCCTGCATTGTGCAGGGGATCAGACTAGATGATCATAATGGTCCCTTCTGACCTTAAAGTCTATGAGTCATGACTGGCCAGCCTGTGTGGCCCCCTCTTGCCTGGTCGGGCCTCCCCACCTCTGGGCAGGACCGAGGCAAATCATGATTGTTGCGGTTATGGCGCACGTCCATGAGAAAGTTTGACATCTGCCGAGAAGTTGAAAATGTCTTCAGTGTATTGCAGGTACATCATTGATATTGTGGTGCATTTGATCTGAAATTCTTTTTCAAAGTGGCCATGAAGAGCTTGGCATATTTGGGAGCCAGTCTTGTACCTCTAGTCTCTGGTTTGGGCAAAGTGTTTATTATTGAATGTAAAATTGTTCTGGGTGAGAATGAAATAGATGAGCCTGGTGATATGTCTGAAGTGGAAGTCTGAAGGCTGTCCAATGCTGTGTAAATATCTGAAGCAGGGAGCTATGCTGTCAGTGTAATGTACAGAAAGGGGTGATATTCGTGGTGGCAAGGGTGTTGTTCTCTGTTTGGCATATAAAGATCCAAGACATGTTTTAAAATCTATCACATGGGAACAGAGATGGGAATGAAAAGGCAGCAGATCTGGACGCATTAGAATCACAGGGATGAGGAGATTCTGATTTCACTTTATGACATGAAATCAACCCTCTGATTTCAGTTACACTCTTGAGTGGGGCCATTTCTGTAGTGAAAACGTTATTTTAAAGCACAGCACATTATATATGGTACATAATTAAAACTGGAGGTACATCTACACAGCAGGGCTAAAATCGAATTAACCTACACAACTTCAGCTACATCAATTGCATAGCTTAAGTATAAATAGTTTAACTCGGCTTTTGGCGCTGTCTATACAGCAGGAAGTCAAAGGAAAAACACTCTGCCTTCGACTTCCCTCATTCCTCATGAAATGAGAGTTACAGAAGTCAGAGTAAGAAGTCCTCCAGTTTGAAAGTATTTCGAAATAAAGGCTTATAGTGTCAATGTGCACTATGTTATAAAATGATGAGACCTACATTAGCTGTTACCACTTAGGAAAGAGATCTTGGATTCGTTGTGGATACATCTCTGAACAAATCTGCTTCATGCTCAGTGGCAGTCAAAAAAAGCTGAGAGAATGTTAGGAACCATATCGTAAGACCATTATATAAATCCATGGCGTGACCACACCTTGAATAGCATATGCAATTCAGCTTGCCTCATCTCAACAAAGATAGATTTGGAAAAGGTGCAGTAGAGTTTTGGAGCAGCTTCAGAAAAGAGAGATTAAAATGGCTGGGACTGTTCAGTTTAGAAAAGAGACGCTTATGCGGGCTATGACCAAGACCTTATAAAATCATGCATGCATGTAATCGACAAAGTGAAGAGGGAAGTGTTATTTAATCCTGACATAAGACAAGAACTAGATGATGAAATTAAGAGGCAGCAGGTTCAAAACAAACAAGAGTCACAGCAAGATCACACAGTGCACAGACAACATGTGGAACACCTTGTCTTGGTGTTGTAAAAGTGCAAAATATAAATGTGTTCAAAACAGAATTAGATAAGTTAGTTGAGGACTGGTCAATTGTTAGCTAATAAGGAAGATGAACAAGGGACATAGTCCCATGCTCCAGGTGTCCCTAACCTCCAACTGCCAGAAGCATCTGGCACTGGTCACTGTCTGAGGCACCATTAGTCTGACCCAGTATGGCTGTTCTTATGATCTGGCCCATGCCTGATAGAAATAATTGGCAAAATTGCTAACCATTGCAAAATGTGTACGTGGTAAAATCGGAAAATGCTCTGTGGGCCGAGCTCCCTCAGATTCTCTTTCAGTGCAGATGGGAGCAGCCTATCAGTCTGCTTAGGGAGCAAGAAGTTATGAGTTCTATTGCAGCTGCTGCAGTGAATGTCAAGTGGCTGTGATGTGGAGCATTATGACAAATATGATGTTCCTAACTGGCCACAGATTTATTCCAGTTTGTGTTTTTATGATGAGAAAGGGTTCCATATAGATATAGCGAAAGCTCCCTCTCATGTTAGTTAATATTGTACTTGAATAATAATGCAGTCTTCAGTATAAAATATTATATTAAATAACAGATAACTGTACTTTGAAAAGATTTCAAAGACGTTTTTAGGGATGGAGGGATGGATGGATTCAAAGGCTGGTGTAATATATGTGATTTTAATTCAGTCTACACTGGCTCTGAAGAAGTGAAGTAAGCAGACAGATATATTCTCATCAAATGAAAAAAATATTACCCTTACTGGCTTTATACTACTTAAAACATTCTGCTGATTAAAGAACAAAAACTTCAGAGCAACAGGAGAAAATACTCTTTTCTATTAAAACAAAAAGACCTGCATTGTATCTGTGGACAGTCAGATCCCATCATTTGATTGTACATGGCTAAGGTATAAATTACTGTCATCAAAGACCTTTCCTGATTCTGCGTGTTTAGTAACAGCTGTGAGATATATGACCATGAATAGAAATGAATGAGAGCTAAATCATGTGTTAATCATTCCTAGAACTAGGTCAAACATAAGATCTGCCTTGATGTTTACAAATACAGCTCAGTCTGTCACGGTCACCCTCTTCAACTGTCAGTATCCTACAAGTGAGGCACTAACAAGCCACAGGGATTCTTGCTGAGAAAAAAAAAGTACATGGAAAATGGTTTTAATGATGAAATCTCTGCACTATCAGGAACATTATTCTTTTGCTCTTTAAAGTCTAGGTTCCGCTCTCATTTACACCAGTGTGAATCAGAAGTGACTCCAGGGACAGCGGTGGAGTCACTATGTGTCAATGACAGCAGAATTTGACCTTAAATGCTAAACAAAGAAAGGCATTTAAAAAAAATAGAGACAGGAGAAATGATTTGGATAAAGCAAGAATTGATTCAGATTTTTGACCAAAATAATAATCCTTGTCTCCTTTTCTCTCTGTCTTCTTGAGCAGTGGAGGAGCCCGTGGTTTTAATGTTCATGCACATCCTGATTGCAACCTGGAGTGGAATTGCTAAATATCACAAGAAAGACTCTTCTCATGGAAATTACTATCACCTATGTACTTTCCCCATTCCTTGTGTTTGTTACAGCCACATGTTGTGTCTCATATTTAATTAGGCTACATCTAGACTGCAGTGCTTTTCTGGGATACAGAAAAGCAATGCCATGGCCAAAGAATTTTTTTTGAAAAAAATGTCGAAAAATTTTTTGAAGAAAATTTTTTGAAGAAAATTTCAAAAAATGTTGGAAAATTTTTCAAAAAAGTGGATGCACTCTTTCGCCATCCCTGTAAACCTCATCTTATGAAGAATATGGGCTGTGTCAAAAGAGAACTTTTTTCCGAAGTTTGGCAATGTGTTGATGCGCCAAATTTCTGAAAAGCCTCTTTCTGCAGTGAAGCGGAAAAAGATATGCAATTTGTGTAGCACAAATTGTGTTTCTTTTTCCAACTTACCCTTGCAGTCTAGACATAGCCTTAGACAGTAAAATCTCCTGGGTAGAAACTGTCCTTTACCATAGGTTTGTACAGCATCTAGTGCACAGGGTTGTCTGAGTTGTACTGTTAAACAAATAATTTTGAGTGTGCAAAGAGAAGGAAATAACTGGAAACCACTCCTGTATTCATTATATTTTGTCTTTCTAGATCAAATGTGTAGATGTATGGGACCTAATTCTTACCTTTCTCACACCTCAGTTTTACGCTGATGTAATACTGTGTACTTCACTGACATTATACCCATTTTTCTCCATCATGAGAGTGAAAACAAACCATAGGAGAGTGGATACATCTGGACTCTAGTGTGCCTGTGTTAATCAAACTTTTGCTATTTGGAGATCTGCTTATGTCCATGCAGAGTATAATTTAGACACATGTACTGGTCCACATACTTGCTACCCACTCATACCAGTAGCTGCTATGGGAACGTGGGTGTGGGTATACCCAATTTCTTTTTTCTTTTTTTTTTGTCTGAAAAAACTGATTGATGGTGTACCAATCTTTTTCTTATCAGCAAGTTTTATAGTTGATATTTATTATTTATATTAGCAACAGTCGCTTATTATAGGCTGAAGGGGATGTGTACGAATCCAGACATGAATCAAAGAGATGAAATAAGAATGTTACGGAAAAAATATTTATGAGAGTTTGGATTACCTGGAAGTTTTAATTTTTTATTCCCAACTCATTTTTAACTAGTTCCTAGCACTGGTTCTAGCACCAATATAAGCAGAGCCACCCCGTCCATAGGATGGTTTGCAGTGGCTGCCTTGGGCCCTGTGCTTGGGGTGGGGGGAGGGGAGGCATGGGGCCTAGAGCAGCCTGGAAGATTACCTGGGGTGCCTGGGGCTGGCAGCAGGGGTTGGGCCTGCTCTCACCAACAGCAGTGGGAGCCACCAGAAGCAGAGCAACCTGGGGGAAAGAGAGCAATGAGGGTGGGAGGGGACAGAGCACGGGCAGGACCTAGGGTAGAAAGGGAAGGGATAGTCCCAAACCTTGTACCTTCTAGGGATGGTCCTGATTAGAAGCATAGAATTCTTCACATTACCAGTACTTTACCTTTCAGTAAAAAGCTAAAAAAAATACTTTAGAATTCTGCCCACTGTAGTGCAGAATAATATTTACCAGCAAGAACACAGATATTATAGCTATCTGGTGTGGTATTTTGGCATTTGCTCAATAGAAAGCAGCAGATAGATTTCTTCTGAAGTAATGATAGGCCCAAGTCAGCCTATGGATACAGCGCCTCAGATGTGATTATCGGTTTTTTTATTCACAATTATTTGTTACACATCGCCAAGATGCTTGGTGCTGTATAGGGCACAAGATGAGATGGTTTTTGTTATATTTGTCACAGTTTCAACACTCAAATTTTCTCCTTGACACTCAGTCACTGACACAGATCCTGATCACAGCAGCACTAGTAAAAATCTAGAGTTAATTCTCTTGATTATACAGACGTACACCAAGGCACCTGAGATCAGAATTTGACCCAAAAGGCAGTTATGTATGTAAGACTTCAGATGCTGACCAATTCTTCCTGTCCTTCTCTTCTTCTGAGTGGTATTTTGGGTGGATTGCAACAGAACCCCTTGGGGTTATATGAGTAGGCTTGACAGAATTCAGTTTTTATTTTGTTATAATTTTGACAGCTAATATTGATGTTTATCCACTTTTCCCAATTTGTATTGGTTTAAATTTTCAAAGCTTCACAATGTTATAGGAGGGAGGGTGAGCTCAACATCACATGTCACAATCTACAAACTAAATCTCCTTAAATCAAACTCTAATTAAAGTTCTCAAATAGCATTGTTTTTATTGTACCTATCTGTAAATGTTGATTTTTATCAGTGAAAATATGTTTTTTTGTGATTTGGGTGAATATGGTGAAATTTATATTTACTGACATTTTGTCAATTTAAAAACTAATCTTTTGAAATCTACATATGACTAACATATCCTGGATGTCTTTTAATCATTGTTTTTGGTTTGGCAGTAGAGCCTGAAGCATCTATTAAGAACCAGGGCCCCACTGTGCTAAGTGCCGTTATTAACATATGAAAAAGAAGTCCCTGGCCCAGATAGCTTGCTCTCTTAGTTATAACGCAGAATAAATGGAGGTAGGGGAAATGGACACAATCAGGTTATAATTAAACTAACAAGTTTATCATGCATTGGGCTAACGTCTTAGTTCATCACATTAATTCCTGATATCAATACAATATAGGACTCAACATCTAAAAGTTCAAATGTTTGTTTTGGATACACAACCCAAATTTTGTATTCTTCTTTGTGTTAGCTGAACCTCTTGGGTCTGAAAAACTGGGCCCATAATATCAGGAATCTAAATTTATTTAATTCTGGAAATTCTGCTTCCATTCTTGGCCAGCACCGGAAATTGCATAAATGTATAAGAAGGAAAAAAGAGCAAGGAATGGAGAAATGAAAATAAAACATTTTCAGACCTCAGAATGGCTTCATTTAAGGTCATATTTTGAGTGAAGGTTTGGATTGCTTGCTTTTTATCTCTATACCACTTCAACATGCTCTGTACCACACCTTTCAATCTTGTGAATGTTAGCATGATGGAGGGAGAAAGTGCTCCCATTCCTTGATGGCATTGTTTTTTTCTAAATGGCAATCGCCACTGAAAAGATATTCATTTTCTGGAGGTGATATTTGGATGGACTATATCTCCATAATACATAAAGAACTAGCATGACCCTCAGCTTTAGTTAATGCTATAATAGTTGTGGACATAGTCTTATAATGAAAACATTTAACTCTGCTTTCTCCGTTTTCTTTGTTTGAAAGCTCTTTTCCAGACTAATAGCTGGTAGCAGCAGGTTGTGAGTAGATCACACACACAGAAATTATGACATTATGGAGATCACACACACAGCATGAATGACCAATTGTTTATAACTAGTTTATAACAGCTATTAAGTGTCATAATAGGGACTTTGGCTAAAGGTGCATTTGAAGATTTTCTGATCTCATCTGTAAAAACAGACCAGACTTTCTAGGTGAACTAAACATTATGCACCTAGAAAATGAATACGATCTCTGGCAGTGCCTCAGTGATTTATTTCAACAGGTTTGAGCAGTTTAGCAATTTCTTAACCAAAAAAACCCTTTAAGGATGCAGCTTCATGCATAATCTCAACATGTCACATTTTGGCAGTGATTGCTTAATGCAGCAGTGTGCTAATGAACTGCTCCACTGCATTCTATGATCATGAATATGAGTCTGAGTACTATAAACTGAACTCAATGTACTGATAAGTGACTGTATCTGATTGTGCCAGCAGTGGGGGGATTTTCTTATTAATGAGCTGAGTTGTTAAGAGATGGAAGAATATTAAACTAGTTAGCCTTGCATTGTCTGATCATATTTTCTGACACTGGATCTTGGAAAGCAGTAAGCCTTTTCTAGTCTTGCTTAACAGAAATCCTTATAAACATTAGTACAAGGAAAAACCCCCAGAAGCAATGCTTTATTGTAAAAAATATATACATGTATATATATAAAACTCAGGCACAAATTCTGCTCTCTGGTTCTGGGTGCAACTCCTTTTGGTTTCAGGGGTTTCCATCAGTGTGGAGTAATCCCTCTTTTAGTGATAAGATGTTACAAGCATTCTCGGGTGGGGAATTTCTGCCATCCCAGAGTATAGCATCACATGATTCAAAAGTTCCTTATCCCTCCAATATCCATAGCAAGTGAGCTCTCGGGTTCTGCACTATTCAGAGTTACTGAGACGATGAAAATGTTGAACTGTTGAATTCTGAAAGACATGTCACACGGTCCTTCAGTGCTCTAGCTGCCTCTGATTGAAATATAGAATACTCCTGAATTCTGGGGCTCGCAGAGGTCTTAATTGTTAAGCATTTATGTGTAGAGCCTCACTGGGTCCATTTTAAATGGCTCTCTCAGCTTGAATAACCATCCTTTGAGGACACTAAAGCAGCTGTCTGAAAAGGCTGCAGCAACAAATTAGCTAGGCCACGAGAGTGTAGAGAGCAGATCGAAAACATTGGCCAGCAATACTATGGCAACACTGCCTTTGGGGATATTAAAAGCCAACTGTTCCCTGCTCTGAATACTGAGACTATTCTGAGTAACAGTATAGGCTGTTCAGCTGCTTCCGTTGAAAGAAGTTTTCTATGCTCACAGTGTCAGCTATACTGAAAGGGGCAGAGTTTTGCAAGATCTTCAACACCACTCAATGGCAAAAAGTGATTGGTGGTAAGAGATGATGGCTGGTGTTCTCCAGTATAGGTTTTCCCTGAGAGAAAACATCCACAGAGCTAAACATCTTCTGCTTAAAAACCCCATGAGGAAGTTTCAGTTTGTAAAAGACTCCAATTTCATAATCCACCTGCTGGGGTCTATACTTTGGAATCACCAAGATCAGACTAGACCTTGGCATCACCAAGAAAATAACATTACCATGGAAACTAAAGAGGCAAATTTCAAACCCTGGGAACCTGGCATGTAGGCTACTGCATCCGATGTGCATCCATAAGCCATACTGATTGAATCTCTCAGGACAGACCCTAGAGTTTAAAGTGCTCACGCAGCGTTGCATACAAACTATTGCCAAAGAATTAGGGGAAGGGAGAAATCTGACTCACTGATGTTCTAGGCAGACTCTGGTTGACTGAGGTGGTGCCAGCAGTTCCTTCTTGACATGCACAGTTCCCCAGAGACACACCCTGCATTGTTGTAGTTATGCACCAAGCAAAACAGCATCAAAATGCACAACAGTAATAGCATGTCTCTGATGCATGGATAAGCCATTCTCAAACATACAGACAGCATTCATTCTGGAACTCCTTGCCAGAGGATGTGCTGAAGGCTAGGACTTTAACAGGATTAAAAAAAGAGCTAGATAGATTCATGGAGCTTAGATCCATCAATGGCTATTAGCCAGGATGGGTAGGAATGGTGTCCCTGGCCTCTGTTTCTCTGGAAATGGGTGACAGTGGAGGAATCACATGAGGATTACCTGTTGTGTTCCCTCTCTCTGGGGTATCTGGTATTGGCCACTGTCAGCAGACAGGATACTGGGCTAAATGGACTAGATCCAGACAGGATACTGGGCTAGTCTGACCCAGTATAGCCATTCTTATGTTCTCTGACACTTTAATGAAGCTCCAAGCAGGCACAAGGATTTGCCCTTGCAGATCTGACTATGGAATCCAGGTCACATTTTGCGGTTATACAAAGCTACTGACGTGTTTGTCTAGTATGATTTTTCACTTATCTTTTTTCCATAGTTTTGTTTTTCTTTAGATGTTGAATACATTATTTTTGCTTCATATTTGTTCCATTATTTTTCTGTGGATTGAGTTACACTTAATGAATGGCAATTGCTACAATCACAATTCTTTTTAAAAGAATCACACACCATTTTTAATTTCTTTCCAGTCCTTTGACACCTTCCCACTTCTCAATTTTCAAAAATAATTGTCAGCGGTTTGATAAGTTTGTTCCTTCCTCAAAGAGATATGTGTCTTCTAATCCTCCCAGTTTCAAAACTTCCAAGTGTTCTTTTACCTGTGTCTTCATCTAGCTATCTTTTATATGAGGAAGCTACTCACCTTCATGCAATAACAATGGTTCTTGGAGATCTACAGGTACTCCCCTGTAGATGTTAGGTCATCCCAGTGCTGCAGAGTTTTCTTGAGAAGTGATCAGTCGGACTGCACATGCGTGGCATGCGCCTCATGCCGTTCACACCCTTTTGTTGTCTCGCACAGTCCAGCTCCTGCCAGTTCCTTGAGTCCACCCTGGTATCTGGAAGATATAAGGAAAAATCCGAGACGAGGAGGAGGGTGGGTAGTGGAGCACCCAAGGGGACACACATCTCAAAGAACCATTGTTACTGCACAAAGGTGAATAATATCCTCTTCTTCTTCAAGTGATGTCCCCGTGGGTGCTCCACTGTAGGTGAATGCGTAACAGTACTAAGTATAAGTGGTAGGTGGGCCTCAGATTTATGGCTTTATAGCGGTAGATAGGAGCATGGAGGTCACAATAGTGGACCACATAGCCACTCTGCAGATATTCTTAAGGGGAACCCTGTGGAGGAAAGCCATAGAAGTTGCCATCGCTCTTGTGGAGTGTGCTCTAAGTGTTTGAGGTAATGGTTTATTCCTCAAAAGGTAACATTGTGTGATACATGACACTATAAGCTTGGAAATGTGTTGTGATGATAGCGGATATCCCTTATTGCCGTCTGCTGCAGAGATGAGCAAACAATCCGATTTGCAGAAAGACTTAGTCCTGTCTATGTAGAAGGGCTCTACTTACGTCCAGTATATGAGATGTTGCATCCTTCGCTGTGGAATGTGATTTAGGGTAGAACGAAGGAGTACGATGGGCTCATTCATGTGGAAATCCAAACAAATCTTGGGAATGAATGAAGGATGGAGACATAGTATTACATTGTCTCTTTTGAAAATGGTATAAGGTGGAGTCACCATCAAGGCTGCTAACTCACTCACTTGGTGGGCAGAAGTAATCGCCAGTAGAAAAATTACCTTTAGTGTAATGATTGACAATGGGCAGGTAGCCAGAGGTTCTAACGGTGCGCAAGTAAGAGTGTCTAGCACCATTTCTAAATTCCACGATGATGATAGTGGCCTTTGTGATGGATATAGATTAGAAAGACCTTTTATGAATCTCTTTGAGATAGGATGGGTGAAGAGTAACCATCCCTCTACTAGCTGGTAAAAGGCAGTGATGTCTGAGAGATGTACCTTTAAGGAAGACAGAGCAAGATCAGCATTCTTTAGAGACAATATGTAGTCCAAACTTTTGTGTAATGGCATTGTGTCTGAATCTAGATTTTTGCCAGAGCACCAGAAGAGGAATCTACACCATTTCTGGAGCTAGGTGGTCTGGGTAGAGTGTTTTCTGCTATGCAAAAAAACCTCCTTCATTTGGTCAGAGCATTGTTGTTCCTCCTGGTAGGACCAGCAATGAACCATGCTGCAAGGCACAAGAGTTGTGGTTGAGGATGGAGTAAGGTTCCTCTGCTCTGAGTCAGGAGATCGTGCTGAATCAGAAGGTGATAAGGAGGTTGAGGAGACATCAGATAGAGATAAGGGAAATTATGGGAATAACTGTTGTTTTGTTTCTGGTGATCTTCTCGAGTACCTTGGGAATGAGTCGGATAGGAGGGAATGCATATAAGAGCGGGCCCTTCGAATTGAGAAGAAAAGCGTCCCCTAGAAACCCTGGTCTGATTCTAGCTCTTGAGCAGTAATGGTGACACTTCTTATTTTTGTAGAAAGTGAAGAGGTCTATTTTCGTAAGACCCCATTGTTGGAAGATGGATTGGAGGACCCGAGGATGCAATTCCCATTCATGGTCCGGGGCAAAGTGTCTGCTGAGGGTGTCTGCTGTTGTTTTGTTTACTCCTGGTAGATATAAAGCTACAAGGGTGATGTTGTTTTGTATGCACCAATTCCATAATCGGACCACTTCTGTGTATAGACTATGGAATTGGGCACCTCTCTGGCAATTGATATAATACATCATTGACATATTGCCGGTCAATACACTTATGATTTTCCCCTGAATGTGTGTTATGAAATGCTTGCATGCATTGAATACAGCTCTGAGCTTTAATCAATTGATGTGTAAAGAGGTCTCTTGTGTGGTCCATCATCCTTGTATTGATATGGCATTGATGTGGGCGCCCCATCCAAGGAGAGACATGTTGGTTTTTATGTGTACAGAAGGTTGGTCTCGATGAAATGGTACACCTGCTAGTAGATTTCAGGGATTGGTCCACCATGCGAGAGATTTTAAAATATGAGGTGGAGGAGAGACCAGTGTGTGCAGTTGCCTCTTGCGATGGGGATAGTGCTGAAGAAATCAAAAGATGTAAGCGGGCACAGTCAACCACACAGGTTGTAGCAGCAGCGACACCCATAAGTCGGAGACAGGTAAGTATGGGGACTGTGGGGCTGATGGTAACATTAGTAACCAGCTCTTGAATTGCTTGGAATCTCTGCATGGGGAGGTATGCCCTTGCAGACACCGAATCAAGCTGGGCATCTATGAATTCTAGAGTTTGTATAGGTTGCAGCATTGGCTTCTGCATTTTGAGTATAAGGCCCAAGAGATCGAATGTTTGGTTGGTTGTTGCCATCATGTGATGCATCTCTACTTTCGATGGGCCTTTTACTAAGCAATTGTCAAAGTATGGGAAAATGATCACGGATTGTCTGAGAAGGTAAGCCGTGACAACAGCCAACATCTTTGAAAATACCGAGGAAAGGCCAAATGGTAGTACCCGGTATTGGTAATGATCTGTGCCCACCATGAAATGTAGGAACCATCTTTGCACGGGGTGAATAGTTATGTGAAAATAGGCATCCTGCAGGTCGAGGACTGCAAACCAGTCTCCATTCTCTTAACACTGGGATTATTGAAGCTAGGGTAACCATTTTGAATCATTGCTTTCAAAGATATCGATTCAATCTGCGGAGGTCTAAAATAGGCCTCCATTCTTCCGTCTTTTTTGGTGTGAGAAAGTAATGGGAGTAAACTCCCCTGCCTCTGAAGTCCTTGGGTAATATTTCCACTGATCCTAGGTTGAGCAGTCGCTGTACCATCTGTTTTAGTAGGTCTTTGTGAGAGGGGTCGCTGAAGAGGGACAGGGAAGTAGGGGGAAGTATAGTAAAGGGGATGGTATACCCCAATGTTATTATTTCGAGGACCCAATGGTGGGAGAATAAGAAGTCAGCTCCCTTTGGAAGGACAAAATACCTTTTGTCAGCCCTTTCGTTAGTTGGTGGTGCTGAAGCTGGAGTCTGCCATATTTCATCAGCATCTTCCATAATGGCCTCATCAATAGGAATCGCTGTGATGGTTGAAGATTTTTGATCTTCCCCCACTGTGATGGTTGAAGATTTTTGAGCAATTTGTGTTGCTTCTCTGGTACTGATGTCCTGAGATGCAGCCAACCTTTTAAAAAGCTCCTGAAACTGACTAAGGTCATCAGAAGGTGACTGGTTACCAGGTATTAGTGCTTCGTCAGGGGATGATGACGATTAGTTGGTTGGTAATACGTCTGGTGGGTATTCCTCTACCTCAGCCTCTGATAGTTGACCTTCTTCCAGTTCAGAATGGTGAGCCGTAGAGGTAGCGTTGGGTGGTGACATTGCTATTCTGTGACTCTGAGAGGGTGGAGAAAGTACGGGAAGCCAGGTGACTGACAGCAAGGTTAGCCGTATCCAGAATGGTGATAACTATGGCAAGCTGAATCATGCCGAGAATAGTATCAGTAGTATGTTGGGCTGTATCATCTATGATAAGACTGCACCGGAAAAACATAGTGAGATGAATGGCCGGTCCTGTAATGCATCTGGTGATGTACCAGTAGGTGTGCAGAATGTGCTGAGTGTGGTGATTCCCTTGAAGAAGGAGGAGGAGAATGATGTAGATATCTTGTGTAAGGAGATGGTGATAAAAGGTATCTTGATGCATGGTGTCTAGTTGGTTCATGGGGAGAGCAACTCTTGTCATCTGTTGGTAGTTGAGGAGAATATGGAGACGGCAGTGAAGAGGACATTGCTGGAGAAAAGGTTAATGGTTCTGGACTCGCTGGTCTCATTGAAGCAGATTTATAGGGTGCTTTCTTTGGTGCCAGAGGGCTAGACAAGACATATGGTGCCAAAGATGCCCGCGCTGTTTGTGTCAAGGTCATTGGTGCCGAGGAGGTTGTTGTTTGAGTGGTTGGTGTCAAGGTGTATGGTGCTGAGATGTACAGTGCCAAGGTCGCTGTCACATGAGTAGGTGGTGTCAATGTTATTGGCACCGATATCATCGGTACGTGTGGTTCCGACACAGAAGGTGCCGATGTTGTTGGTACCGTAGTAGCGGGTGCTATTGCCAGTGGTGCCAACCAATGGACCGTTAAGACTGTTGATGGCACCGTTGTAGATTTTTGTCGCGATTTCGGCTCTGAGAACGATCCGAGCCAGATGTGCTGGGCTTATCACTGACACTTACACGTGCTGATGGTAAAGAGCGAGCTGGTGAAGCTCTTTTTCAAGCTGGAGCCAACTGTGAGGAAACGGCTTTCTTTTTCTCTGCCCTCAGAGACCGCGGAGTGAAAACAACATGAGAATGCTCCGGCAGTTGAAGCGCCTTGTCAACAAGAACATTTTTAGTCTTATGTCCCTGTCCTTACGCACCCTGACCATCAGTTTGGCACAATGGACACGTTTCTGAGGCACATGAGCCTCGCCAATGGAGGCATGTGGTGCACTTCTTAAAACTGGGGGAGCCTGGCATAGCTGATTATATAACCATTTGAAGAAAATTAACTTTTTTTTAAAGGAACTATATTAACTAATTAACTACAACCATAAGAACTGTAACTAACTATAGACTCTAACAACTATGTACTCTATTCCTGATAGGATTTGCCTGAAGACAGAAGGCTCGCTCCGTCTGTGACCACGGGCAGCGAAGAAGGAACTGGCGGGAGCCGGAATGCGCGAGACATCAAAATAGAGTGAATGGCATGAGGTGCGTGCTGAGTATGTGTGGTCTGGCTGATCACTGCTCAAGAAAACTCTGATCTGTGGCGCTGTGGAGCA
>CM057847.1:44514477-44532673 GCA_030068395.1 Apalone spinifera
ATTGTTCTTCGAAAGACAAGAATGGATGCTCTTGCTGTACCGCTCAGGAAATACAGGTGCCGTGGCCCTAAACTGTGACAAGTGCTTTTCAAAATAATATTCAATGTTAATATGCTTTGAAGCAATAGATTGATTGACAAGAAAAATCTACAGTGAAGAAAACATAGACAATAAAATAAACCTAACATTTATCCACCGCATACATGGTCATTTGTATAAGTGAGAGTGCAAACTTAGTTTTGTTAGGAGTGATTACCACAGTAAAGTAAATCATGTACAAAATCATTTATTTTTCTGTCGATAGACAGCCTGGTTCTTCAAAACATTAGTCATACTAAGTAGCCAAAACCGCTACTACATAATTATTATTGTAGTGAATACAAATACAATTCTAGCTGTAAATGACACTAAATAAAAACTATGGCTTTGCCACATGCAGTGATTTTAATTTAAAAAAGAGATACAACCACATTTTCCTTGTGCTTTTGTCTGGCCTAGAGCCTAAAAGCTATTCACCCTCTGAAGTACTACAGAACCATTAACATTCATCTGTATATTATTTTTGCATTATTTATGATATTCCAAAATAAAGGCCTATTCCTACAAAGTGCTGAGAGCCTCCTGCAAGGTATTGAGTGCTTCTTAATTTCTGAAACCAGCTGAATTTAGGATGTGTAGGCCCTCACAGGGTTGGGTTCTGAGTATATTTTTTCTTCTTTCTATCCTTCAGTAGTGAGTAGGTTATCTGGCTGAAGGATCATCTACGTGTTGTACTCTGGTTTCAGTAACTGATATTGACTGGAATTTGGGTAGGTAGTGGGAAAACTAAGGCACTGTGCCTTTACATTAAAACCAAAACTTTTACTTAGTAAACTGATAGAAGGGTGTATGTGTATATATAATAGTGTTAGAGAGGAGAAAACCAATTAATTGAATAGTCATTGGAATACTTACCTGTTTAGCCTAACTGCACCTGTCCATCTTGAAAAGAGATTCTGCAGAGTTTCTTGACATTTCCCCAGATTGAACTCCATCCCCAGGCACGGTACCAATATGTACTTACTATTTTTCTAGACAAGGGGAAAAAATAACTGTTTCCACTATCAAAGTTAACAGGACATGTTAACTGTTTGGCAGAATATTATATTTGCATGAGAAGTGAGAGAGAGGGTACAGGAACTGAACTTGGACATTGGAATGGCAGCAAAGTATATTAGGGGCTACCCATGACTATGAATTAACAAAGTTCTATATTACCCCAGGCTGAAAAGGCGAACCTTGTCTTTCCTATAAAAATACATTTGAAGAAAGAAGTGACAGGTAATAAAGTTATTACATCGCTGCATTTGTGGAGCTGCTTCTTACTCTAATAAAATCCACAGATGTACTTTGTGTATAAGAAGGACTGTGGGAAGTGGTCTGTTGTGTTTAAAAAAAATTAAATGAATGAGGGTTAAAAAAATGAGAGCAAGAGCTGAGTCAAACAGTGAGAGTGAATTGAAAGTACTCTCTTTAACCTTAATCTAAGTTGAGATCTGTCAGCTGCAGAAAACTCTAGCATCTGCAATGATGGTCTGCATGGATAGGTTTTGTTTATCCTAAGGTCAGAGATATTAAAAGAAAGAAAGATTAATCTGATAAAAGTATTGCCATTTCTAATCGAACTGATGGGAAAATGTGGTATAGAGGTAAGAGGCAACACAGGATAAATTATTGTGAAGTGATGAACTACCTTGAAGCTGCAGCAATCAAATAGACAGCTCTCACATCTAAAAATTACTGTGGCATCTTTATTCATCAACAGTTTTGTGCAAGTGTCTTTTGGTGCTCAACCCCCTCCACAAAGCACAAAAGCACTCCGGTTTATTTGGTGAAATTAAATCGTAACAAAAGAGACCTGTCTGAGGTTGGTGTTTCTCACTTATCAGAATTAAAGGACATTCATTTCCTCTTGCAACTCAGAAAGACAAACTTTCAAAAGTTGGAATTTGTTAAAACTCTAAAATGTACAAAAGAACAGAAATACACAATGCTTCTCTCTTATATCAAATACTGCCCTTTTTGTTTTGTACCACTATAATTTAAAAATGTTTTGTACCACTATAATTTAAAATATGTTTTTCCTCTGATCTTTTGTCAGAAGCTGGGAATGGGAGACAGGGAATGGATCACTTGATGATTCTCTATTCTGTTCATTTCCTCTGGGGCACCTGGCATTGGTCATGGTGGGAAGACAGGATACTGGGCTAGATGGACCTTTGGTCTGACCCAGTATGGCCATTCTTATGTTCTTCTGCTCTCTGAGGGTAGTCTACACTACAGAGAATGATTGATCTTCCAGGGTTTGAATTAGTGGGTCTAGTTAAAACAGCTAATTCAAACTGATAGGGGTGCTCTCTTTGATGCCTGCTTCCATGAGGAGTAAGGGAAGTCGAAGGGAAAGTGTGCTCCCTCCAACTTCTTGCAGTGTGGACAGAGCCAAAAGTTGAGTTAAGCTACTTCAACTTCAGCTATGCATTTAATGTAGCAGAAGATGCCTATCTTAATTCAACTTTGTCCGGTAGCATAGACATATCCTGAGGGTTCTCTTGTCTTCTGGTTCCCACAAATCTCAGACTTTCTGGAAGTGGGCTTGAAAATGCATTGGACCTGTCTATACTAGCTCTTTTCAATACTTATTCAGGTAAACTTGCTACTGCAAGGGTCTGTCAGCAGTGGTTCAGTCCTACTGTAGAGACAATCCCACAGGTGAATAATACCAGGCATTAATGAGAGCTGTGTGCTCATTTGGAGAAGACAGTAGATCCACGTTATAAAAATTCATTAATAAAAAAAAGGGTTTTTTTCAGTTGAAAAGGGTAGTTGCAAATATTTCAAATTACATACAGAGAAAAATACAGTATCTCTCAGAGCATTCAGACTGCAAAGTGCTATGAAAGCAGAATCCACTGGCATTATTATTTGAAGAGGCAAATTACAGGCCAGTCCTGAAAGGTGTATAACTCTTCCTCCCTGGAGGTGATGAGCATTCTTGCTTCCCTTTACAGTTAATGGGAACCAAGGGTCTCAGCACCTTGCAGGAGCAAGCACCAATGAAAATGCATGTGAGAGATGGTGACCTGACTGAATTTTGTGTGATCAAAAATGTGTTCATCCTCAGCCATTTGCAATGGTTGTTTTGCAACATCCTCCCTTGTGCCAATCTGGTTATAACAAGAGATATTTTTGGACCAAGAGTAAAATGAAATGCACGGAATACTGTAAATATGTTGAAATGGATTTGCTCACAAGCTAATATGTGAGTGTTAAAGAATTGCAGTTTTTCTTTCTTATCTATGCAGAGTTATATCAAGCACAGAAAAGTTGAAGTATTTAAAAAAGTAATCTCTGTATTAATGACCCAATCCAGTGATTATAAAAGAGGTTGGTCAGGCCCCAGAGGAAAAAATTTCAACATTTGTAGATTCTTCCATCTGCTAGTTCAAGGTTTACATGTTTCAGATAAAATAATATTTGTATTGTAGTTAACACCAGTTACGTAATTTTAATAATCACAATTGCAGGATCTTATCCACAATTTTTTCATTAAGGGTACGTCTACACAGCAACATTATTTTGAAATAACTAGAGTTATTTTGAAATAACTTAGTCTGCCTCTACACCGCAGGCAATTATTTCGAAATAATGGCGAAATACTATCAAGCTGGAGAACTTCTTACTCCGACTCATGTAATCCTCATTGCACGAGAAGTCAGAGGAAGCATGCTTGATTTTGAAATAAGAGCTGTATAGGTGCTCCTAACTTGGAAATAAGCTATTTTGAAATAAGCTACACCGGTGACATAGCTCAATTTGCATAGCTTATTTTGAGTTAAGCCCTGCTGTGTAGATGCACCCTAATTAATATATATATTATTATAAAAGTAAAAGTCAGACAGTTTTCCTAATTCCTTACATTTGCAAAAACTATAAAAAGATTTTTAATATTAAAACTACAATTCTAAAAAATCAAGTTAATGGGAACCATTAAAGTACTACTATATTATACATGTAACTACATTAAATTATTACTTTATTAGATTAATAACATACAACATTTAATGGAAAACATTCACAATTCTTGTAGGAAATGTAATCAACATTCTGTTTTGCATTTTCTCAAAGATCTTTATTGCTATTTTTATAGCTTATCAGACGTTCTTATATTGGATAGAATAGACACAGTATAGATAGCTGCTTACACTATTTGCCCAGCTTTGGAATATGTTTGACCAAACTTATCAAAGAGATTAATGGATGGAAATACTGTTTCAAAGTCCTAGAAAAAAAACAGAGAGAAACAAAGACAGTTAAGTGTGGGTATTTTTGTCCCCCCCCCCCATACACACTTTTATTTTTTAGTATAGATATTGTATATTGTACAGTTCCACTGGCCTTTCTTCTGTTCGAATTTTCCCATTACAGGAGATATAATTTAGGATTGAAGGTAGGCACAAAAATATTTAGGGTAGTATAAGCACTGCATGCTTATTTCGAAATAAGCTATTCTGGAAGAAATGCTCCGAAATAGCTTATTTTGAAATAGCACATCTACAGTACAGGGAAGCCTCAAAATTAGTCCGAGGCAGGCTCCCCTACTGCGGACGTGCTACTTCAACTTAAAGACCCAGGAGGCACTGGGGAGTAATTAGTTTGAATGGCCCTGGGGAGGAGCTATTTCGAAATAGCAGCAGTGGAGCATCCACACTACTGCTATTCCGAAATAATTATTTCAGAATAGGCATTATTCCTCGTGGAATGAGGTTTACAGAAGTCGGAATAATGGCTGTTATTCCAAAATAACATTGCTGTGTAGATGCACCCTTAGTAACTATGCTAAAGCTTACATATCACATTGTGAAACACTTCAACATGTACATTATATACGGGGAGAAAATTCTGGAGTAACGGACTTAATTAAAATATATTTGTACTATAAGCTGCACATGACTGTAAGTAATATAAATTATATTTCTCTGCCACACGGACTGAAGGTTATGGCCTTTTGCAAATCATGCTACACTAAACAAATCCTCCTTTCTGGAAAACAGTTAAGCAGAAAATGTCTCAGATTAGATCCAATAGGATTTTTTTAAATATTTAAAATGTTCTACCTTTAGGAAAAGTAAAATAAGTGTGTTCAATTTGTAAGTAAATGAAAATTTGTATGAAAGACTGAACAAGTATAGAAATAAGTAAAGAAATATTTTAAAAAAGCATTTTGGCCATGGACCCACATATGACAGAAAAGATACAGGACTGAATAGTGCTTGCCTCATTCACAGACTAGTCCTATTTTCTTTAAGGGAGGACTCTTGCATAAGTAAAGCGAACAAGATTTGGAACACAAAGTACAGATTTTGTGCTGTTATGGTAGTCGTGTAATGGAAATATACTCCACAAGCAACAAAGCTAAATGACTCCAGGATTCTAAATTATTTTGCACACTAATTAACCCAACTGTGATCAGCTACAATGTGTCCCATTACACTAGAAAGTTCCAAGTGTTGTACTTAATGGGTTAAAGTGATCATAACAAGGTGTGCTGGCCTCTTTTTCATGGGCCCTGAAAAAAATGCTGGTATCATCAGCAGAACTAAAGCTTTGCATTGTTTTAACATTTCACTCTCTGAATCTTCTTTTTGGATACAAGGAAGAATCAAGAGAAAGAATCAAAGTGAAAAACTGAGCTAGTTCAATACAATTCCATTTTGCCAAAACATTCCAAATGTTTTGTTTAATTTCAGTGCAAAGCAAAACACATTTCAAAAGTTGTGAAGTAGAATGGTTGTTCTCTGACCTGCTCTACTTTTGACTCCAACCTGGCACTGAGTATTATGCAGATCTATCCCCATGCTCACATGAAGCCCCATTGACATCAGTGGCGTGGCACTCCATACAAATGTGGGTACCCATGGTTCTCAGTTCAGGATCAGGGTCCTTATTTGCATATCAAATAATCAATTTTTAAATTTTAACATCTGACTCTTGGCAGTTTCCTGTGCCTGCAACCTATCCAATTCAAAGTTCACAAAATAGTAAGTTAGAACTCCTAAGTCAAAAGAAAACATGTTCCCTTTCTGATTTGAAAGGTACCATTGTCCCTTGATGTCTTATAAGATTGAAGGTTTCAGAGAAACCTTCAATGTCAGTGTAGGTGTAGAATTCCCCTTTTACCTTTTTATTTATGGAACTAAGTATTTCTAAAACACATTTGTTTATTTTAATGCTTTCTTTAGAATGGTACATTACAAACATTAGTATATTTTAATTTCCATGGTGTATTATTATATTTTAATTTCCATTGTGTTTTTGGTACCCCCAGGCGGTGCAGGCTGGTTTGTGGATAAAATAGTCTTCCGGTTCTGCAGTCTCTTTGTAATTGATTAGTGAAATTCCTTTTTAGAAGAATGACTACTTTTAAATCCATGATTGAGTCAACAGGCAGGTTGAAATGTTCCTCTGCATGTTTATGTGTGTTACCGTTTCTGATGTCTGATTTGTGTGCATTTATCCTTTGTCATAGCAGCTCTCTGGTTTGGCCAATATACCTGGCAGAGGGACATTTCTGGCAGTTGATTGCAGTTTATTTCAAGTTCACATTAGAGGATGTACAGTTGTATAGCCCCTGATGTGGCTTCTGTGGTTAGGTCTGGAATTCATCTACAGCTTAAAAAACAACAAATGGTCTGGTAGCACTTTATAGACTAACAAAACATGTAGATGGTATCATGAGCTTTCATGGGCACAGCCCACTTCTTCAGATGACCGGAGTTATGAGTAGGGAGATGAAAAATCAAATTAAATAGGAGAAGGGAAAGGGGGGCAGGAAGAGAATGATGCTCTGTCTGCCAGCATCATTCTCTCTCCCCCACTTTCCTTTCTCCTATTTATTTCAAGTTTTCATATCCCCTACTCATAACTCCAGTCATCTGAAGAAGTGGGCTGTGCCCACAAAAGCTCATGATACCATCTACATGTTTTGTTAGTCTATAAAGTGCTACCAGACCATTTGTTGTTTTTTTCTGTAACAGACTAACTTGGCTACCCCCTGAATCTACAACTTAGACACTATTACCCTGGGCTTGAATAAAGACATTAACTGGCTGGCGCATTACAAAGCCAATTTCACCTGCCTTTAACATCTGCATTTTCATATCAAAAGCTCTGAATGGAACACATGCAGCCCACTTAATTAGCCTTATTAACATGGATCCTACAATTGACAGGTACTTCTTCTGCTGTTATATAAATTATCTTGGTTTCTGTTATTTCCATTTCAATTCAACTGATGAAGTGGGTTTTACCCTTAAAAGCTCACGAGTCTATATAGTTTTGTTAGTTTCTAAGGTGCCACAGGACTTTTAATTGTTTTTAAAGTTACAGAGTAACATGGCTACCCCTGAGATTGATTTGCTGAGTTCACCATGCTGATATAATTGGTGCAGGTGGATAGAAAATGTAACATACACATAAAGGTGCTCTAGTTCCATAAATAGTATCATTATCACTGAAATTATCATTATAATTCTGTTAGCACCTAAATTATTCTAGAATTTAAGAATGGTGTTAATTGTTCGGTAGTTTTGATCAGGGAAAATATTTTAATGTTCCTGTAGAAAAATAAACTATTCTTCCTTTTAATTTTAAATTAATTGTAAGTGCTTAAAAACACACTAGGGGTTTTTTTGCGGGGGAGGGGGAAGGAGAAGGGCTATTAGCAAACATCTCTCCTCTTTTATCAGGAAAAATTGGAAATGGTGGTTCTGAACAAGAAGTCTTCATTTGCCAGAGCAGACAGCTTTTCCTATTAGGATGCCTGGCCAAACAAAAACAATTGACTGCCAAAATTAGCTCCTTGGGACGATTTAGGAGCCTTTGAAGTGAACGGCTTTTTGAGCTGGAACTAAGCCCAGGTCTAGCTTCAAACCCAAGTTAAAATGACAAAGAGGAAATTTTCTGTGCTACTTACCCCCTTAGTGTAAGATTACTTTGGGTTGGCAGCTGTACTGTTTATCTTGTTATTTAAAGCTATTTCACTGGATACTCACAACTGAGTATTTAAACAACTGGCCCTGATCATAGTGACAGCAATTATGTATGACCACATGTAGGCAAGACTTCACAGTTTGATAGGGTAAATAAATTCACTGATGACAATGCAGTTAGACCAATTAAAGATGTATATAAAATACACTGAATAAACAGATCCATCACGTCTGCAACAGAGAAAAAAATGTGGACGTGTTTTTAGCAAAAAAACAAAAAAACAAAACCCCTAGTAATTTATTTACATAAACGTAATTTACTTTCATAAATATAGAGAGCTTAATCATGACTCTGCTCTGCTGGTGCACTAAAAGGAAGAAGTCACAGGAAGCTCTGCTTCAGCTTACCCTTGCATGCCTTGGCTCTGGAGTATGTGTGTATGTGTGTCTGTGTGGGTGTGCACATCTGCTTATTGCCCCAAACAGGATGTTTCTATAGTGCCTTATCATTTCTCTTCCTTTCCTATTCTTTATTGCTACTTAAAACAGCCTAGGAACTACTCTAAGTTTGCTGACAGGAGATCACTGGAGTGTAGTACATGTCTGGCCACATCCCATTCTGCCCCCACTAAACATCTGCCAGGAGAGTGACTTTATGTTTTCCTGTTAGAGTACCCCTGTATCCTTCTGTGCCATGGAAATAGCATGAAAAGAAAGGAGCTGGAGGCCAGGAGCTGGCATTTAGCTCTGATGACAAAATAATGCATGACAACTCAGAGAAGGTGAAGTGAATACATCTGAATTTTAAACTATAAATTACATTCAAGCTACTTGGCAAAGTCTCAATTTAAAGATACATTTTTATTCTAACATGGGAGCAGATGTCTTTTATATATTCAGACTGTGCTCATGAAAAGATATTTCTCTTAAATCAGTTGTTTAATTTGCACACCATATTAATATACATTACACATTGTTTTATATTTGAATGGTATTCTGCTTCACTCATGGGATGTATCCCATAACTCTTTGTCAAGCTGAAGTCAGCTTTGGTGCTAACAAAAATAAGAAATCTGTCAAAATCAAGATACATTAATTCAATGTCTTAGTATAGTTACAGTCGACCATTTTGGAATATAGTCCAAAACAGAGACAAAGTATGTAATATAACAATAAGTTAAGGAATTGTTACTAACTGATCGGTTGGATTTTAGTGACATACAGAGAGTTTTATACATTGTTATGCTATACTGTAAATATAGCTTTTTTAAATGCATATTTCCAAAGCACACAGCTTGTATGTATGATGAACATGCCATGAGATAAGACCTGTTTCCCAGAAGGAGGGCCATTCATGTTTCCTTTTTGCATTGTACTGTTTTGTCTTTAGACAATAAATTTGTCTAAGTTTGGTTATTTGGTCTCTTGAACATTTTTCAAAATGAACTACAAGTGTATTCAATCCATTGGCTATACAATTAATCAACACAGACAAAAGACTCTTGCCATAAAAACTCAATAGCAATATGTAAGTAGGGCCATTTTCCAGATGGCATACCTGTGATTGATTTTCCAGCTGCATTTGCCATTTCCTGTGCATGTCTCTAACAGGTATAATAGAAAATAGTGAAATAGACGGCCACATCCAATGAGGCCACTTTGCAAAGTATTGTTGGTGGATTCTGCCTATGAAGTCAGCATGTCTAGCCCCGAGAGAATTACCCCAATTAAAGGGGAATATTAAATGACACAAAGAGGATGTACAGAATTCTACACAACCCATCCCCCCAGCTGTTAATATGGGGACATGGAAGGAGGAAAAGAGGTATGGTCCACAAGGTCTTTTAGCTTGCCAGTCCTTTGCTGTTTCATCTAATGTTCAAAACACATGATCCATTTTGCACACACAACTGACTGCACACAAATAACAGAATTTACAAGCAACTGCTCCCCTTTTTTAACAGAAATCATCTTTGCACATGTAAAATTTATCACTTGTATGTGCGAACTATCTGGAGAGATAAATCATGTTTGCATACATGCACAAATGGGTAGCTGTTTGAAGGGTGCTTGAAGATGGCCCCTCATATTTCCTGAGAAAATTTTTTATTAACAGTTTCTTTCAACCATGATATGGAGAGTACAGTGCATAAAAATGCATGTAATCAAAAATGATCTCATCAAGCAATATGTAATAGAAGTTGGAACAACAGTTAAGTATCATCTTGAAAAAGGAAAGCCAATTACTTCAATCCAAAACAAAAGTAGGCAGAAAGCAACACCTTTTTACCTCCCAAATTTTTAGATGCTAAGACTAGATGGGACCATTATAATAATCTACTCTGACCTCCTGCTATAGACCATAGAATTCCCTCCATAATTCTGCATTAAGCCCATAATTAACTATGAAGTGGACGGGCAGTTGCTGAACTTGGAACGGTATGGTTCATGGTGTGAACTTTGAATGTCCTTTGTCTGTGGTGATAAAAGTTCCACTTTTAAGGGGGTACCTCGATTATCATGACAGATTGAAACAACACCACATAATTTTGCTCCCAAGGTTAATTTTGTAACCTCTGCAATTAACAACCTTTTCCCTAGACTCATATCCACAACAGCAAGGTTTTTTCTGAGCCAACCTGGGCAATCTACAAGACAGCCCCATAGATGACCACCACTGCTTAGCTTCCATTTTGAGTCAATATCCTGAAACATATCATGTCATTTATTTTTAAAGAGGAATTCGATCAAGAATACTGTTTAAAATAATCAGTGATATAGAACAATCCTTTCTATATAACGCTAGGTTTCCGTGTCTAAGTATGTCTTTGATGTGAGTGCATATGATAATAAAATTAGAGTTTTAAACCTAACTGCCCTTATAAACCTCATACTTCTACAACAGCCACAGAGATTACTAACAAAGGAAGTAGACTAGAAGTAGGACTCTGTTATAAAAGTAAAATGTTGATCTAGCTAAGTTCTTGCTTCGTAAATTTATCAGTACTGGTTAACAGCATTTCCAACTAGTACAAGGGCTCCTGACATGACAAAATGAGTTTAACAACCCATTCTGTCAATACAACACAAATGTCATTTCAAGTGCTCAAAATCCACTAAGCTACCCTAAAAAAGATTGATTTATCTGCTCCAATGTTTCTTTGGGGCAAACTTTTCTCACAACTGAAACCAATTAGTGGGCCTGGCACTTGTAGTGCAAAATGTAGGTCAGTGTCAAGTAATAAAAAAGTATTGACTTTTTTCTGTCTGTAAGCAGCATGAAAGGGGTGCCATGGCCTTGTCGTATATGAAAAGAGCTCCATTAATTTCACTTATTTCAAACAGGGCTGTCAAATACTAATGCTTCTATTGCACTTTTCACACAAAGTACATTGACACCAATCCTGGCCTCAGTGATACAAGTTTACAATATTTCAGCTAGTGAAAGGGGTCTGGACTATAATTTTTAATTCCCACTAGTACATTTAGGCACCTTAAGCAGCATTGATCATCAGAGTTACTGAGAGATATGAGCTGGGACATTAATAATGGCTCCCCACTTCTCATAGGTAGCAGGAACTATTTCTTGTGGACAGCCCCTCCAATTAATTAGCCAGGAAGTGCTAGGTGCAAATGCCTGACATAATAGTGTTTTCTGTGACTGGTGGGGAAAGCAATTGTACTTTCTGATGTGGATTAAAGTCCACAAACCAGAGATAGATCTCCTGTGACTTGAGGCTATAAAGTTGAAAAGCTAATGTGTTAACCAATTGGGTCACTTAAAATAGGCCATGCTAACAAAGGAATGCATTAGACACTGGACTTCATAGTGTCTGTGTGGTGATATTGACACTCAGGGCAGCACGGTGCCTATTGGAAGTTCCTTGCAATGGTAGAATTTCACTGAAATACTTTACTGAATGTAGTGTGTACTCTTCTTGTTAGGAGGCTGATGCAGTGGGAAGGGGGCAAAGGTGCTGGACATATCCCCAGGTCTTTGGAATGGCTAATATTCTAAAACAGGGCTACTCAACTTTGGAAGTCCCGGGAGCCAAAATGATACTCACAGCACATGCCGAGGGTCACAACTTAAGTGTGGTTGCATGTACATGCAGATATATATGAAAATAAATAGCTTCTTTGACACTGATGGGAATGCACACAGTGGGGGATGTCAAGTTACAGTGGGGAGGTCTAGGTTAGATATTAGGAAAAACTATTTCACTAGGAGGGTGGGGAAGCGCTGGAATGGGTTACCTAGGGAGGGGGTGGAATCTCTATCCCTAGAGTTTTTAGGTCTTGCCTTGACAAAGCCCTGGCTGAGCTGATTTAGTTGAGATTGGTCCTGCTTTGGGCAGGAGGCTGGACTCGACCTCCTGAGGTGTCTTCCAGCCCTATGATTCTATGAATACAAAGATTAAGGCAAGAGTATACAACACGCTGGCCCCGTGTAACTCAGTGCTGCTAATACTAATAAAATGCAATATTTACCCAATTTCCACCCATATGATAGCTCTTTTGATGAGCAATGACAGTCCAGGAATTTAACTACTAAAACACATATCAACAGAAGACTATTATATTGATTACTTTTTTGTTTTGGCTCCCACTAACGGGCCACAAACAAACAGGCTGCGGGCTGTATGCAGCCCATGGACCGCATGTTATGTAGCCCTGTTCTAAACAATTCTTTCCTTTCTACAGTGAGTTCACCCAGGTGAGTGCAAGGAATGAAATCACAACTAGCTTCTGCCCAGGAATTCAAGTAAGGAAAGGGCCCTGCACCAGCGGAACAACTTGTCACAATCCAGTCCACATATTGTGTTCTTCTATTCCTTGCAATGTTCATCCTTAACTGGCTGGTTTTTTTGCACTTAGACGTAATGGAAATTTTTGACAATTTCCAAATGTGATATCTAGTTAAATCCTTAATTACCTCCTACAAATGCAAACAACAACGACAGTGAACTGATTTAAAAAAATTGACTGACTAATGTAGAGAGAAATTTTCAACTTACTTTATTGACTTTATAAGTGAAAATCTTACCTTTTGAATCAACTTGTTATTAGATCTTAAAATAAAAAGTGATATTGCCTAGTTATTACAAAAACCAATTTTATATTTTTTTGTATGACACTTTCATCAGGTAACTTTGTTCTACTTGTTAGTTTGTGCTTTTATTGATAAGAATCATATACAGTGATATGTTGCACAAAAATCAAGAAACTATTCCCACAGGAGGAAGTCCGGCAAAACTATTTTAATAGCCTTCAGAGGGAGAAAACATTAATCGCTATTTAAATGTGCAACAAATATTTTATTATAATTATACTTAAATTTTGTTGAGCCTGAAAATGTTCACTGTTTAAATGTTTATTTACCACTTCTGGAGTTATAAACGAAAGAACCAAATGAAGACAGTGTTTGCTAAAATTATGAAAGGTTTATAATGACTGCTGATAAATTTGAAAAAGGACTAATCTGGTAATGACATATGTCTAGATCCTTATTGTATGCTCTGCCTAATGTGAGGGGGTAGAGAATCTGGAACAGCTTGGCAGGGGAGACTGTGACTCTGCCTCCATTATCTCCCTGCTGCTCTAGGGAGGAAGTACCCTGTCAGATCTATATCTGCACACTGCTGTTCCCTCTACCACAGCTATACTGTACTGGCTGATGTGTTGAAAATAGAGCCTTGGCTCTGCCCACTCCCTACCCTATCCTGTCCAATATACCTGCACAGGATGGAGGGGAGACATAGTAGCTCTGTGAAGCCTACTTTCCTCCCCACACTACTAGCAATGGTATACGTAGTCCACGCAGGAGAGTGAAAGGACATCCCTTTACTCTCATGCACAGCTTCAAGGGCCAAGCAATGGCTTGATAAGAGAGAGAGATGTTTTAGATAAATGTGACTGCTTAAATCATTGCTTAATATTTCAAATTATTTGGTAATGAACAAACACTTCTCATTAAAAACTGGGTATTTTACAGTAGCTGTATAGAGTGAGCAGTTTAAGTGGGCCATTTCTGGATGTCCTTACTCAGTTTTTACAAAGCCTTCCTCAGGCAAATCAGCTGCCAGCTTCCATGGGAGTTTTGCCTGAGAAAGGACTGAATAGAAACTGGGTAAGGACATCAAGACTTGGACCATGGCATTATTTCCCATCAAATGCTGCCTCAAACTTACTCTGGGATCTGACAACAGTAGAGTACTTTTTTTTTTTGGCTTGTGTAATCTCAGCAGTAATAATGATCTGTGGTCCAAATTCAGCCTTCATGACACCTGCAACCACCCGCATTCATTGGAGTTGTCCAAGTAAGTGTAAATAAGAGCTGAATTTTGCCCTATAATTTCGTTAACAAGACTTGCTGATATGGAAGTCAGGTTAGAATCTATCTAGCTCTTTCTCCCACATATGTATGGGCTTTCCAGAGCTGTAAAAAGAAACAAAACGTGTTTTTTTAAATGAAATATATGCAGCTGTAACTCTGCATAACGCAGGAAGCAGATTTATGGAAGAGGAAAATGGCATTTTTACATAGCCACTTATCAGTGTGGGGATGCTCTTTTTGGCAAATTCAGATCCCAATCTCAGCTTTAAAAGGGTAATATACTTCAGCACAATCTAAAAAGCAAACATTACCATGGACATGTCTTATACTTTCATATACATTATTAAAATATTCTGAGAAATTGCATTATCCAAACTTTTGTTCTGGCTGTGTCCAAACAGGCCTAATATCTATATCTGAACCAAATTTGCCAATAGATGATATTCCATTTTCTGAACTAATGTGGTCTTTTTTACAAGTAAATTAAATTAAGAAAGCAATGTGAATTTCTTCACAGGCTATTTCATACTTGGATACCCTTGAACTTTACTGAATCTGGGCTAAAAAACAAATGTGCAGGTGAACTAGTGAGATTGGTATTCAGAATCCCAGGAGGTACTTATTTGCTATTGTCATTCAAATCTCAATATATTGCAGGCCACTTTCAAAAAGTATTTTTAAAAGGGAGTAGACATTTAGTAGCTGCATCTTAATTTATCTAAGGTGTATAAATGACATTTGTCAAATATGAAAACACACTGATGAATAATAAATAAACCTTTTATGAGGATATTAAGTCCAAGTGAGATGGAACTATGCCTAACATTACACGCTTGTGCACATAGCAAAACACTGTTTTAAATCTTTTGATGAAAAGTGAGCGGGTGAGAAGGTAAACATAGACTTTGCATCCTTATACTACTTCTTTGACCTGATGATCATTCACTTCCAACTGCTGGCAATAAGATATGTACTAGAAAATAGTGAATTTATTAATATCTTGATTTATGCTATTTATAAGATGCTATTTCATTGTCTAATCTGTTCAACCATAGTGTTCTCTTTCCAACAGAAACCAAACAAGAGCCAGTTGTGCACTACCAAACCAGCCTACCACCAATGTTCCAGCTAAGCTGCGCGTCTGCACGGCCATGCACAAACAATTCTTCCCCACCCACCTCCTCTGGAGAGCTGCGCAGCAGCTTATGTGACAGGTGGCTGCTCCAGCGGGCAAGACCGGCTGAGATGGCGTGGTGAGAGAACCGCTGGGGCGGGGTAGGGGAGGAGGCCTTCTTTGGTGTCTGGGGCTGGCAGGGAGGCGGGGCCTATTTTGGTGGCTGGGGCTGCCATGTGGAAGAGGGCTGGGGCTTGTTTTGGTGCTTGGGGACGGGAATGTGACCTGCAGCATGGGGAAGAGCAGTGTCTGTTCCAGTGGCCAGAAACAGGTCCTGCCGCATGGCTGGGGCTGGGGGAGGGCAGCAGGGTCTGCTCTGGCAGCCAGGAATGGGACCTGATGCATGGCAGGGGGTTGGGGGGTAGGTCTGCTCCAGCAGCTGGGAATGGGGCTTGCTGCATGGCAGGGGGAGCTTGTCTGCTCCGGTAGTCAGGAACGTGTTTGTGTTAATAAATTGGGTGCTATGATGACACACATCAAGTCAAGCACACATGACCTCAATATTGGTGCACAAGCAAAACTCACTCTGCTCATGGTTGGAAAATCTTAGAGGGAACACTGCCCAACGCCATCCTGGACTACAGACAAAAAACACTTTTAATTGCCCCAATCGAGCTGTATCTGTCTTGACAGAACCATGTCAGCAGGAACCAAAGTGGAACAAATTCTGAAGTTACAATTCTAACCCAGAACCACTTTTAACCTTACAAGTAAAAGTCAGAACGATGTGAAACAATGGTCAGGTTAATCTGAAGTGGAATCTGACACTGAGAGGTGATTCCAGTTTGGCATTTTTTACATTGTTCTGGATCAGGTTTCTGGAAGCATGATGTGATTTTTTAAAAAAATCAAAGTTAGTTTTGAATTCAACAGGTTGTAGATACCTGCCTCTGGAATTTCCACTACATGCATCTAATGAAGTGGGTCTTTGCCAACGAAAGCTTATGCTCCAATAAATCTGTTAGTCTATAAGATGCCACAGGACTCCTCGTCGCTTTAACAGGTTGTAGGTAACTGACTTAATTACAGTAGGCTGAAGGTGTTCTAAATTTTATTTGTTTTTCATGCTAGCAGCTGTTTTGGATTCTAGTAGAGTGACGTTTTCAGTACTGTGAATCATAGAGTTCACAATCCTAAGGAAGGGTAGAAGGGAGAACAGCAAAATAGAGACTATGATTTTGGTAAGCTCAGATTGCTGATAGGTAAGGTCCCATGGGAATCAAGACTGAGGGGAAAAACAGCTGAGGAGAGTTGGCAGTTTTTCAAAGGGACATTATTAAGGGCCCAAAAGCAAGCTATTCCGCTGCATAAGAAAGATAGAAAATATGGCAAAAGACCATCTTGGCTTAACCACGAGATCTTGCATGATCTAAAAATAAAAAAAGGAGTCATATAAAAAATGGAAAGTAGGACAAATTACAAAGGATGAATATAGGCAAACAACACAGGAATGCAGGGGAAAGATTAGAAAGGCAAAGGCACAAAATGAGCTCAAACTAGCTACGGGAATAAAGGGAAACAAGAAGACTTTTTATAAATACATTAGAAGCAAGAGGAAGACCAAGGACAGGGTAGGCCCACTGGTCAGTGAGGAGGGAGAAATAGTAACAGGAAACTTGGAAATGGCTGAGATGCTTAATGACTTCCATGTTTCGGTCTTCACCGAGAAGTCTAAAGGAATGCCTAACATAGTGAATGCTAGTGGAAAGGGGGTAGATTTAGAAGATAAAATAAAAAAAGAACAAGTTAAAAATCACCTAGAAAAATTAGATGCCTACAAGTCACTAGGGCCTGATGAAATGCATCCTAGAATACTCAAGGAGCTGATAGAGGAGGTATCTGAGCCTCTAGCTATCATCTTTGGAAAATCATGGAGATTCCAGAAGACTGGAAAAGGGCAAATATAGTGCCCATTTATAAAAAGGGAAATAAGAACAACCCAGGAAACTACAGACCAGTTAGTTTAACTTCTGTGCCAGGGAAGATAATGGAGCAAGTAATTAAGGAAATCATCTGTAAACACTTGGAAGGTGGCAAGGTGATAGGGAACAGCCAGCATGGATTTGTAAAGAACAAATCATGTCAAACCAATCTGATAGCTTTCTTTGATATGATAACGAGTCTTCTGGATAAGGGGGAAGTGGTGGATGTGGTATACCTGGACTTTAGTATGGCGTTTGATGTGGTCTCGCATGATATTCTTATCAATAAACTAGGCAAATACAACTTAGATGGGGCTACTATAAGGTTGGTGCATAACTGGCTGGATAACTGTACTCAGAGTGTAGTTATTAATGGTTCACAATCCTGCTGGAAAGGTATAACAAGTGGGATTCCGCAGGGGTCTGTTTTGTGACCGGCTCTGTTCAACATCTTCATCAACGATTTAGATATTGGCATAAAAAGTACGCTTATTAGGTTTGCAGATGATACCAAACTGGGAGGGGTTGCGACTGCTCTGGAGGACAGGGTCATAATTCAAAATGATCTGGACAAAGTGGAGAAATGGTCTGAGATAAACAGGATGAAGTTTAATAAAGACAAATGCAAAGTGCTCCACTTAGGAAGGAACAATCAGTTTCACACGTACAGAATGGGACGCGATTATCTAGGAAGGAGTACGGCAGAAAGGGATCTAGGGGTTATAGTGGACCACAA
>CM057847.1:44532773-44550338 GCA_030068395.1 Apalone spinifera
GATAGAACAAGAAGCAATGGGCTTAAACTGCAGCAACAGAGGTTTAGGTTGGACGTTAGGAAAAAGTTCCTAGCTGTCAGGATAGTCAAACAGTGGAATATATTGCCCAGGGAGGTTGTGGAATCTCCCTCTCTGGAGATATTTAAGAGTAGGTTAGATAAATGTCTATCAGAGATGGTCTAGACAGTATTTGGTCCTGCCATGAGGGAAGGGGATTGGCCTCCATGACCTCTCGAGGTCCCTTCCAGTCCTAGTATTCTATGATTCTATGATTCTACTTCAGGTTATGGGTAATTCAAGCTTGGAACAGCTTAGATGAGTGTAAGGGCATGATGAATGTAAGGGCACCCTCTGTGTGAACCTTGCTGCTGTGCACTGAATGTTCCCGATTGGTGTTTAATCAGCAGTACACTTGAGAACTTCTAGGGTGTGTCTAGACTACAGGGTTTTGTCGAAAAAAGTGACAGAACTCAGCAGTTTTGTCAACGGCGGTAAACCTCATTCTATGAGGAATAACACCTTTTGTCGAAGGGCTGCATTCTTTCATTATATTATTGAAGGAGGTGTGGGGGTTTGAGATGGAAGTTGGGTGCAGAAAGAAGCTTGGGGTAAGGGACTAGGATGTGGGATCTGGGAGGAAGTTTGGGTGAAGGAGGAGATTATGACCTGGGGTAGCGGACTGAGGTGCAGGAAAGGGTGCAGGGTCTGGGAGGGGAGTGTGACCTGTGGTAGAAGTGCAGGAGTTTGGATTGTGACCACACTTCCCTGTAGGGTGTGTGCTTGCGTGGCTGCACAAGAAGAAGTTAAGACCCACCCATCTTGTTAGCAGACCCATGCAGCAGCATGACTGCAGCCCTGCACTAATTAGGTACTTCTTCCAGTGCCCCTGATGCTATAGCTGGAAGTGGGAAAAGGTAAGCTGGTGGGCTTGGTGCGGGGGAATAGAGGTGGATGAGAGTGGAGGGCTGCTTTAAAAAAAGCCTGGGCAACTGACCAGGCAGCTCTTCACCCTCACACACACCCCTTCCCTCTCTCCGGCGGCAGCCCCATGTTTTGTTGGGCTGCTATAAAAGAAGCATGGGCAGCCAGCAGCTGTCTGTCCCTTGCCCCTCTCCCCTCTGGCGACAGCCCTGATTTGTCAGGCTGCTTTTAAAAAAGGCTCCTCTGCCCCCTCTCCTTTTCCCCAGATAATTCCAGCTGCTTGGCTTCTGTTCAGAATGCAAGGCAGGACACACCCATAAAAGAAGAGAGAGCAATCTGGATCTGAGAATGAGACTGTGCTAACTTGGTGCTACAACGCTGAAGCTTGCTATCCACCCATGTTATTTCAGACACTGCTTAGGTGCAGAAATAAAAATAAATCTATAAAATATGCAGAAGGATTTCAGTCCTCAATCTTTCCACAGAACTGAACTACAGTTCGGTTTGCAATATGTGAATAACTGAAATATTAAAAAACCCTATTTCCTAGATAATAGAGAGCAATATGTTTACAAAAAGTGCTGAGAATGAACCCAGTAAATAACATAATCTTTAATTTCAAGCATACAGTGTGAATGCTCTTGAGCAAATTTCTGAAAAAAGCAATGCTCAGTACAATATCTCTGAAAGCACTGAAAATGTCAACTATTTATTGTTTTTTAAGTTTGAACTGGAAGTATGGGGCATAAGAAGATGTACTCCAACTTCTTTTCCAGCCTTAGGGCTAGTCTATACTAACATGGTAAATCACTCTAACTTACCATGTTCAGTTACATGAATAATGTATCTGAAGTTGACGTTGTTAGGGCCACTTACAGCTATCCTGCTATGTTGACAGCAGAGCATCTCCCAATTACTTCCCTCATACTTCTTGGGGAGGTGGAGTACAGAAATTGATGGAACGTGCTAGTCCATCAATTTAGCATGTCTTCATTAGACCAAGTAAATTGACACTCACTGCATGGATTGCAGCAGTATCAATCTACTGGCAAGTGAAGACATACCCTCAGTAACCACTCTTTATTCAGAACTGTTAAAATGTTTGAAACAAGATCATGGTAATATAAATGGAGGAGGAGGCAGCTAGATTAGAACTACTACTTAAATAAAAATTTCCTTTTTAAGAAATGTTCTCCATTTTTTCATATAATTACATTATCTTTTATTTCTAGATTGATTTTTTCTAAACACAAAAAAAGTTATGATACTCTTTGATTTTGAATTTGTTAATACTCTTTCAGGACCTGCAAGTAGTCTCTGTAAACCTGCCAGAGATTATGGATTAAGAACATAAATCTCAAACTCCCAGCATGTGGGCCATCCCTGATAATCCCGAAAGCCACGTCCTTGTGGGACAGGGTGCCGTGGGGTGAGAGGAAAGAAAAGGGGTGATTGCAAGGGGTCGGGATTGGAGAACAGGAATGGACAGCCCCCTCCCGCTTAGGACTCATGGGACTTATTCTGAAGCTACTCCAACCAGGAATGGCCTGTGGGCCAGGAGTTTGAGACCCTGATTAAAAACATGGATTAAGGGAAAAGTGTTTAACTGTACATAGGTTAAAGGTTCAAATACTAAGCAATGTAAGGCTATGTCTAGACTGCAGGCTTCTTTTGGAAGAAGCTTTTCTGGAAGAGATCTTTCGGAAAAACTTCTTCCGAAAGAGAGTGTCCACACTACAAAAGAGCATCGAAAAAGTGATCTGCTTTTTCGAAAGATAGCGTCCACACTGCATGTATACTAGCTCGCATTTGTTACCCAAAAAACTCCCACTGGAGACCACCTAGGTTTACACTAATATGGATTTATTGATTGAGGAATTAACGCTCCACTATATGCACTACATGGTTAAACTAAAGAGGATAGAGCTGCCACTAAAGGTTTAAACTAAGGGGGAACCAGCTATCTCTTTCACACACACACACACACACACATCTTCATTCATTCACTCATTCACACACATTCATTCCTGCCCTCAGACACTCACACAAGCATATGGGTTGCATAAGGAGCCAAGGCATGTTGGTTCTGGAGGATCTGTCTACTCATCATGGTCGGGGAGCTGGTAAGAAAAGAAAGAGGAGCTTCTCAGAAAGAGGGTTTATGCCACGTGATCTCTCCTTTTATTGCCTCTGTACAACTCCTGTGACTCATCCACATTCGTCATCAGGGAGCATGCCCAGACTTCCCTTGATCCAGCAGAGCAACAGTCTCCTTTGTTTGCTCAGCCTTGATAGGCGGAAGCTGTTGTGCAACAGAATTTCAGCTGTGATCACTATAGATGCAGTGGCCACCAGGGCACTTGTGCTTTTTCCCCTTTCTTCTTCTTTTGAAAGAACTCCTTCTTCCCCATCCACAGACTCCTTTTTCTGAAAGAGCTCTTTTGGAAAAAGACTTCTTCCTTGTAGAATGAGGATTACCAATGTCAGAAAAACCCCTTTGTTCTTTCGATTTTCTTTCAGAAGAGGCGATTCCAATGTGGATGTAACTGAATTTTCTTTGGAAAAATGGCATTTTTTCCAAAAAACCTCTGTAGTGTAGACATACCCTATCTTTTCCCATAACTCTTCTACATCCTGTTTTATCTCATCTCTAAATCTATTCTCTACAGTCCTATCTTTTCTCCCTTCTCCACTTGTGCATACACACACACACACACGAAAGAAAAAAATTACTGTGTCCTGGAAGACGATTTGAAGTATAAGTAATTGATTTAAAAGAGGAGGAAAAGGCTGGTGATACCTCTGGCTATCTGCCAGATTTTAAGGGTAGTAGTTAACATAAAAACATTAGAACAGCCATACGGGGTCAGACCAAAGGTCCATCCAGCCCAGTATCCTGTCTTCCGACAGTGGCCAATGCCAGGTGTCCCAGAGGGAGTGAATCGAACAGTTAATGATCAAGCGATCTCTCTCCTGCCATCCATCTCCACCCTCTGACAAATAGAAGCTAGGGACACCATTCCTTACCCATTCCTTAATAGCCATTAATGCACTTAACCTCCATGAATTTATCTAGTTCTCTTTTAAACCCTGTTATAGTCCTAGCCTTCACAACCTCCTCAGGCAAGGAGTTCCACAGATTGACTATGTGCTGTGTGAAGAAGAACTTCCTTTTATTTGTTTTAAACCTGCTGCCCCTTAGTTTCATTTGGTGGCCCCTAGTTCTTTTATTATGGGAACAAGTAAATAACTTTTCCTTATTCACTTTCTCCACACCACTCGTGATTTTATATATCTCTTATCATATGCCCACTTAGTCTCCTCTTTTCCAAGCTGAAAAGTCTTAGTCTCTTTAATCTATCCTCATATGGGACCCATTCCAAACCCCTAATCATTTTAGTTGCCCTTCTCTGTACCTTCTCTAATGCCAGTATATCTTTTTTGAAATGAGGAGACCACATCTGTATGCAGTATTCAAGATGTGGGCATTCCATGGATTTATATAACGGCAATAAGATATTCTCCATCTTATTTTCTATCCCTTTTTAAATGATTCCTAACATCCTGTTTGCTTTTTTGACTGCCCCTGCATACTGCGTAGACGTCTTCAGAGAACTATCCACGATGACTCCAAGATCTCTTTCCTGATTAGTTGTAGCTAAATTAGCCCCCATCATATTATATGTATAGTTGGGCTTATTTTTTCCAATGTGCATTACTTTACATTTATCCACATTAAATTTCATTTGCCATTTTGTTGCCCAATCACTTAGTTTGGTGAGATCTTTTTGAAGTTCTTCATAGTTTGCTTTGGTCTGCACTACCCTGAGCAGTTTAGTATCATCTGCAAACTTTGCCACCTCACTGTTTACCCCTTTCTCCAGATCATTTATGAATAAGTTGAATAGGATTGGTCCTAGGACTGACCCTTGCGGAACACCACTAGTTACCCCTCTCCATTTTGAAAATTTACCATTTATTCCTACCCTTTGTTTCCTGTCTTTTAACCAGTTCTCAGTCCATGAAAGGATCTTCCCTCTTATCCCATGACATCTTAATTTACGTAAGAGTATTTAGTGAGGGACCTTGTCAAAGCCTTTCTGGAAATCTAAGTACACTATATCTACTGGATCCCCCTTGTCCACATATTTGTTGACCCCTTCAAAAAACTCTAATAGATTAGTAAGACAGGATTTCCCTTTACAGAAACCATGTTGACTTTTGCCCAACAAATTATGTTCTTCTATGTGTCTGACAATTTTATTCTTTACTATTGTTTCAACTAATTTGCCCATACTGACGTTAGATTTACCGGTCTGTAATTGCTGGGATCGCCTCTAGAGCCCTTTTTAAATATTGGAGTTACATTAGCTATCTTCCAGTAACTGGGTATAGAAGCTGATTTAAAGGATAGGTTACAAACCATAGTTAATAGTACCGCAATTTCACATTTGAGTTCTCTCAGAACTCTTGGGTGAATGAAATTCGGTCCCGGTGACTTGTTACTGTTAAGTTTATCAATTAATTCCAAAACCTCCTCTAATGACACTTCAATCTGTGACAAGTCCTCAGATTTGTCACCTAAAAGAATGGCTCAGGTTTGGTAATCTCCCTAACATCCGCAGCCGTGAAGATTGAAGCAAAGAATTCATGTAGTTTCTCCGCAATGACTTTGCTGTCTTTAAGTGCTCCTTTTGTATCTCGATCATCCAGGGGCCCCACTGGTTGTTTAGCAGGTTTCCTGCTTTTGATGTACTTAAAAACATTTTGTTATTACCTTTTGAGTTTTTGGCTAGCTGTTCTTCAAACACCTTTTTGGCTTTTCTTATTACATTTTTACACTTAATTTGGCAGTGTTTATGCTCCTTTCTATTATCTCTTACTGCTGCTTTTACATGGTTGTTAAGCCACGGTGGCACTTTTTAAATTCTTCTACTATGTTTTTTAATTTGGGGTATACATTTAAGTTGGGCCTCTATTATGGTGTCTTTGAAAAGTGTCCATGCAGCTTGCAGGGATTTTACTTTAATCACTGTACCTTTTAATTTCTGTTTAACTAACTTCCTCATTTTTGCAGAGTTCCCCTTTTTGAAATTAAATGCCACAGTGTTGGGCTGCTGAGGTGTTCTTCCCACCACAGGAATGTTAAATGTTATTATATTATGGTCACTATTTCCAAGCGGTCCTATTATAGTTACCTCTTGGACCAGATTCCTGCGTGCCACTGAGGACTAAATCGAGAATTGCCTCTCCCCTTGTGGATTCCTGTACCAGCTGCTCCAAGAAGCAGTCATTTAAGATATTAAGAAATTTTGTTTCTGCATCTCGTCCTGAAGTGACATGTACCCAGTCAATATGGGGATAGTTGAAATCCCCCACTATTATTGAGTTCTTTATTTTGATAGTCTCTCTAATCTCCCTTAGCATTTCATAGTCACTATTACTGTCCTGGTTAGGTGGTCGATAATAGAGCCCTATTGTTATATTCTTATTAGAGTCGGGAATTACTATCCATAGAGATTCTATGGAACATGTTGATTCATTTAAGATTTTTACTTCATTTGATTCTAATTTTTCTTTCACATATAGTGCCACTCCCCCACCCGCACGATCTGTTCTGTCCTTCCGATATATTTTGTACCCCAGAATGATTGTGTCCCATTGATTGTCCTCATGCCACCAGGTTTCTGTGAAGCCTATTATATCAGTATCCTCCTTTAACTCGAGGCACTCTGGTTCACCCATCTTATTTTTTAGACTTCTAGCATTAGTGTACAAGCACTTTAAAAACTTGTTACTGTTTATTTGTCTGCCCTTTTCTGATGTGTCAGATTCTTTTTTATGTGAATGTTTTTCGTCTGATCTGGCCCATCCTCTTCCATCCTCTCCTCCTGACTAAAACCTAGAGAATCTCTATCAAATGACTCTCCTCTAAGAGACGTCTCTGTCCGATCCATGTGCTCCTCTGCACCAATCGGCTTTCCCCCATCTCTTAGTTTAAAAACTGTTCTGCAACCTTTTTAATGTTAAGTGCCAGCAGTCTTGATCCACTTTGGTTTAGGTGGAGCCCATCCTTCCTGTATAGGCTTCCCCTATCCCCAAAGTTTCCCCAGTTCCTTTTAAATCTAAACCCCTCCTCTCTACACCATTGTCTCATCCATACATTGAGATTCTGAAGCTCTGCCTGCCTACCTGGCCCTGTGCATGGAACTGGTAGCATTTCTGAGAATGCCACCATAGAGGTCCTGGATTTCAGTCTCTTTCCTAGCAGCCTAAATTTGGCCTCCAGGTCGTCTCTGCTACCCTTCCCTATATCATTGGTACCTACATGTACAACGACCATCAGCTCCTCCCTAGCACTACACATAAGTCTATCTAGATGCCTCAAGAGATCTGCAACCTTCGCACCAGGCAAGGAAATCACCATACAGTTCTCCCGGTTATCGCAAACCCAGCTATCTACATTTCTAATGATCAAATCCCCCATTACTAACACCTGCCCTTTACTAATGACTGGAGTTCCCTCCCCCGGACAGGTAACCTCAGTGCAAGAGGATACCCCAATATCTGGAAGGAGGGTTCCAACTATGGGAAGGTTTCCCTCTGCTCCCATTGACAGCTCTCATTCCCTGAGCCTTTCATCTTCCTTAACAGCACAGGTGCTGTCTGACTGGAGGTGGGACAATTCTACAGTCCCGGAAAGCCTCATCAGCATACCTCTCTACCTCCCTCAGCTCCTCCAGTTCATCCACTCTGGCCTCCAAAGCCCGTACACGGTCTCTGAAGGCCAAGAGCTCCTTGCACCGAATGCACACATATGCCACCCACCCATAGGGCAGGTAATCATACATGCTACACTGAGCGCAATAAACAGGATAGCCCCCACTCTGCTGCTGGGCGTCTGCCTGCATTCTCTCCTACAGCTACCTAGGTTATTGGTAGGTTTTTAAGTTAAATCATGAAGTTTTGATTAAAATTTCAATTCAAGATAAGACTTTTTTGAGGCAGTTTTTGCTGCCTGGGAAGGAAATGTAATGTTCTTACAATCTTCTTGTTCTCCTTTGTTACAATAAATACGTTTACCCCCATTGTATTACAAAAATAATGTTGTTAATTTGGGCTTCATGGCAGTATGTAAGTACTAGGTGCTGAATTACAAAGTAATTCTCTCTCTCTCTCTCTCTTTGAATCTCATCTAAATAAATTAGCATTTGGAAGAGTGCAATTGTCTTAGTTTTGAAAAGGATCTCTATTGGAAGGTTAAAAATACAAATATAATTTATGGAAATAGTGCTAATTTGACCACTATGATTTTTCCTACATATGATATTATTACTTTTTGCTGATGCAGTACACCTCTTTTTGGGGGGCATTTTTGTTGTATTTTCAGCAAGGGAATATAGTTTGACTCCTACAGTCAATGCAACTGTGAGTTACATGATCATCTAGATATTTTATGCAATATAGTTTAGCACACCAAAATCAAAATGCATTTTGTAAATCAAGATAATCTGCATAATATTGGGAGTCTTCAGTCATCAGGTTTGTTACTTAAGAGTACGGTTATCAACATGCTAATGTTTATCTAAACTAGAATTTTATAAATTACTAGTTCTAGTCCCTACATTTGGACTATTTGCACAAATTGGTCTATTCAGCTCAGACATAAGAGGATGTCCCTGTTCTGTTATCTCTATGAAAAGGAAGAGTTGGAGTGATCAGTATTGATTCTTCCTTTGGCTCTATCAGAAGGGTTTATATAAAAGTCATGTTCAATCTATGACCGAATCCTATCTTCCTGGCCCACTTTCCCAATGACCCTTCTGATGAGGTAGCACTTAACCTGAATTTCATTGCATCTAGGAAAAGAAGAATATTAGGCACATCCCTCAATCAGTGGTTCAGCTCTTTTGCCAATAACTTGCGCTCTTTATGAGATAATGTATCCCTGTATCAAGGAGATATGGGAATTGTTTCTAGTTTACCGTTCACATAACCTGTTCCTCTTTTTCAAACTCATGGGTGCAAATGATTAAATCACTCAGTTGGGCAGAGACCACTGGGTATGGGAGGGGCAAAAGAGTGAGGTGGAAGTGAGTGATCCATAGCCACTGAGAAGTTCTTATATTTTGGGTACATGACTAAAACATTATATTCTTTAATATATTTCCAAAGTGGCCACTTTAGCACTCCATCCTGGCTTTTAATTTGTTATTTATTTGATATCTGTTTTCACTTACTCATAAATCCTTAGGCTATGTTGGCATAGTTCCTGCCATTTCAGGGTATTTACTGTTTTTTAAATCCTTTCTTTTCTGTCTCTTTCTCAACCTCTCTCTCTCTCTCTCTCTCTCTCTATATATATATATATATGTATGTACATATGTTTTGGAAGAACCAGCAATAGGTGACATTTAGGAGCTAATATCATCAATAATACCACAACTGCATGGCTGAAGTACTGGCAATGGCTACAGGGAACAGAGGGAAAAAGCCCAGAGCAGGCAAGAAAGAGTTACTCACCTTGTGCAGTAATGTCTGTTCTTCGAGATGTGTGTCCCCGTGGGTGCTCCACTTGAGGTGCTGGGCTCATCCCAGTGCCGCAAACAGGAAGCTGAGCGTGGTCCAGTCTTGTCAGTTTCCTCCCAACCGGAAGCGTCTGAAAGAGAGGAAACAGAAGCTCTGAAGCAGGGAGGAGGGTGGGACGTGGAACACCCATGGAGACACACATCTCGAAGAACAGACGTTACTGCACAAGGTGAGTAACTTTCTCTTCTTTGTTGAATAGTGTCCCCGAGGGTGCTCCACTCGAGGTGAGTACACAGCAGTGGTCCAATGCTAGAGGTGTGCTTTGGAATTATCGCCTCTGCACTGTGGACAAGACAGCTTGGGCCACCGCTGAGTTGGTCTTTAGTATGTTCGCGAGGGCATAGTGTCTAGTGAAGGTAAGAGTAGACTACCAGGTTGCTGCATGGCATATGTCCTGCAATAGTACACCCCGAAGGTAGGCAGTGGATGCAGCATGCCTCTGGTAGAGTGGGCATGAGGTTGGTTTGGAAGAGATTTGTTACGTAGGGCATAACACCATGTGATGCACGCGATGATCAAGCTGGAGATGCGTTGTGCAGAGAGTTGTTTGCCTTTGGAACACTCGGCTATAGACAGGAAAAGACGCGGAGACTTCCTAAAAACATGAGTCCTGTCTAGATAAAATGCTAGCGCTCATCGGACATCTAGCGTATGCATCCGTGACTCTTCTGACAAAGAATGAGGCTTGGGATAGAAAGTCGGCAGGCTTATGGGTTCATTTATGTGGAAGGCAGAGTTAACCTTCGGTAGAAAGGCCGGGTGTACATGAAGTACCATGCCATAGTGGGAGAATAGGTTGTACAGTGGATCAGCAGAGAGGGCCGCTAATTCACTCATTCTGCACGCCGATGTCATGGCAAGTAGAAACACCACCTTCATCGTGAGCATCTGTAGGTCACACGTCGCAAGTGGTTCAAAGGGGGGATGAGTCAGGGTGTCCAGTACTAAAGGCAGGTTCCATGGCTCTAGGGGAATCCTGTGAGACGGATACAGATTGTCGAGCCCCTGTAAGAATCTTTTGGTGAGAGGATGTGTGAACACTGAGTAACCATTGATATGTGGACGGAAGGTTGAAATTGCCACCAAATGTACTCTGAGGGAAGGAATCACCAACCCCGTCATCTTTAGATGCAGAATATAATCAAGCATCTGGTGGATAAGTAAAGACAGAGGATCGAAATCTCTTGCTGTACACCAAGACTGGAACCGATACCATTTCTGAAGGTAAGTCTTGTGCATAGCGCATCGCCTACTATTAATCAGCACGTATCTCATCTCCTGAGAGCAGATCAATTCAGGCGTTTGGAGCCAGTTAGGAGCCATGCCGTCATGTGCATGCACTCGATGCACGGGTGGATCATCGTACCGTGTTGTTGAGACAGTAAATTGAAAAGCCTCAGTAGTTGTTGCGGCTCAGCCGTCGACATTCTCGATAATTGTGTCAGCCGCGTCTGTCGGGTCCAATAGGGCACTATCAAGATTACTGTTGCACCCTCCAATGTTATTTTCTCCAGCACCCTTGAGATGAGTGGGAGAGGAGGAAAGGCATAGAGCAGGCGGTGACGACTCCAGTCGAGCAGGAAAGAATCCCCCAAGGAGTCTGTGCCAGCGCCCGCCCATGAGCAATACTGGTGGCATTTTCTGTTGTGACGGGTGGTAAAGAGGTCTATGCTGGGAAACCCCTAGAGTTGAAAGAAGCTGCAAACAACTTTGTTGTTTAACTCCCATTCGTGTTGGGAGAGGAAGTGCCTGCTGAGGGTATCGGCGATGACATTGTCCTTGCCGGGAAGGTATGCTGCAGTCAGGGTGATACCCTGCTGAAATCGCCCAATTCCACAAATGTACAGCCTCTGCGCAGAGAGGGCATGACCGAATGCCTCCCTGCCAGTTGATGTAATACACCGTGCATATGCTGTCGGTAAGAACCTGTACCGTGCGACCTCGAATGATACGAAAAAAATGCTTGCAAGCATTGAATACTGCTCGTAACTCGAGGAAGTTTATGTGCTGCAGAGATTCTTGGGGTGTCCAGAGACCCTCGGCACGATGTTCTTGCAGATGGGCGCCCCATCCGAGCAGGGAAGCATCCGTTGTGATCTGCAGTGATGGTTTCTGGCTGTGAAAGGGGGCCCCTGTTGTCCCACCATGCTAGTGAAGTCCTGACATGATTGGGAACAGAAACAATTCTGTTTGTGCCGTGTACACCGGGTATGTAGACAGTGAATAGCCAATGCTGAAGGCTGCACAGGTAAAGTCTCACATGTGGTACGACATATGCGGTAGCCGCCATATGCCCCAACAGCTGTAGACAGGTAAGTATGCGGGATTTGGGGGAAATTGATGCAGTCTGTACCAAATCCCGGATTAGTTGGAACCTCTTCATGGGTAAGTACGCCCTTGCAGTCAGAGAGTCGAGCCTTGCACCGATGAATTCTAGATCGTGATTCGGTGTGAGGGAGGACTTCTCGAAATTGATTATGAGTCCAAGAGCCTTGAATACAGTCATGGTGGTGGTAACTGCCCAAGTAGCCTCATCGAACATGGGAGCCTTTAGCATACAATCGTCCAGGTACGGGAAGATCATGATGTCAAGGCGTCAAAGGTAAGCCGCCGCCACTGCCAGGGTCCGGAAAAAACTTGTGGTGTGGCTGAAAGTCCGAAAGGTAGTACCCGATATTGATAATGGTCGGCTCCCACTACGAACAGAAGGAATCATTTGTGAGCCAGATGTATCGTTATATGAAAATAGGCATCCTGTAGATCGAGGGATGCAAACCAGTCCCCTTTGTTGAGAGCTGGAATAATGGAAGCTAACGTGACCATCTTGAATTTCTGTTTTTGGAGGTGACTGTTGAGCTGACATAGGTCCAGGATAGGTCTCCAACCTCCTGACTTCTTCTGGGTGAGGAAGTAACAAGAGTAAAAACCTCTCCCCCAAAACTGAGTTGGCACCCTCTCCACTGCTCTTATGGAAAGTAAACGAGAGACTTCCTGTTGTAGCAGAGTCTCGTGAGAGGGGTCCCTGAAAAGGGACGGAGAAGGGGGGGAGGGACGAGGGAGAGAGTTGAAAGGGATGACGAATCCTGAAGTGACTATGTCTTGGACCTACTTGTCGATGGATATGAGACCAATGATGTTGATAAGGCCTCAAGCGCTGATGGAATACACCTTGAATGTCTTTCGGAGCTTCCGTTAAAGGGGAGGTACACAGTCCCTCGATCAGCACATCAAACTTGATGCAGATGCTGCTGATGGACTGGCACTTTGTTGGGTTGTTGCTGTCGTTTTTGCGGATGTTGTCTTGGCCTCTGTTGTTCATAAGGTCTAGCACAGGGTGTCGCGTAAGAGAAAGGCCTTTGTTTGTTATAGGGGGTGTATCTCTTGCGCTTGTACAGAGGCGTGTACATCCCCAGCATTCTCAAAGTTGTACGAGAATCTTTCCCCGAGTGAAAGACCTGATCAGTGGATTGAGCGAAGAGTGACTGGCGATCGAAGGGCAAGTCTTCGATCTTAGTCTGTAGCTTTTTTGGGACAGCAGCTTGATGCAACCAGGATGCATGGCGCTTGACTACGGCTGTAGCTGTGGTTCGAGCCGCTGCATTGGCCGTGTCGAGTGAGATCTGCAACTCTGTTCTGGCAACTGTGTATCCCTCCTTTATTACCGCCTTTAGGATTTGGAGTTTAGAGTCCGGTAAATGTTCTAATAGAGGGACTAGCTTCAAATAGTTGTCAAAATAGTGATTCGCTAGTTGTACCACATAGTTACACAGCCTCAGAGCTGAAGTGGCAGAAGAATAGACCTTCCTGCCTAAGATGTCGAGATGCTTAGCCTCCTGGTCATTTGTTTTTGGCCTGCGTCATCTTCGCTCTCTGTTGTGCAGCGTCCACAACAAGGGAGTTGGGCTGGGGGTGGGTAAACAAAAACTCCATACCCTTCTGGCTAATAAAATATTTTTTGTCCGAGCATTTGTTGGTTGGTAGCAACGTAGCTGGAGTCTGCCAGATGTCATTGGCAACCTCCAAGATAGCCTCATCAAAGGGAAATGCCAGCTTTGATTTCTGGAAAGGTTGCAGATTTTTCAGCAACCGGTGTTGTTTCTGTTGCACGTCCGTCGTTTGAATCTCCTGGGATTGAGTAACCCTCTTGAAGAGGACCTGGAACTCCTTGTGATCTTCTGTGGGAGACACGTCACCGAGAACTACTGTGTTGTCTGGGGACGAAGAAGAGTGATTAGCCGGAGAATCAGGGCTCTGCTGATCCTGGTGAGGAGTGTGTTGTGTTGGTCCTCCTCATGGGTATGGATCGAAGCAGGAGTTGGTGGCGCAGCAGAGGGTGGAGATTCTACCGGGGCATTACGCAGAGACATGGTTCGACTGGAACGCAGAGATCGTGAACGCGGGTACCTTCCGCTGAGAGAGGAGAGGCATTCGCCATAGTATTGGTCATAATGCCGCCTGTGGTAGTATGAACCCCAGGAGCATCTCGTAGAATACCGTCTTATTGTCGCGTATCAACGAGAATATGCCAAAGGTCTTGAAGATCTTGGTGAAAAGGATCTCCTGGAGTAGCGGGAGGGGGATCGAGAATAGTGCTCTTGATAATACCGTTGTGATGATGAGTGCCAAGGTGACCTAAAGTAGCAGTCTCTGGTTGAGATATAACAATGAGTGCGATGATGGTTGCCAGAGTAGGACGAGGTAGGTGACAAAGGTCCAGGTGAAAACACCACATGGTCTGGGGTGAGAGATGGTGTTCGGACTCATCCTGACTTGCGCTGTGCCTTGGTTGGCACTGAGCAATTGATAGGAGAAGAAAGAGTTACAGACATTTCTGGCATCTTGGAGCCATGAAGGAGCCAGGTGTGAAGATGCAGCTTGTGGAGTTCAGGATGGAGATCTCTCTCGTAGTTCTGCAAGAGTTCTAAAGTGGGAAGGCATATGGATCTATCGCCATCTTGTAGAGGTAGGGGTACCACATCTGTCTGGGCCACGCTGGTGCCACAAGTATGATTCGAGCACGATCTGTTCTGATCTTGTTGAGCACCTTGTAAAGGAGGGGAAAGGGCGGGAAGGCGTAGAGGAGGGGACCGTCTCATCCGATAGAAAAGGTGTCGCCGAGGGAGTGCTTACCTAGAGCTGCCCTTGAACAACAGAGATGACACTTTCTGTTGTTTTTTGTGGCAAAGAGGTCTATATCCGGTTGTCCCCACTGGCAGAAAACTGGGGCAAGCGCGTTCCTGTCCATCTCCCATTTGTGTTGATCGTGGAACATGTGGCTTAGGGCATCTGCCGTGACATTGAGTACTCCAGGTAGGTAGGAAGCTATGGGGGTAACATGGTGCGTACGGCACCAATTCCATAATCTGATGGCTTCCGTGCAAAGGGAGTGGGATTGTGCCCCTCCCTATCGGTTGATATAGTACATGCAGATGGTATTGTCTGTCATTATAAAAATGGATTTGTGAGTTACATAGGGTTGGAAGTGTTGGCATGCATATCTGACCACTTGCAACTCAAGAAGGTTGATATGTAAGGTTTGTTCCATAAAGGACCATTTGCCTTGAGCTGTGATGGTGCCTAGGTGTGCTCCCCAACCCATGCATGATGCATCTATCACTATAGTGAGTGTGGGAGAAGGTCGATGGAATGGTATGCCTTCTAGCATATTCTGAGATTTTGACCACCATTGCAGTGAGTTGAGAATGCAAGGTGGAATAATCACTCGTTCGGAGAGAGAATCTCTGGAGGGCTTGTAAGTCGTGGTTAACCATGACTGAAGGCCTCTCATGTGAAGTCTGACGAGCTTGACCACATATGTTGTGGAGGCCATATGTCCTAGAATCTTGAGACATTTGCGTACCGTCATGGTAGGAGCTAGTTGTGCACTCATGATAAGATCGCGCATGGTGTTGAATCTGTGCTCGGGTAGAGTGGCCTTTGCTGCCACAGTATCGATGAGTGCTCCTATGAACTCCAACTTCTGCGTTGGATGTAACGTGGATTTTGAGAGATTTATGTGGAAGCCGAGATTGGTGAGGGAGCTCATGGTATGTTATCATTTCCTGGGTCTCGTGAAAGGACAATCCTTTTATCAAACAGTTGTCCAGGTATGGAAAAATAATGACTCCTTGATGATGTAGCAAGGCCATTACAACTGCCAGGGTTTTGGAAAAGACTTTGGGGGTGGTTGAAAGGCCAAAGGGGAGCACTTGGTACTGGTAATGTTGGGTGCCCACCTTGCATCGTAGAAAACGTCTGTGCGCCGGGTAGATTGTGATGCGAAAGTAGGCATCTTGAAGGTCGAGAGCCAAAAGCCAATCTCCTTGATCCAGAGCAGGGATGATAGTTGCTAAAGTAACATTTTGAAGCGGTGGTGAGCAATGTACTTGTTGAGTCTTCTCAGGTCCAGTATGGGATGCCATCCTCCGTTCTTCTTCTGCGTAAGGAAGTAAGTTGAACAGAAGCCCCGACCATGGAATTCCAGTGGTACTTGCTCCACAGCACCCAATTGTAATAGGTGTGAAACTTCCTGATGTAGGAGGATTTAGTGAGATGGGTCCCTGAAAAGGGACGGGGTACGGGGATGTGTGAGGGGAATAGAGATGAAGGGGATGTAACCATGTTGGATCAGTTGTAGGACCCATTTGTCCGATGTTATTTGAGTCCATTGATCGAAAAAACCCGGAGCGGGTGGTTGAACTCAGGAGGCTCAGGCGCGAGTGTTATTGGAATGGCTATTTGGCTCCCGACATATTTTTCAAATTTGTTGTTTAGTTGCAGGTGGTTGAGTAATCGCAGAGCGTTGCTGTTGCTGTCGTTGATGTCTACGACTTTGTGGCCTCTGTCTCTGCCGGAAATCGTATCGAGGCTGCTGTCTGAAAGGCTCCCTAGGTCTCTGGTAAGTCAAGAATCTTGTTCTTTTTGTGGGGGGGGGGTGTACATAACCAATGTTCTGAGTGTGGTACGCAAGTCTTTCATAGAATGTGATACCTCGTCTGTCTTGGCAGCAAAGACATTGGTTTTATCAAATGGTAGGTACTCAACCTTTTGCTGTAAATCCCTGGGGACTCCGGAAGCCTGTAGCCATGATATCCTGCGTAATATGATGGCTGATGCGGTGACACAGGCTGCGCTATCTGCTATGTCCATTGTGGACTGTAAGGCAGTACATGAGACTGCATGGCCTTCAGGCATTATATTAAAGAGTATTGATCATTTATGTTCAGGTAAATGTTGTGCCAAGTCCTGGAGTTTGGAATAATTTGCATGATCGTAATCCGTAAGCATTGCCGTGTAGTTTGCTGCTCGAAGGAGCAGGGTGGCAGACGAATAGACCTTAGGGCCCATAACATCTATTTTCTTGTGGTTTCTATCCTGTGGAGTCATCCTAAGGTTGGGTTGTCTTCCTTTGTGATGAACAGAACCGCTAGGGAATTTGGTTGTGGATGGGTGAAAAGGAAATCCGCATCTTTTGGTGCAATAAAGTACTTGCGGTCAGCCTTCTTGTTGGTAGGGGGAATAGACGCAGGAGTCTGCAAGATGTTATCGACTGGGTCCATAATGGCCTCATCCATAGGGATTGCCAGATGAGAGGTAGTAGATGGTTCTAGTGTACGTAGCAGCTTGTATTGTTTAACTTGTACCTCCTGTAAGTCCCGTCCGTGTGCTAACGCCACCCTCTTGAAAATATCTTGAAATTTTCTAGAGTCTCACTGGATGGTGGAGCTTCAGGTGTGACTGCCTCATCAGGTGAGGATGAGGAATTATGTAGCGGGGACCTGTCTTCGCCTTCTGAGAGAGAATCTTGTATCTCAGAGCAACTTGGGGAATTTGGCTCTGTAATGGATGCAGTAAGAGGTGGCGAAGCTGGTGGTCTGGAAGTTGTTGAAGGATGATGATAACTTCGCTTGGGACATGACTCACATGGTTGCCATTGAGTAGCGTCTGGCAGTGGTGGGTAACTATTTTGTTGTGCATACCATAGTGGTGGCGGAGGTGGGCACGCTAGGGGGAGAGGTAGATACGCTTGAGGGCAGAGATAGGGTCCAGAGTGAC